>PVJN01000579.1:0-188009 GCA_004026805.1 Lasiurus borealis
TCTACTGGGTATCAAGCCCTCATTCAGAAATGTGGTCTGACCTGGAAACAAACTTTGACCTCCTGGTTCATGGGTTGACACTCAACTACTGAGCCACACTGACCAGGCAGACAACTGCATTTTTTAAAACTATGATATAGTATGGAACAATAATACACATTATTTAAACATCTCATTGTTAATATTAGTTGTTTTTCTCTCTCCTTTACTTATTAGTGACCCGGTGCACAGACTTGTGAACATTAAAAATAAATTAATTAGAAGGTGGCCAGTGGGACAGGATTGGGCAAGATAGGCCAGGCATGCCCTAGAGCCAACCTCCCCAGCTGACCACATGTGGGGTGGTACCATGACTCAAAGAGCATCTGCAGAGTGAATGGGGCCCCTCTGGCAGGTGGGTCTCTAGGCCTGGCCTGTGGGAATCAGGCTGAAACCAGCTCTCCAACATCCCCTGAAGGGTCTTAGAGTGCAAGAGGGCACTCTGCAAAGTTGCTATTGTACAGGGTGTAGGAGACAAATACAAGTGTGCAGTAAAACAGATTTGGGACAACAGTGCCAAAAATAACAACATAACCCATGGCTGATGGTGGAATTGCATGGTCCCACGAGGAATCAGGCTCCATCCTCTCTGTTTTTGGGCTGTGTCATCTGAGAACAGAGAACCGCTGCTGCCAAGTCACTGCAGCAGCTCAGCAGCTCCTGTGTTTTTTGCCACCTGGTGGTCAGTGAATGTCATAGCTACCAGTCCAATGGACACTTAACATATTAACCTTTTATATATATATATGTGTGTGTGTGTGTATATATATATATATATATATATATATATATATATATATATGTTTGTTACTTATTATATAACTTTGAATTTGTATATTTGTTTAATTATTTTATAGATAGAATAAAGCACTGATTGGTTTGAGGTATGGCATGCTGTTAACTTTACACTTTTATTTTTAAATTAATTTTAGATATACATATTTTCATGTTCCTATCTTTCTCCCTATATAACCTTCCTCCTAACTTTCTTAATGTTAACATCTTCTATTAACCATGATTATATAGCTAATATCTGATATAATATATATCACCTTCCAAGGCAGCTGCACCAATTATACCAGTGGTTCTCAACATTCCTAACGCCACGACCCTTTTATACAGTTCCTCATGTTGTGGTGACCCACAACCATAAAATTATTTTCGTAATTACAGTTATGAAGTAGCAATGAAAATAATTTTATGGTTGGGGGTCACCACAACATGAGGAACTGTATAAAAGGGTCACGGCATTAGGAAGGTTGAGAACCACTGAATTATACTATTTCCAATATTCTACAAGGAAAATTCTTTTCTACATACTTTTTTAAAAAATTAAATTATTTATTGTTTAAAGTATTACATAAGACTCCTTTTTCCCTCATTGACCTTTCCCCAGTCACCCCCACCTCCCTGGCTCCCCTCCAAATGCCCTCGCCCCCTCCCATCTGTTTTTTAAGAGCAGATATGATTTTTAAAATGTCAATCTGATATGCATATATATTTTGGGACTTAAATATCATATTCCTAATTTGAGTAAATACTCATATTTTCATATTTTTTTCTAATTAATATAATGATTTGTTAATTCTTTTATTTTCTTTGACCATTTGTGTTATATTTTCCTTATTAGATTCTCTCAGCCACACTTGCCTCCAACTTGCTCAACTGTCAACCACTTCAGCAGCAAACAAAGCTATGCCCCTCTCCCTGGCTCTGTTGTATAGGCACACTTGCCACTTGCCCTGAGTTTCTGGTTCCTCCCATCAGTTTTTTATTTGAGTCACTACGCACAAAGATTGAGCAAATTTATCTTACAAGCCAAAACATGCAAACTAGAAGGGCAAGGAGCTAACTCCCAAGGCAGGAACCTTGGAAAAATGGGAGAAAAGAAATAGAATGGAGCTAGCTGGGTGGCTCAGTTGGTTGTAGCATCCTCCTATATACCAGAAAGATTGTGGATTTGATTCCATTAAGGGCAAATTCCTAGGTTGGGAGCTCAATTTCAGTCAGGGCATGTACGGGAGACAACTGGTTGATGTTTCTCTCACATCAATGTCTCTCTCTTGTCCTCTTCAAAAAAGAAAGGGAGGGAAAGAGGGAGAAAAGGAAGGAAGGAAGGAAGGAAGGAAGGAAGGAAGGAAGGAAGGAAGGAAGGAAGGAAGGGAGGGAGGGAGGAAGGGAGGAAGGGAGGAAGGGAGGAAGGGAGGGAGGGAGGGAGAGGGAGAGAGAGAGAGAGAGGCATCTGTAATATATACTTGGGTAAATATTTTTTTTTTAAAATAGGAAGCACCAGAATAAAGCAGATAGACACATTCCTTGGTCAGATAGACACAATTTTTAATTGCCTGGCCTTGAATTTCTTTTTCTCTCCCTGCCTTATTTTTTATTTTCCTCAATCTTTCTAACCTGAGATTGCATCTTACAAAAAGAGCTTGGGATCTAAACCTGGTCTTGGGCTTTGTTTTCCAGCAGATTCTGGGTTAAGATACCATTTTCTGCTTTTGGCTGTTTTTCTTTATCAATTTAAAAACTATAATCATTCATCATGGTAATTCACTTCTTTCTGTTATATATGTGCTAAATAGTTTTCAATGAGTAATTATTTATAAATGTTATTGTATAGTACTTTTCATTGTATAAAAGATAATTTTTTATGCATTTGCTTCTATCATTCTTTTTTTTATAATTTCTGAAGATTCCTATGTTGCTAGGAATGGCTTTCTCCATTCCAAGGTTCTTTTAAAATTCCTACTAGAGTATACTATCTATAACTGTTCTCCTTAATGCATTTGAAATGTAGTACTTTTATGATAAAGAAAGGCAGAAAGATTTAGACTTCAAAGGTGAGCTTCTAATTTACTTTCTTCCCAATCCTTTTTGGCAGCACTATAAAGTATCTAGAACTCAGGTGGGAAAAACTGAAAGAATCTATACTCAAATTACCAAAAAGAACCACTTTTCCTTTGCTTCCAACAAGATAATTCTAAGAAAGAAACTCAGAAATATGCAATACCAAAACCCTCCTGTAAATCAAACTATTTCCCTTGAACTTCCATTTCAGGGAATTAATTTTCCTCTTTCATCCCTAATAATATTATGAAGCAATATCTTGTTAAGTTACCTTTACACATCATGCTTTTTTTTTTTCAGGGGGGGAGGTGGGTCAGGTTAAATTCAGGATCACTTACAAATTCCCTACCATTTTTGTACTATTTATAAAAAATATCTGTCCCCTCTGGATGGATGCAGCTCTATAGGTAGGCACCTTGGCAAACTCCCAGCATATCTGCACAACAGAGTAAGTCTGTACCTCAGAATCAAGACAGCCCCACCTCAAACACAACCCGGACATGTGCCCTGACCTGGAATCAAACTGTGACCTTCTGGTTCATAGGTCAATGCTCAGTTATTGAGCCATGCTGTCCAGGCTCAGGAGGCATTTTTATTCAACTTTTAAAATTTTCAACACGGGACAATGACTCTCAAATATAGACTCTTAAATCCATCTGAGTATTGTCCATTTCCTGTTCTTTCTTTTTAAAAAAGCTTTTTTAATTGACTTATTGGGGTATCATTGGATATATTTTTATAGATTTCAGGTGTACTTTCAATTATACTGCCAGAATAACCCTAATATGGAAGGAGATTTGACTTGGGAAGATGAACACACAATACAATATGCAGATGTATTATAGAATTGTATACTTGAAACATATATAATTTTATTACTCAATGTCACCCCAACTAATTCAATAAAAATAAATAAAATAAGATAAGATTAAAAAAAAAAAACTTATGCCACTGAACCAGCTCCATTTAATTGTATGTTTTTCCTTAAGAGACTGGTTAACATTTTGTTTTATGTCCATAGCCCTTGCTAATATTCCATTGTTGCATTTCAAGGCAGCTTGCCGCTGCAAATAATTAGTAGTACTCACTTTTGTGCCTTTTCTAATGACAGCCATCCTGACTGAGAAAAATAAATCATTTTCTTTAGAGTACTGTGCTTAAGATAGACAGTGGGATTCATTACTGGCTGCTATTCCATACCCATGAATTATGGGCATCTAGTTGTAAATGCAGGTACACTACACCTCAGCAGCCAGCACATTTCAAAGAATATAAGGCACTCAGCTCTACTCTGTGCTCCCTCAAATTTAACAATTGTGTGATGAAAATGAAATCATGGATTTGGGTCACTGAAAAGAATGTGTTCTAATATAAAATGCATTTTAAATTAAAAAAAAAAACACCTGCAATTCTAACTTTAGAATCTCCGAAGAAATATTCTCCACTTAAGGGGAATTCAAAATGTAAAATCACATCTTTTCAGTTCCTCACGTAAGCACCAGAATAAGAGAATAGAAAGATAAGGCATATTCAGAATCAACAAGTAATTTAGTTCTTTTACCAGTTTCCATAGTAACCTTACTGTATAAAACTTAAAAAAAAGTGCATTAAAAAAATTCAGGTTTTGCTTTGGTCTCCTTGGACAATGACAATTTTAGCATGACTCTTCAAAACAATGTATAAAGCAACCAAATACATATACAAGGCAGAATTTTGACACTACATATAAAGATTTTCATAAACTTTAACTCAGGGCACTATATAGTAAATGTGGCAAAAGATCCTTTTGTAAAGCCAACGTTAAAAATCATGAACTCTTACCTATTGACTGAAATAAATGAGTCCATAAATTGCCAGTTTAAAAGAGATTTACACAGGCTGGCTCTGTCCCATCTGCTCCTCAGATAAAATGTCTTTCATACTATTCCCCTGAAATTTCTTTGTTGACCCTGAGTCACTGAAGATGAATGACTTGTCCAGGTTGTCCCGATGGAGTCAATAGAAGCCATAAAAGCCTTCAGAATGGACCCTCTGGGACTCTAAACTTTGAGAATAAAGATGCACTTTGAATTGCTGAGTCCTTGTGGTTCTGAAAGAGGGAAGGTGATGCTGTGACACTTGGCACTTGTTTCTCAGATGTCAGAGCTCTGATGTGCACACACAAACACATCTGAGTTCTCTGTCATGGCAACGCCTATAGTTCGACAACACAATGCTGTCTGCGGTCAGTTTCTTTGCAGGGTGTTTTTCTGCTATGTATGTTTTAGCAGATAGTATTCTTAAAGGGTTTCTGGCATCTTAGTTCAGACCCTTGATAACATTTGAAAGTTTTGAATGAACATGCTCTTTATAGAATCATACTATTTGATTTAAAAAAAAATTCCTCACACGTTCTTATTACTTATTATAGATATACTTTTGTATTCCCATTTTGATTTACACTTAACATCTATTTGATCATTCTAAATAAAATTTGGCTAAACACATTGATTGCCAGGCTATAGGAAGGGAGTTGTGGATAAGATAGTCTTTGACACTAACAGATTCATGGGCTGGATTCCAGAGAAAAGTCATATAATTGGCACCAGGAAAGTCAAGAAAGACTTCTAGGAATTATTATTTGGCAGTAAAAAAAATGTGTATGTGGCAGGGAAGAGGAGAAATTATCTACTAAAATAAATATTGAGAAGCAAATATTTTTGGCAGAAAAAAAAAACTCTGTAATGATTATCAATTAAATATGCCATAGCCATGAGTGTAGAGGGAAATGAAACTACAAAACATGACAGGTAATGAAATCCATGGGACCCTGAAATCTTATGCAAATGTTTTGTGATTATATTTGTGTGTTAAAAATTTGGATTGCATTAGGAGTATATAATAAAGAGTAAGGAAGCACAAGGTAAGAGACAAAGGCCATTTGAATCAAGGTTAACAATGTATATAGAAAGTGATAAGGTCCTCAATATATCTAGTAGAAGCATGAACAAGAAGAAAACAAGGCATGCAAAAATAATTTCTTCTAATATAAAATGTATTTTAAAATTAAAATTTGCATGAAGTAGTTTTTATAGGATTATTGTACCTTTTTATTTTGAAATAATTTTTGACTTCCAACAGAGATGCAAAAATAGAGCATAAATTTCGTAAATACATTCAACCAACTTCCAAAATTAACATTTTATGCAACATCTATAATAATAAAAGCACAATATGCTAATTAGACCAGATGACCTTCCAAACAAAGCCATGGCTATGAGGGAAGCGCAGGTCCCGGGTGCCAGAGGGAAGTCTGGGTCCTGGGTGCTAAAGGGAAGCTAGTGCTGGCAGCAGGGGGAAGGAAGGCCTACTCTTGCACAAATTTTGTGCATTGGGCCTCTAGTCTTATATAATTGGTTTCTTAAAACTAAGATGTTAGCATTGGCATAATATTATTAGCTATACTATTAATTTTATTCATTTTTTTGTTTGTCCACAATCTTTTACCCCCAAGGCATCAATCTAGGGTGCCTATTCGACTTTAGTTTATATATCTCCTTAGTCACTTTCAGTCTGTGATAGTTTCTCCGTCTTTTTTTTGTTGTTTTTGTTTTTTAAATATATTTTATTGATTTTTTACAGAGAGGAAGGGAGAGAGATGGTTAGAAACATTGATGAGAGAGAAACATCAATCAGCTGCCTCTTGCACACTCCCTACTGAGGATGGTCCCGCAACCAAGGTACATGCCCTTGACCAGAATCGAACCTGGGACCCTTCAGTCCATAGGCTGACGCTCTATCCACTTAGCCAAACCAGTTTCAGCAAGTTCCTCAGTCTTTATCTTGGATGACATTGACACTTTTGAAGACTATTGATCATATATTGCTCAATATGGGCTTGTCTGAGGTCTCATTATTGGATCAAAGCCAGGGACTTGAAGGGAGAATACCACAGAGGTAAAATGTCTGTTCATAGTATATCAGGTATACACATTGTCAAAATGACTTATTAATGATGATGTTAATCTTTATTAGTTATTTAAAGTGGTATCTGGAAGATTTCTCCACTGGAAATGTGTTTTTTTTTCCCCTCTCAAATTCTATTCTTTAGAAATGAGTCACACACAAAAAAAAGAATGAAACTTGCAAAATGGATAGCTCTAAAAGGTATTATGATAGGTAGAGAAAGAAAAATAATGTATAGTTTCCACTGTACACAGGGATGATTCATAGACTAGGCCTGACAGAGCAAGATGGCACAAGATTACATCCTACTACTTAGAATTATGCACAATTTAAAACTTTTGAAATTTTTTTTTGAAATTTTCATTTACAACTTTCAGACCACAGTTGATCATTGATAATTGAAATGGCAGAAAGTTAAACTGTGGGCTAGGCTAGTATGTAGTGCCTATCACTGCTGTCCACATTCCAAAGGCCAGAACTCAGCCACATGCTTACACTTAATTGAAAGGCTCGAAAATAGACTAGCCATGCCATGGACTCAATAGCAAAAACACCGAGTTCAGTGAACAGATAGCTGGACTTTACCTGTCAACAGGTTTACAAAGAAGAGAACACTTCTGCACCTTTTAAATAAATAGTTGTTTAATCATCTAACAAAAGCCTGGATAGAAAATAAGATGGATTAATTCTAAATTGCATTTTTAATTGATTTTAGAGAAAGAGAGAAACAGAGAGAGAGATCTATTTGTTGTTCCACTTATTCATGGATTCTTTGGTTGATTCTTATTCCAGTGTGTGCCCTGACGTGGGATCAACCCACAACCTTGGTGAATCAGAACTAGCCTCTAACCAATTGAGCTACCCAGCCAGGGCCTAAATTGTAGTTTTGAGATGAAGCAGATAGTTTAAGAATGAAGTAAATATCTCTAAAATCAGCATAGGGTACAGAATGTTTTCTATTTATTATAACATCCCAACAGCTATAAGCCTACCCAGAAATTCAAATAGGCCCTGAAAAAGAAAATATTCACCTTTGGGGGAAGAAAAAAAAAGAGATTCTATAAATCTCTGACTTGAAGGAAATGATATTTTCAATATTATTCTATTACTATTTAGATGTAGGGTTATAATTCAAATGCTTGCTTAATACAGAGTACTAAGTACATATTTATTGCACGTGCATAGTTATTAAGGAGAATCTTCCATTATAATTATTCTTTTATTTTATCTCAGGAGGAATCTGTTGTATCCATTTGTAGCTACCAAATGGGCTAAAATTAAGGTCATTTTTAATCTAAGCTGGGAAATTTTCCTATTACTCTGGAAATCCATGATGATTAAGTCTTCTCACTCATATGAGACTAATATAAGACTTTCTCTATTTACATCATTTCTGTATCAGCAATCAATCATGGAGACATTCTATGACTCATGCAACAATCGTCATCCTATTCCTAATACATTTATGGGGCCATTTGTAAATCATTTCCAGGAGAGAAAGCATTTGACTTTCTTTGACATTGATATCTCCACTGTTCAAGACCATGGGACCAAGCCTAAATAACAATTATGGCATATTAATTTTGCTATCAGTCTTGTATATATGTTCTTGGAATCACCAGGATTTATAGAGCTTTAAGTGCAAAAGAAGAACATTTTGTAACAAGGCAGAATTAGGATACTGTACTCATATATTTAAAAATGTATGTAACAAATTGTGACACTATTCTATCCCTTGCTAACACAGCAAATTCTGACAAATTTATTAACTGTCTGGCCTGCAGGGATCAGGCCGAAACCACAGTCCAACATCCCCCAGGAGTCTCAGATTGTGAGAGGAGCAAGGCACACCGAGGGACTCCACTGATGCATGAATCCATGCACCAGGTCTCTAGTATTAAATAAAAGGGAAATGGGGACCAAAAGGCAGTTCTGATATTGCATTTGAAAATTGGTTATAGAGTCTTTTATCAGCATAACGAGCATTTAAGCAGCACTTTGGGCTTGTAGGTCACTGAGGTGAGGAACACAGAGGAAGCAATCCTCTCTAATTATGGTAAATTTTGAGAAATCACTTGGAAAGAGTGCAATAATTCAAGTGGGAGATATAATGTAGATGCATTGTTTTACTCATTTAATGGTACATATCTAAGCAACAATAATGTAAGAAATGAAAGAGATTTTTTTTACTAACAAAAAAATGCAGCTCAATAAATTCAGAATATAGCAAGTTGATTTGGATAAATTCCTATATATGATCAAAACTTCTTCCTGTTTCACTGTTAACAACATTTCAAGACAGAACATTCTCTTGTGGGAAGAGTTGTTGTGGGCTACAAGGACTCCATATTAAAAGATATTGGTTTTATGATGTAATGTGTTGTGAACTCTCAATAGCAATAGGTCATCCTCATTAAAGTTTTCTTGTATCCTCACCTGAGGTTATATTTTTTTATTGATTTCTAAAGAGAGAGAGGAAGGGAGAGGAAGAGAGAGAAACATCCATGTGAGAAACACCCATTAGTTGTTTCACGTAGGAATCCCAATTAGAAATTGAAACCATAACCAAAGTATGTGCTCTAACTGGGAACCTAATACACAACCTTTTGGTGTACACCAGATGATGCTTCAACCACTGGGCCACCGAGCCAGGGCAATACTCATTAAATTATGGGCAAATATTGGTTTGGCTAATATTCCTGCTCTGTAATTAAAATATGAATGCTTCTTCAGGTATACATACACAGTTGATCAAATCAGCCTTAATAATTGAAATGAACTCTTCTGAGTGGAGGAAAAAAAATGGTTCTGTCACTTACAGTATGACCTTAGGCAAATTGCTTAATCTCTCTAGACTCTCTAATAATCCATATGAAGTCCCTACTTCTGTCTCTGGCATGTGCTAGTTATTAAGAAAACATACACTATTTTTTAAAATTATATACACTATTTTTTAATTAACAATATTTTATTAATCCTCATTGAGGATATTTTTCCATTGATTTTTAGATAACAGTGGAAGGAAGCGGGGGGGAGGGGGCAGGGAGAGAAACATCATCAATTGGTTGCTTCCTGAACTGGGCGGGGATGAAACCTGCAACCTGCAACCCAGATATGTGCACTTGGCCAAAAATGGAACTCAAAACTCTTCTGTGCATGGACCGATGCGCTAACCATTGAGAAACACCAGCTAGGGCAAAACATACACTATTTTAATGCCTATACTTCTCTACTGGATTTCACTGTGCTTGCTTATTTACTATAGAAATTGGATGAGAGAGAGTACCATGAGGCACTCATATGTGAAACTTGGTTGACAAGCCTACTCCTATACTAAGCACTCCATCCTTGTAAAGTGTTACTTCTCAACTGGTTCTACATATTTGACTTCACCAGGGTGCTATATACTATACTACAAATGTTATTCCCACCTCTTATGCCTCCTTTATTGGAAACTAGTCTGACATGAACTTAAATTGAAACATGTCAGTGGATTGAACTATCAGTAAGTTCTCAAATAGTGGTGCTAGCCAAGACTCTAAAAGCAGGAAAAAAATATACCCAGAGTACATATCTGTTCTTAGAATAAAGCAATGGCCCTTTCAAGGTAGAAGGCAAAAACTGGGTGCGCATCGAGAAGACATCCCACCTGAGACAGAAAGTATTAAAGTAATACAGCTGTAAGCATAAACATTCATATCTCCACTTGTATCATATAATACCTTGTTGGTTGGGGACTTGTAGTTGAAATAGCTGCCAAGGAGTAACATATAGTTAAAGACTACAAGATTCCAAAATCAAGACCAAATGAAGAGAAAGCCCTGATACTCAGAATTTAAGAGCCCCTGAAGAGCATTCAACAGTTTTTAAATGACAAAAATCTGAAACAAGAAAAAGAGGCTGCACCTAACAACAACATCTTACTCTGCAAAAGAGAAGAACGCAATAGAGTGTCATCACAGAGACCTGCTGGAAATGAACATTCACTACAAATAAAGACTTCCAGGGTAAGGTCTGTCTCAATAAAAATAAATATATATTTTTTAAAGATCGTGAAGTAAAGAAAGGGACTTCAGTTTGGGTGAGACTAATTTTTAGATATATAAATACTATGACTAAGTCCCAGTAAAAGGTATGCATATGTCAGAAAGATAGCATTGTATTGGGAAGAAGAATCCAAATTTAAATAAAACCAGAGTAGCAGGATTTTTAGGATAACACTTTTTATCTCCAAATAAGTAGAATAAACTCAGCCTCTATATCGCCCCCTTCAGGAAGTCAGATCAGAGTCCTACAGAGTGTACCCTACCAACAGGCTGACCAGAGAGAAGTTGAGAAAGACTGTTTTTTGTTTTTGTGTTTTTATTCCTAAAGAGGCAATTTGGTCTTCCCTGAGCTTAAAATAAACCAGGAAATAACTGGTCACTTTGGTAGCTCCTGAGCAGCTGCTGGGGAGGTGGAGTCACTGGGTCCTATAGGATACTCTATCAACTTGGGGAAGCAGCCAAAATGTGGAGACAAAGAAACAGTTCACAAATGAAAGAAATGGATGAAAAGAAATGACTGGATATAGAGTTCAAAACCATGGGTATAAAGCTTTTCAAGAATTTACTAGAAAAGATGGATAAATTTAGTGAAACCCAAGAGGATATGAAAAAGGACCAACTAGAAATTAAGCATACACTGACTGAAATAAAAAAATATTATACAGAGATCTAACAGCAGACTAGAAAATTGCAAGAATCAAATCAAAGATTTGAAATACTAAGAAGCAAAAAACACTTGACTGGAAAAGAAAAAAGAAAAAGGAATCCAAAAATATGAAGATAGTGTAAGAAGCCACTAGTACAACTCCAAGCATACCAACATCAGAATAATGGGGGTGCCAGAAGAAGAGAGAGAGTAAGATACTGAAAACCTATTTGAAGAAATAATGACTGAAAACTTCCCCCACCTGGTGAAAGAAACAGATTTACAAGTCCACCAAGAAACATCATAATTAAAATGCCAAGTGCAAAAGACAAAGGGAGAATATTAAAAGCAGCAAGAGAAAAACAGTTAATTTACTTACAAGGGAGCGTCCATATGATTGTCAGCTGATTTCTCAACAGAAACTATGCAGGACAGATGGGAGTGGCAAGAAATATTCAAAGTGAGGAGTAGCAAGAACCTAGAATCAAGATTACTCTACCCAGCAAAGCTATCATTTAGAATTGAAGGACAGATATAAAGCTTCACAGATAAGAAAAAATAAAGGAGTTCATCACCACCAAATCAATATTATATGAAATGCTGAAAAGTATTCTTTAAGAAGAGGAAGATGACCAAAAAGGTAAAGATAAAAATTATGAACAACAAATACATATCTATTAAGAAGTAAATCTAAAAATCAAGTGAATAAAAAAATCTAATGAACAGAATAAACTGGTGAATAAAATAGAATCAGGGGCATAGAAAGGGAGTGGACTGATAGTTCTCAAGGGAAAAGGTGTTAGGGGAGTACGGGAAGAGACTGGACAAAAGTAGTATACCTATGGATGAGGACGGTGTGTGGGAGTGGTAAGGGCAGAGGGTGGGGTGGGGACAAGGTGGAGAGGAGCTATGGAGGAAAAAAGAGAAATAATTGTTAATAGTATGAATAATAAAGATTAAATTAAAAAAAATTAAAATGAATGAATTAAGTAAGTAAGTAATGGCACCACAGACCTGGCACCTACAAATCAACACTTGGCTTCCCCCAAGTGGGACACAGGCCATGCCAGTATCGTGGAGAGACACCCCACCAAAACACAACCAATGTTGCCAAGACCCCATGGTGCAAAATGCAGCCCACAGTGAAGCCCAGCCCAGAAATGGTTGTGGTGGGCACAGATAATCATGTCACATAGCAACACCTGGCTTCCACTCCCTAGTGTCTAGCATCCTTGGAGTTTCTTCAGCCCAGGAAACATTTTATAACTAAATGTCTGTGAAGCGTTTTTACGTGCCTCATATCATTTGATCCTTCTAGGAGTCCTGGTGTAGGTAGATAGGAGCCTCAGTAGAATACAGTGGTACCTCGAGACACGAGTTTAATTTGTTCCATAACCTTGAGGCATGGGAAACTATGAGACGCTTGAGTCGCGGTAAACTGGTGGGTCGTGTGCAGCCAGCCGATCCACGCGATTACTCATATCTCAAATGTTGCTCGTATTTCAAAGCAAAAATCGCTCACTCGATGGCTCGTATCTCAAAAATCTCGTATGTTAGGGCACTCGTATCTCGAGGTTCCACTGTACTATTTTCATTATCTAGAAAATAGAGATTTAGAAAGTTTAGAAACTGACCCAAATTAAAAGAAATAAGAAATGGTGGAATTGAAAAGTGACTTCAGGATTTCTTATGGAACAGAATATAGTCAAACACTGCTACAGTTAAATATTTTACCCTTGGTCTCCTAGCATGACCTACAACAATAATCTGCTTCATGTTGATATTTACTGCTGTGTTACTGACAGGTACCTGAAAGAAAAGTAGGGGTGCTTTACTGGGCTGGAAAAAGTTTAGCTTAATCAGAAAGCAGGTCTAATTAAGCAAATGTATCCTATATAATAGAAGGATAATATGCAAATTGACCAAATGGCAGAACGACTGGTCGTTATGATTCGCACTAACCACTAGGGAGCTGACACCCAAGGTAGGAACTTCCCCTGGTGGTCAGTGTGCTTCCACAGGGGAGCTCCGCTCAGCCACAAGCCGGGTTCATGGCTAGCGAATGCAGTGGAGATGGTGGGAGTAGGCCTAAGCTGTCAGTTAGATATCCCCCAAGGGCTCCCAGTTTGTGAGAGGCTGCAGGCCAGGCTGAGGGACCTCTTGAGTGCACAATTTTCATACCAGGCCTCTAGTTTATATATATATATATATATATAAAGCTCTCACTGGCACCAATTGCATGTGGGTGCTTCAATTTGTCATTGTTGATCGTGAATATGGCTGACACTTCTATTATAGAGGAAGGGCAAATCACAATATTAAATTATTTCTTCTGATTAATTTTTTTTAATTTGCATGAATTCATGCATGAGTCCACTAGCATGCTTACAAATTTGGGAAATCTCAGCTGACGTGGAGGACAGTTTTAGTGGCTTCCAGTTTGTTTTTCTCATAATGATTATTCTTTACCCACATGGCAAGAGCCTCATGTGGGGTTTTAATAAATACTATTAATGTATAGACCAAATTACATTCAAGGACCAGGGAAGTAACCCTTATGTAGGTCAAAGGACCCACAGCCATTTGATTGCCTGGCCACCATATAACACCAATGAGTTTCTGGGAGTCAGTGCCAATTTAAAGTCTGTTTCCAACCTCCTCACAATATCTTTTGCCAGACTATAGTAACCAAAGCAAATGGCCATATGTTTCTTTAGAAGGGCACTGAAAGAGCCACCAGTGTGTATATGTACTATGGTGTTCCAGCCTATCCTGGAAACTGCAAAAGATTGTGCCGTTTTATTTAGGCAACTCCATTGACCTATGGTTGCTCATTCTTGGTTTCTTTTGAGATTACTGAATGGATCAGTGCCCTTTTTGCTGCCCATCTATCATTACTGTTGTTGTGACTAATATTCTATTAAGTTTCGATGCATTGCATCACTTTTACTTCCACTTGGAGGATGGAATGCTCATAACACACTGAGTTTTCTTTTCTACTGGGACTCTGTTGTGAAATGATTGGGGTTTTTGACAAAACTTCTCTCCTATCTTACAGAAGCTGAATAAAATGACTTATTTCCTGCTGCTATGTTCTTACCAACCTTGTCTCATGATTAGTCCTGACGTTACATTATTGTTTTTCTTAGTCTATCATAATAGTCAATACTTGCTTCCATCTATAGTCTTATATGATCTATGGGCACACTGCTTTGCTTTCTATATATCTTGAAAACAGTGTTACTCATATTTCATTATCTTGGGGGAATTTTAAGCTACAATCATGTAAAGATAGGTCCCTTTACCTCTATATTATATCAAAATTATTTTGTAGATAATATTCTCATAAATACTTTAAATCATTATCTATCTCATTATTCTATCATGTTTTATAAATTTACTAGAGGCCTGGTGCACAAAATTCCTGTATTGGGAGAGGGGGTCCCTCAGCCCAGCCTGATGCCTCCCAGTTCTGGAACCCTCTACTCCTTTCATCCCCATTATCAATGACGTGAGTCTTATAATTTCAATACTCTGGTGTACTGGTTTCTTATTACTGTTGTAACTGGTGACCACAAAACAGTACACATTTCTTATCTTATCATTTGGAGATCAAAATATGAACTGGTTCATACTCAGTGACAATGAAGGTGTTGGCAGGACCATATACCTTTTGAGGCTCTAAGGGATACTTGGTTTTCTTGCCTTTTCCATCTTCTAGAAACTGCCCACATTATTTGGCTCTGGCACACATTTAATTTTTCAAGCTAACAATGGCTGATAGAACCTTCTCATACTTCATACGATGCTGACTCTTAACTCTTCAGCAGCCTTTCCCATATTTATAGGGCCCTTTGATTACATTGGGCCACCTGGGTAATCCAGGCCACCATTTCTATTTTAAGGTCAGTTGATTAGCCATCTTACTTCCATCTTCTACTTTAATTCATTTTGCCTTGCAGGGTAACATATCCATAGGCTCTGAAGATTAGAAGTAGGGGCCCTATTCTTCTACCTAATAGCTCCTACAATAAATCTTGACATATGGGCATTTTTTTCTGCAATGGGTCAAATGCTGTGTTTAGGTAATTTATATTTACAGAAGTAGAATCACTGGGTTAAAGTACATAAGCTTATATTTACAGAAGTAGAATCACTGGGTTAAAGTACATAAGCATTTTTAATAAGTATTGCCAAACCACATTTCAATAAATCCTAATTACTAGAATCTGAAAACAACTGTTCTCTAAACACTTGTTGTAGTGGATATATTGGTATTCTACCCAGTTTGCCTTTCCAGGTTATACATTCCAAACTGGGGGGCGCCTACAACCAATAACTGACAACAGGTCTCTTCCGCAATGCGTGCTCTCGGCTGCTCTAGGAGCTGGCCTGGTGCTAGTCTCCAAGTGACTGCATCCTCTCTTAGCTTTCTTCTCAGCCCGGTCCTGCTTTCTTCACTCATCTCCTGAGAGCCCTCACTCAAGAAATCACTAGCACAGAGAATCCAGAATCTCAAGTTTTGCTTTCAGAGAAGCCACCTGAGACATTTATTAATGCTGATAATTATCAGGCTTTTAATTGTTGCAGATATGATTGATGAAAGGCTCACTTATGCTTGAGATTCTAAATGTCACTGGCCATCTGTGTTTCTCCTTCAGTGATTTACTTCAACTCTTTTGGTTAATTGATTTATTTAGGGTTTCTTTATTAATTACTAAGTTATATATGTTAAAGTTATATATTTTTAGTAATAAAACTTTCAAAAATAGTACCTTTTCCACTTACCTTTTCATTTGATTATGATTGCTATTTTAGTGCTATCTTTGGTGACAGTGTTGACAAAAGTAATTAAAAATAAAAATAAGATTGCATTGTATTATTATAGGTAATAAAAGTCATGTTGTCTTAAAGACATGTTATGTATTTTGGTGATTTTGTTTAGTAGTTCTAAATTTTGGATTCCTGACGATGCACAACATTTTCTCATCTAGAAATAGAGGTAATAGAAAGGAGGTAATTCTATTCACAGCAATTCTGGATACTAAACCCCATACCTGTTAGGGCTTGTTTCTTTTTTATCAGTTTAGTGACATGGTTAGATCATTTTAGTGAAGTCTGTTTCTTCCACAATGTCAAGCTTGCATTTCAGGCAGATGCTATATGTAGCCTTTGACAGAGATAGGGGGATTAGGAATGACATTTTGGGGAGCACACCAACTCAGAGGAAAATCCATCAGGCTGAGCTGGCAGGGATGGAGAGTGAGAGATTGGGATGAGGTTAATTATCCAAGGTTATTGATGATCTCAAGAGATATAGTAGACTTTCTTAAATAACTCACTTCATCTCCTATAGGTTCTCAGAAAATTTCCAGGGATATTAAATATGTGTTTCTGTTTTCAAATAATTTTCACTCACTATAGGTGCTTCTCTGGTAAGAAAGTCCACAAAACTTTTCTCACACATCATTCCAAAAGTGAATCTATTCACTATTAGTCTTGCCTATTTTTCTTCTATAATCCCAACTTTATGCCTCTTAGTATTCCATAAAATTACATATTATTGTATAATTAATCAGAAAAAGTATCTGTTTTCATGCATCACTTATCTTTACCAAGCAGGTAACTTGCCTTGACATGATATTAATTAAGATTCCATTTTGACCAATTACAACTTGAACTTCAATCATCTTGAAATGAGCATTTTGTAATTACCCTATTAAACCCTTTCACTGTGCTTTCCATATTTTCTTAGTTTTAAACAGTCACCTTTTCCTGAACCAGTACTTCTCAGCCAAGGGTAATTTTGCCCTTTGGAAACATGGTAAATAACTGAAACTTTTTTTATTGCCATGAGGGGTCATGGGAAGAACGTACCTCTGGCGTCTAGTGGGGAGAGGCAGAGGTGATCCTAAACATCCTACAAGGCACAATACATCATCTTTCAACAAAGAATTACTTGGGAAATGCCATCAGTGCCATGTTTGAGAAACACTGTATTAATTGACTTGTTTGCCTTCTGAATGATATTTCAGCTATATCATACTTTCACAGTATATATGTCATGTTCCCCATAATACTTACTAAACTGTGTCTGTGTCTAACCTTTAATTTAATATAACATAAAAAATCTAATATCAGTTCTTTTCTAGAAGCAAAAAAAATTAAAGTTTTAAAATAGCATATAGATATTTTAATGTGAATATTTTATTATATCTTTCTTTGATGACAAAAAATTGAACATTGAATATGTGTAATGAAGCAGAAACTCAGAACCTTAAGACATCAAAGAAAATATAAAGCATCCATTCCAAAAAAACAGCATAAATCTCTCCTTGTAAGCAAAATAAAAAGTGTTTTCTCTTGTCTTCAAACTTACAAAAAGTAACAGAGAAAGAGAGGCAGAGTGAGGGAGAGACAGAAGGAAACAGAATCAATAAAAGTAAAAATCAAATGAAAGATGAGGTAGAGCACCATCAAAATCTATATCCCAAATCTATTTTAAGAGAAAAGGAAATAGGATTATAAAAGAAATAGAACACTATTAGACTAGCAAAAGACTCTACAATAAAACCTACATGTGACACTTCTGTTGACTCCTTTTTGCTATTCAGCTGATGCAGTTGCAAATAAAAACAAAAGCATTCCAGAAACAGGGAAAATACGATTCATGCCAGTCAGCAACCAAGCCCACATGGAATGGGGACTTTATAAAAAATAAATTATTTTCAGGAAAATCTGTTCTTCAGCATTATTTGTTACCTATGTTGGACTATGAGGACTATTAGCAGTTTCTGTATAGTATACAAAATCATTTCTGGTAAACTTTGAAAGGTAAGCTCATTTTAAAGTTAGAAGTTATTAAATAATTTATTGAGTCAGAAGTATCATTGTACTGTCTCAATTTTATAATTATCATTGTGCATACATGCACAAACACACATACACAATCACTGCCTAATATAGATACCAAGCAGTTAGGATTTAAAGTTCAAGAATGGCTAAAATAAAATATTTAACCCCTTATGTTAATGGGCACCACGGTAAAATAATTCAAAGCCTGAAACAGTTAAAATATCCTTTAACTGATGAAAGAACAGAGATCCTTCTTTTTTTTTCTCCCATTAATTATTTAACTAAAAATTCAGCAAAGTCTACCCATTTTTACTTAGTTTTCTATAACCAAATTATAAAGTACCTGCAGTCACCCTCCTTTAAGACTTGCAAAAAGGTGAAATGTTGATCTCATATACACCATTTCTAGGAGAGAAAAGGATACACACATGTAGGTGGCAATTGTTCACGCTGATTCTGCTCTTTTATAACCAGTGATTTAATCAAGTTGAAGTCTTGCAGCCTGGTTCCCTGGAGAACACTGGGATTTTCAATAGGAACTTTACTTAATGTGTCAAGTAAGAAATTCAAAGTAAGCAATACATCTTTTATCATTTCACACATTAAAAAGGACATAATTATTGTAAAATGTACATAGTAACAACAAATCCTAAACCATTTCACCTTAATAGTGGAATTACTCTTCTCTAGACTTAGAAAATCATTGATTAGATTGTTAATACTGTCACAATAATCCTCATCAATTCCTTACTATGTGACTATTTAGAGATTAGGATCTGAGAGAAACAGTAAGAAAATGTGAAGCTTTGTCATTGAGTATATCAATGCTAAGTGATTTAGCTCATGTATGTACATGATGGGTTTTACTATTGCTTGTTTCATAGTAATTAGCCTATTTCTTTGCCCGCCTCTCTGAAATTGATCACTTTGATTTCAGAAATCAGCAGCCTGTGAGAACTTTCGGTTCTCTTCCATTCTGATTATTCTCTGCAGTCTTCTATGCAGAACTTAAGTCGGATTTTAAAATAATCTCACATTGCATAAAGAGATACTTCCATTGTCAGTTCATATTTGATGCCACTGTTCTCTAAACCTTCAAAACTAATTTTGACATGAGAAATGAAGGGTGTTGGAATAGCGGAGGGTTTGGACTCGAGATTTGGGTCCCAGTTTCAGGTGTACCTCTAACCAGGTATGGGGTCTCAGAAAAAATGCCATTTTTATAAACAGTTCCTTCACTATATAATAAGAGTTATAGACACTGTAGTGGTTCTTGAGCTTTAATGTGCCTTTGAATCACCTAAGGAATTTTGATAAAATTCAAATTTTCCTTAAATAAGTCTGAGATGAGGCTCTAGATTTTGTAGTTCTAACAACTTTCCAGATTATGCCAGTCTGCTGGTTTGACTGATAATCACATTTTGTGGATTACAGGACTAGATGCTTTTGAAATTACCATCCAATATTTTAATTTATTTATGTTTTTTAAATTAAATTTATTGCGGTATTTCTTTATGGATTTAAGATGCTCTGAGGATGTCTTTAGTTTAATCAGATTTATAGATAAAATAATCAGTATAATAAAACCGTCCTCCAACTTCTTTTTAAAATTTAACAGTCTGAATAGAAATAGTTATTGAAAGTTTTTGGGGAATTTACAACTTCTGAAAGAATTACTCACAAATACTATGTTTAATATTTTATCATTGACCTGTTCTTTGAAACAAATAGTAGATGTATTGGCCCAATTAAACTTTGTGAACTTATTCTGAAACCAAAGGCACATTATCTTCTTGGTCTACCAGAAAGACATGTTGGCTCTCTTCATATGAATTTCTAATTCCTGCTTATTTATTCACCATTTGAAATCACAAGATAACATAATTTAGTGACAGCTTTTATTTCTGAGGTGATGATGTGTATAAGAATTGGTTGGCATATAAATTGAGAAATGACCTTGTTCTATTTAAGCAAATTATTAATCTGGAGAGCTATAGTGATATTATAAAATGATGCATAATCTACCATGTATTCTTTTGGGGCATTATAATAATTAGAGACAAATATTCTTGCAAGACCAGCATGAGGATTTGCTAATTGCCTCAGAATTTTGATGATGTGATAGTATGGGTAGAGTCATTTATCTATAGAAAAGAAAGATTATCCAAATTTAGAATCCTAGATTCTACTTAATCTCATACAAGATCATAAAAAGAAATTCAACTACTGAAGAATTTAGATTTCTGCAAATATCCCTCACACTTTTATCTATGATCCATCCAAAATACCACTAAACTTTTAGGTAAATGCAAATAAAAATATGAGTATGTGTGTGTGTGTGTGTGTGTGTGTGTGTGTGTGTGTGGTGATGATGGTGTGTGTGGGTGGGGTGATATAATTATATCTATTTTCAGTAAAGAATATTTTAAAAGATAGTTTTACCCATTTTTTCTAATAAAGGATATACATAGTGGAAGGCAAGATTCCAAGATGGTATCAGAGATTCCTACCTGCCAGTGTACACACCCCGTAAAATCACCACCCCATAATATAGTGGATATGATGGCATAGCACTCCTGTAATTGTTATATTACACGGTAAGAGAGATCTTACAGATGAATTTAAGATTCATAATTATTTAACTTTTAATTCATTAAAAAGGAGATATTCTGGATGGGTCTGGCCCAATAAATTGAGGGCTCTTAAAACATTCTGAAATATTTGAGGTAAAGAGTCTCTTGCTAGCACTGAAGAAACAAATAAACTTGCTGTGAGCTGTTTATGGTGGATTCATGTAGCAAGAACTTTAGGATGGCTTATTAAAGCCAAAAGCATTACCTCTTTAGCAAGAAAAACACTGGGTCATCAGTTCTACCCATGCTAGGTACTTTTTCAACAATTTAGGATCCTAGATTATATTACAGTCCCATCTGGCATCTTGATTTTAACCTTAGGAAACCCTGAGCAAAAGACTTAGCTAATTCATGTCCAGATTCTTGCTAAAAAACAAACAACAACAACAACAAAAAACACCTGAGAGATACCGTATTATGTATTATTTTATGATACTGAATTTATAGTCATTTGTTATGAAGCAATATACCGACTCATGAGAGACAAAGAAAAATAAAAGAAAATACTAATAAATGAGAGATATCAATGTTTTTGGAAGACTAAAGCAATCCAAACACTTACATCTAAGGACAAAAGGAATTCTGTATATCAATCAAAGTAGGTAATGAGTAAAATATAAAAGCAAATTTATCTCACAGAGCACTAGAAAGAAAAGTATTGTATGTGGGAGTGATATATTCAAAAAGAGATTGATTAAAGAGTTCTACTTTCCCCCTAGCCATCTCCTCAAAAGGCCAGAGGGTCCCTATACTTAGAGTATTAGGCACAGACGTGTGGTGGCCAGTTAGATACAAGAAGGGCAAGGAACATGATAGGCCAGGTACAGAAGGTTGCCAGGGTGGAAAGCCTTGGGTGCCTAGAGAAAAACAGGGAAAACAAGGACCTTGCCCATAGGTAATCTTTCATTCTCTACCATATAGCTGGTCATGTAGTTTAGAGTCAAGTGGTCGCCAACCAGTGGTCCACAAACCACTGGTGTTCCGTGAGGTCCAAAAGATTGGCTACCGCTGGGTCACAACCCTGATCTTTGATATCACTGGTCATCCAGTTTGGACCCTCTCCTGACCTTCCCTCCCTTGGCATGCTGCTAGTGATGAGGGTTAGACTCCCTTAGAACGGGGAATGGCAAGGAGGCCAGAGAATAGCCCTGAAAGTCACAGGACAAGAAGGTTCTCTCCTGCATCAAATACATGTAGGCCTAAGTTGTGTTTCAGCTTCAGGCTGAGAAGAGCAGCAAAACCAGACAGGCAACACCATAGCTGACCTCCTGACCAGCTGCATTGACTAATACCCCTGGCCTACCACCAACCAGTCAGTGAAGACCACGACCCTGAAAGGACACACCTGGAAAGCTGATGAATATTCTATTGGGATCCTTCCTGGGATCTCCCCTAAAATCTCCACCTTTAAAACCTTTAGGACAGATGACTCAGCACTCTCTCTCTCTTGGGAGGATGCCCTCACATTTCCTGGTCCCCTCTTCTTCCTCTCAGGTACATTTTTCTTGCCTCTCTTTTTCTCCTAATCTCCAAGGCCTTTATTTTGCCTCTGTAATTTGTTCTCTAGTTCCATTTTCTTCTAAGGATCACTTCTACCTCTGTGACTTTCTCAGTAAACTTGGTATAACAGTTTAAGTCTTGGCTCTGAATTATTTCTTAACCAGAACTCAAGCACCAAAGATGCTGAACCAAGGTCTGATCTGACCCCACAGATCTAACACCTGGTGCTGTTCTCCCCTTCACCAATAGAAGGTGAGAGGAGTTTAAGACCAAAATGTGGGATGTTTAAACACTTTCTCCATGCCACAGAGGTATACTCAGAGCCAGGTGATTGGAGGAATATTCTTTACTGAATCTTCTTAATCCCAAAGAAAGGACTTTGATGGAGTGATATTTAGGGGTCTTCCCCGCAAGAAAGGACTATTTTTCTGTCTCCCTATCAATGTAGTTGTCTATTAACAATTCCTACAATGTCCTCAGAATTTTTGACAATCTTTTCAGGGCTTTGCTCTCTATTATTCATGTGAGACCAGGAACAGTCAGACATTGAAGAAATAGAGCCTCTGTTCAAACAGGAAAAATAATATTAGAATTCAATAACGATACTAGATATAGAAGATTGTAATGCTTCAAAATTATTTTAAATGATTTTTTTAAACTATAATTTTATATTCATTGTGAACAACAACAGCAAAAAGATTCCATGAGAGGTAACCCCACAAGGTGACATGATTATAAATTCTTAACTGGGCAGGCCATGCTGGGTAACCATGCTCCATGCATACAACTTCTTTACTAAGAGGCTATTTTTTCTTAAGCCTTGTCCATTGTTTTTGTGCATATAGGCTAAAACACTTTAAAAAGCAGCCTTTCAGACCCCAAGAGAGCACATAATCTTAACTATTTTGTAATCCCATTTGGATTGCTTCCTCCCACTTTCTTATAATCCTTCTTAAATACATTGCATTGTTAATTTCAAATGCACAAAGGAAACTATAAACTTTATTCTCAGCATTTATCTCCGTCTGTTGAACTCTTGCTTCCAGATGTATCTTCTTTGGTTTAAATAAAATTTTATAAAAATTCTCTATAGGTTTAGACATTCTTATAGTGATCTTATATTAACACCACCCTAAACTTAAATTAATCATAATGGCAGAATGAGGACATTTTCTGACATATGAGTTTTTAAAATATACTGCTCATATACCCTTTTGTAAACTTCCTAGAGAATAAAGGTAGAACATAAGGAAGAAATAAAGTTTTGTAGTAGAAATATTACAGAGCTGTTAAGTATTTGGGGAAAAATTATGCATGTTGAAAAGTAAAGATATAAAGATATCTAAAAGTTATTTAAAAATGAAATATAATCCAATTACTTGGATGAACAATGTTCAGTGGACATGAAGGTTCTCTCCCGTATCAAATACATCTAGGCCTAAGTTGTGTTTCAGCTTCAGGCTGAGAAGCACAGCAAAACCAGATAAGCAACACCACAGCTGACCTCTGGACCAGCTGCATTGACTAATACTCCTGGCCTAGCACCAACCAATCAGTGAAGACCATGACCCTGAAAGGACAGTCAAAGTAATATGAATCAGATGTTGGCTAATTTTATGTGTCAAGGTGACTGAGCTAAGCAATTCCAACATAGCTGGTGAAAAGTTGTTTCTGGGTGTGCGTGTGAAGGTGTTTCCAGAAGAGATTAGCAGCTAGCCTGAGTAAAGGAAGTTCTCATCACCAGTGCCACTGGTCATCAACTAATTAGTCCAGAACCAGAATAGAACAAAAGGTGAAGGAAGGGCGGATTATCTTTCTGCTTGAGCTGGGACACCTATCTTCTGCTGCCCTTAGATACCAGCACTCCTAGTTCTTAGGGCTTTAGTCTTGGCCTGGGACTTTTACCATTGACTCCCTTGGTTCTCAGACTTTCAGATCTGACTGAATTATAGCTCTGGCTTTCCTGGTTCTCTATTCTCTGGCCTCAGACAGCAGATCATGCAACTTCTCAGCCTCCATCACCTTCTGAGCCAATTCCTATCATAAATCTGTACATATATCACCTATTTTTGTGTTTCTCTGAAGAATCTAACACAAATATGTATGCTATTAACTCAACCAACATTCTAATAAAACAGCATTATATGGAGGATGGAAAGAAGAAGGTGGGGATAGTAAATGTGCTAAATCTTACACCAATATAACAGAAAACAAATAGGTACCTAAATTTGATAAATAAAAATTTAATTATAGAGTCATATTAGCTATGCTTATAGGATTATTACTTGAACTAGTTTTAAGAAGCAAGTATGGAAAAAAAAGGGGTCACATACAAAACTTGACAAGCTCAGGGAAGATCTTACAAATTCAAAGCACAAAAATAACAAACCAAGTGTTATCAGAGAATTGTTTCATTGCTGGTGTGAGTTGGATTCTTATGGTATCTTGAGAAAAATAATTTTCTAAGACTCACACAGGAGAATGAGTGATTCTTTTACTTGCCCGAAGACAGATCCCTTGGTTTTCAAAGTCCCATTTAACTTAAAGCAGTCCTGAAAAGGTACATCTGGGGCTTTAGCAGAGCTAGAAGCAGAGCCAGGGTCCAGAGTTTCCATTCCACGTTGAGGTTACGTCCTGCATAGCATCTGGCTAACCATAGAATCCATTGTGTATGGTCTATCTGGCCATGTTCCATATGGGTGAATACAAGGGAACATGCCTCCTGCAACAAGAGAGCCAGGAGTGCAAGAACACCAGGAGAACAAACTCCCTTTGTTCAGGAGTTTATGCATTTCATATTTCATGCCTTTTGCAGTGGCCATGCTTATTCTGACCTATGACTTGCTTCTAGGTATGATTGACAGGAAAGTGCTTTCCCAGGTCTCCCAGACCTTACTGGACATGCATCTATTGTCCACTTCCGTCCCTCATTGATCTGCGGCTTCCTGAGAAAGCTTACAAATAGCATGCCTATATTTCCTGGCCTTACCTTTGCTCCTTTTCCTGTTAATTAGTTAATAATTGGGTTAATATAATACTCTCAAAAAGGATGGTCTCAAATTAAAACTTTTTAACTAAAAGCAGTTTATAGTGTACAGTCATGTTCTAGGCTAGACTCTTCCCTGATGAAAGTCAACTTTCCCCTTATTTGAGCCAGTCTATTGTCTTTTTGCACCTATTATAATATACTTTTGAAATGTCAGGGTAACTTCCCTTTTCCTTGACCCCTCAGGGTGCAATCACAAATCCTCTCATTGTTACTGTTTTTAAGCTAATTGTTGACAGTTAGCTATCCTCTACCCACCTACCTAAAAGAAACAGGTATCTAATTTTATTTTTTCATCCAATCCCAGAGATTTCTCCACTTTGTTTTCGCTCACCTCCCTAATCTATCCCCAGTGGATTTCATGTAATACATTTAAGTTTTCTCTTTTAATTGTATTGTATAAAATAAGATGCAGAACTGCCATTCTCTGGAGCATTTTCTCAATCAGTTATGATTTTGTTTCCTGGCAATTGTCAACAGTCTGGAAGTCACAAAAATTCTCCACAGGTTTGAAGGTTTCTTATGTTGACAAAAAGGAAGCAGAAAATAATAGCTTCCAGGAAGTTAAGACTAGAAGTACTAAAAGGAGAAAGCAGAGAACTGCTCCACAGTATTATAAACCTTATAGTGACAGTTCATTTTTTAAATGTGTAATTATGTCATTTTATAAACACAATAAATGAAAATGTAGGAAAAAATGTAGGTACATATAGTGTACCACTCATTATATGTAGTACATTATTACTGCCCAATGCTTTTTATGAAAAAGTAAGGATAAAACTTATTCACAAAGCTCAGAAAAAGTTGGGGTACAACATTAAACATTGTCACATGGTTCCAAAGTCAATCATTGATTTCCTACACCATACTCCCAAAATAATAATAATGACAACAATAATATCTATTATTATGTAACTAGAGGCCCAGTGCACAAAATTCCTGCACAAGGGAGAGAGGTCCCATAGCACAGCCTGTACCCTCTCCAATCCGGACCCCTTGGGGGATGTCCCTCTCATCAATTTTGGACTATTGGCTCCTAATCACTCTCCTACCTGCATACCTGGTCACCCCCAACTTTCTCTCTCTGCTAGTCAGGTTGCCCCAAACTGTTCACTCTGTCAGCCTAGTCACCCTCAACTCCAGAACCCCTGCACCCCGCCCCCCTGGTTGCCCCATGCAGCCTTCTGCTCAGTCATTTGGTTGTCCCTCACTAACTTCCCTGCCAGCCTGGTTGTAGGCAGCCATCTTGTGAGGGCATGGGGGTAAATTTGCATATTACTTCTCTATTATATAGAATACTATTAGTTTCATACCAGGTGTCTTTATTACTAATAGGTTCCTAGGGCTGCTATAATGCATTGTCATAATTTGGATGTTTTAAAATAACAGAAATTGATTTTATCACAGTTCTAGAAGTCAGAAAGCCAAAATTAAGGGTTTGGAATGATTGGTTTCTTCCAGAAGCTCAGGAAGAATCTATTCCATGCCTCTCTCCTAACTTACAATGGCTGCAAGCAAGTCTTGGCATTACTTGGTTAGTAGGCATATCACTCCAACCTCTGCCCATCACCTCCCACTCTATATGTGCTTCTCTTTTCCTCTCTTCTATCTTTATAAAGGCTTAGGGACCATCTGATTAATTCAGGATGATCTCATCGTAAGATCATTAATGCAATTATATCTCAAAGATGCTTTCTCAAATAGAGTCAGATTCACAAATTCTTAGTAGATATAACTTTCAGGTAGTTATCATTCAACATCATAAAGCAGTGGTCGGCAAACTCATTAGTCAACAGAGTGGCAAACTGTGGCTCACCGACTGCTGCCCTAGAGTGTTCATAGCTTATGTTTACAGAGTTGTTCATCTAGATGGGCACTGCTACTGAGTTAAGTTTCCTATATTTGCATTTATTACTTAAGAATGGAAGTTGATATCTTTTTCCCAAAAATATAGGATCCAATATCTTTGAGATAAATTTGACGTTAATATAATGTTATTTCAGAGTAGCAGAAGGCCATGTGATTTAATTGTCATAGGAGTAATCTCTTTGAATTAGCAGAGTGCTAATTAAGAAGAAGAAAAAAAGTATTATAATTCTCTGCTGCCTTCTAAGGTGGGTGGGTCCCAGAAATCCAGAAGACCTTTTATTTAATGAGTGGGCAATGTTTCTGAATGTGTGCATTTGGTAGAAATAGAACAGTAAAATTAGTGTGATTTAAAAAGAAAGAGGTTCAGCGAAAAAGCTCAGAGAGATTAAAGAGCAGGAAGGGTGAATAAGCAACATTGGCTCCTACATATACAGGGCCAAGTAGAGAATAACTTGCTTTTGGGCAGTTAGAGAGATGCTTGGGATAGAATCAGTTCAAGAGAAAATTAAGGACATTTATAGCATGGGGAAAGTAGTATCAGCCTTCTTGCTCTTTTTAAAATTTCATGTCCAATCAATATTAGTCACTATTGCTTGTACAATAAGTTATTTTAAAGAGATTCTATGAAGGACTGAGCCTTACTTAGAGGGAAAATAGAGGCTACTCATGGGACATAATTTACTTTTAGTATTATATAGCTTCATCTCATATAGAGGATAGAGGGATGCAATCAGTTGTTTTATACATAAGGTCTGACTTTGTTACCATTTGGAGAGGGGTATTGAAGGCACTACTCATGACCTTGACAGAGACAAAATAGAGAGAGGAAAGAGTAAAAACAATGAGTCACCTCCTGGTATAATTAGACATTTTATGCAGAAATATTATTTGAAAATATCCCTTTTTAAAATACAAAACCAACATATTGTATGCTTTATCATTCATCCTCTATAGCCAAATTCCTTTCAACCATCATGATCAGTAGTTAAATAAGAGAAATAATAAGGGTAACTTCTATCTCTTGAAATTGTAATATTATGTATGTGTGATTCCTAATGGAGTACTAAAATTACATCTTTTGATTAAAATAAACCGCAAGGGAAATCTGTAAGTTCTATGAAATGTATGTTGGGGATAGTATAAGATTCTTGAAAGCTAAGTCTTTGATTTAACAAAGCACTTTCTTGTATCTTCTGGCTCTAAACCAATATAAAAATAATTATCTTAAATCCGGCATAAAAGAATATGCAAAAGGAAACTTTGTCTTTTATTAATTGGAAAATGTTAGATATCTTGAAAAAAAGAGGAAAATTAGGAATTACAGTTTCTAAGTTACTACTTCTGGAATATTTCGTTGCTGGATGACTGTCTCTTCAAAGTAGCCATCCATGAATTTGTTGGTTATGCACATGCTGAATCTTTATTTATTTGGGTTTGTTTATGACCATACTATTTACTACATTTATGATTTTGCCAAATCACATAACTCAATTTGTTCATCTATATAATGGAAGTGATTATACCAATCAAACAGAAATTTTGTGAGGATTAGACTACAGTTGAGGTGAAAACAATGGAATAAGACATGGCAGGAGTTACAAAATGAAAATAGGCAATAATAAATGACTATGTGAATTGCTCTGAAATGAGATATACAAGTACTAAAAAGCCCCCCAAAGGGGGCTTCTAATCCAGACTTGGAAGTTTCTTTAAAAAAACAAAATAGAAACCAGAGAAAATTGTCTTAAATAATACAATAATTAATCTGATAATAGAAAACTGAGTACCCATGTGAAGGGAGGAAAACAGCCCATTAGAGTGATCAGATATGGGGTAGTGCTGAGACTAGAGAGGACAAAATATAGATTATGATAATGGTTCCCTATATTTCTCCTTAGCACTACACTGTGATTTATCTGTTTAAAGTATGCTTTCCCTGTAAGGATATGCGTTCCATGAAAACAGTGACCCATCTCACTTAAAAATGTCAGTGAGAAGATTTTTATGAACTATTTAACAATTAAATACTGTTTTCATTGTTGTCGAATAACTTACTCTGTAGAATATATTTCTGGAAAAATTGATCAGATCTATTTTGGTTGCCCTTCATCACATAAACAGTTAGAGGTGGAATGTGGTTTAAAATAAAGTCAGTACTTCTATTTTCAGCTCTTCGTTGTCTTCAGTGACCCCTCTACTACAGAGAAGAAATGTTTTATTCTAACTAAACTATTCTAAAAAGCATTTATCAAATTTAGTCCTATTAAGGAATACAGGATCATTAATTCCTCATTGAATGTCTTCTTCAATCAGTGCTAGATGTTTAATAGAAAGCAAATATTATATATTTTAAATTCTACAATATCAGATACAAGCTAGTTTCTTGATGAGGCAAAAAGGTCACATTCCTCTGGTTATTATTATAATTAATTTCCTTTAAAATTTTATTATCTTTCACTATAGGCAAAAGAATTACAAAGAGCTAGAAGAAAGAGAGGAGAAAAAGCCTATAATGTGTTATCTTTGCAAATAATAAGTCATCACTAGAGAGGTCATATGTTTCTTTCATTTGTCACAAAATTATTGTAGGTAACTTACTTGTGGTATTAAATTATAAGAACTCCTATAGTTTATTTTAAGGAAAGGATATGAATTTCCACTCAAGTATAAGTCTTTAATAAACAGTATTTAAAAATGAAGTTTCAATTTGCAATTTGAAGTTTCAATGTGAAATTTTCTATGAAAAAATACTGAGGATTCTTAATTTTCAATTCTCAGACAAACTCTAAGCTTATTGCTCTAATGAGGGGTATATTTTTCTATCTATTACTTTTTTTCCTTAGAAATTGACATATATTATAATGGCTCAAAGACTTGAGGAATGTTCAGTTATCAGATGCCTTTGTTGCTTCTAAGTTTTGGCTTGAGTTCCACAATAACTGAACAGTTATTGCTGGGTGCGCATGTGTGTGTATGTGTGTGACATAGTGAATGATATTATTAAAATCCTATAGATAATAATAAATGTTAATAACAACATCTTAACAACAAATTGACCAATTTAAATGAAATATATAAATTTCTTGAAATGCACTTACCTAAACTGAAAAAAAAAAAAGAAAATGTAATTAGATCTATATCTAGGCAATTAAATCTGTTTTTAAACACTTTCTTATAAAAAAATTCTACATTCAGATAATTGCTCTGGTGAATTTATCAAATATAAAGGATGAAAGGATGCATCTTACAGAAGTATCAGAAAATAGAAAATTTTCAAACTTGTTTTATCAGCACGGACCGACCCTGATAGCTGACAAAGACATTACAAGAAAATAAAATTTCAGATAATCACTCTGGAACGCAGACAAAACTTCTATGCATAATATCAGAAAATCAAATACAGCAAATTTAAATATATTTTAATTTCTACAATATATAAAAATAATCACGCATTATGATAAACTAGAAATTCAAGCTTTTTGTTTTATGTTTTTTGTTTGTTTTCATTAGCATTTGAAAAATTAATGTAGTTTAATGCATTAGTAGTTTAAATTAGTAATTTAAAGGAAAAAAATACCAGATTATATCAATATATGATGATAAAGTCAATGTTATTAATGTCTTTTAAAAGTATGTTTCTAGCCCTAGTTGGGCTGGTTCACTGAAGGGTAATAATTTTGAAAACAATTCAGGGCACATATGCCTTGGTTGCAGGCTAGTTACCCGGCCCTGGTGTGGCCTGTGCAAGAAGCAACCAATCAATGTGTCTCTCTCACATCAATGTTTCTCTCTCTCTGTCTCTCCTCCTTCCTTTCACTCTCTCTAAAAGTCAATGGAAAAAATATCCCAAGATGAGAATTAAAAAATTAATTACTTAATTTTTAAAAAGTATGGTTCTATTCATATAAATTTCAAGAACAAGTCAAAATAATGTTATTTAAAATTAGAACATTGCCAGATTTTGGTATCAGGATTATGTTGGCCTCATAATATATGTTAGCAAGTATTGGCTCTTATTCAAGTTTTTGGAAGAGTTTGAGAAGGATAAATAACAAATCTTGGGATGCTTGTTAAAATTTACTAGTGAAGTCATCTGGTTCTGAAGTTTTACTATTTGGGGGTCTTTGAAAGTTGTTTCAATTTCTCACCATTGATTGGTATATTTAGATTCCCAGTTCCTTAGAATTCAGTCTGGAAAAGTTATAAATTTCTATAAATTGTATCAATTTCTTCTAGGTTATTGAATTTGTTGGCATATAATCTTTCATAGTACTCTATCTAGTATCATGCTTTGTATTTCTGTAATATCTGTGGTAACTTTTCCTCTTTCACTTATGATTTTGTTTATTTAAGTCTTTTGTCTTCTTTATTTTCTTAGTGAGTCTAGCCAGGGTTTTGTCAATTTTATTAATCTTTTCAAAGAACTGCTTTTTGTTGCATTAACATTTTGTGTAGTTTTTTGTTCTCTACTTTATTTATTCTGCTCTAATTCTAATAATTTCCTTTCTTCTGCTGACTTTGGGTTCTTTTGTCCTTCCTTTTCTACTTCTTTAAGATTTAATGTCAGATTATTTTTCAGATATTCTCATTGTAATGATATAAATTTGCATCTTATTATTTATTTCATTGTAATTATATAAATTTGCCTCTTATTATTTATTTGACTGCATCCCAAATGTTTTGGCATATCATCTTGTCATCCTCATTTGTTTCTATATATCTTTTGTTCACACCTTTTATTTCTTCTGTAATCCAGTCATTTCTTAGTAGTATGTTGTTTAAGCTCCACATAATTGTGGGTTCTTTAATTTCATTTTTGCAGTTGATTTCTAATTTCAGAGTGTTGTGGTTTGATAATATGTTTAGTGTTACTTCAGTCTTCTAAATTTGCTGAGGCCTGTTTTGTATACAACAGAAGGTCTATCTTCACGGTGTTCCATGTGCGCTGGAGAAGAAAGTGTAATCTGATATTCTGGGATGAAAGGCTCTGTAAATGTCAAGCATGGCCATTTGTTCCAATGTGTCATTTCAGGCTGTTATATTTTTTTCTTTCTTTTATGTTTATACTAGAGGCCTGATGCATGAAAATTCGTGCAAAAGTAGGCCTTCCTTCCCCCGGCTGCCAGCACCAGCTTTCCTCAGGCACCCAGGATTTGGGCAGCTTAGTTCTGGCCCTGGTTTTGTCCAAAAGAATGTCTGGAAGGACATCTGATCTAATTAACATATTACCCTTTTATAATTATAGATAATGAACCTGTAGCTGTTAATGGAGATCAACATAGTTAAAATATATATATATTTCCCAAAGCAATGTACAGATTTCATATAATCCCTATCAAAATCCCAATGACATTTTTTAAAGAAACAGAACAAAAGAATTAGATTTATATGGAACCATAAAAGACCCTATAGAGGCAAAGAAATTCTGAGGACAATGAACAAAACAGGAGATATCACAGTATGAAACTCCCTGAGTTCAAATTATATAACAAAGTGACAGTAACAAAAACAACATAGTATTGGTAGAATAACAGACACACAGACCAATGGGACAAAACTGAGAATCCAGAAAGAAATCTACATATATGAGGCAAATAAGTTTTGATAAAATATACAGTTTTACTAATATGTGGAATATAAAACTGAAAGTAACAAATGAATAAACAAGAAACCAAACAAAACTTATATACACAGATAACAGTATGGTGGTTTCCAGAGGAAAGTGGAATGAGAGACTAGTAAAGGGTAAAGGATCAAATATATGGTAACAGAAGATTATTTGATTTTGGATGGTAGACACACAATGCAATATACAGATCATGAAACATATACATGTACACTTGAAACATATAATCTTGTGGTTATAATAATAAACATATTATTAACCAATACCATCCCAATAACTTTAATTTTTAAAAATCAGATCAATGTTTGTCTTAGAAGATGGAAATTGACTGAAAGGTGCATAAAAGGCCTCTCTGTTATGATAGAAATAGTCCATTTTTAAATCAAGGTGGTGGTTTTATGAGTATATTTATTTTAATTAATTAAATTGTAGACTAAGGATGTACATTTGTACCCATATAAATTTCACCTCAACTAAAATGAAAAATAAATGATAAACAAAAAAATAGCAAAAATTTGCATTTTGTTCTACTAATTTTTTAAAATTCAAATGCAAGAATTATAAATGAAATAATATTAATGAAAGTTCCATTTAAGTTATAATATTAAAAGTCGGTCAGCATTTTATTTATTGGCAGGTTTACCAACATAATCAAATTTTGTAATGGATTTGCATTAGTGATACATTTGGCACATAATCTCAGACTTTTTCCAACTATAAATGTTTAATATTATAACAACATCTTTTCCTGTTCTTCAAGCATATATCTACTTATGTAGTGTAACTTCAATAAATTTATATTCTGATCTTAACATATACATCAGTCAAAATTCCACAATTCTTTATTTTTTCTTAGACAATAATTAGTACTTCTAAAGTGATATTTTTGCCAAGACTGGTTTGGCTCAGTGGATACAGGGTCGGCCTGCAGATTGAGGGGTCCCGGGTTCAATTCCGGTCGGGGGCATGTACCTTGCTTGAGGACACATCTCCACTGTGCAGGAGGCGGCTGGTCGATGTCTCTCTCTCATCGATGTTTCTGACTTTCTATCCCTCTCCCTTCCTCTCTGTAAAAAATCAATGAAATACATTTAAAGAAAAATAATTAAAGTGATATTTTCAAAAGTCATTGTTATACTTATGTTCTAAAAATACTTTTAGGAATTTTAATGTGTATTTTTAGTAATAACAACTATAAATTATTAGAAGAGACTGAATTTTACACATTTTTACTACTAATTTGTTACAAAAATTATGAGAACCAAAATAGAATAAAATATCTGTTCTATTTTGAAGTAAATAATTGGAAACATTTATCGAGCCCTGTGAACAATATCTCAATTTTTTTTCCCTTCTCTTCTCTTCCACTGAATATTGTTACCTACCTAATTCTACTTGTTACTTAAGGACATAGTAAAATGCAAAAATGATAAATCTCTCTATCAGAGGTTAAACCATGTTTTTTACTTCCATACATTATTTATAATAAAATGTAAACCAATTCAATGAAACAATTCTTAAAAGAATGTCTACTACAAAAATGTTATTTTTTCTAGATTTTAAAAATTTTACTTCTTCATTTAAAAATTTTTTGGATTGGCAATATCATGAAATATATTTCCTAAAAATTAAACTTATTTAATATTTTATATTGGCATCAAGTACATGCTTATAGAAATATATCTTCCAAACAGAAGTATAAATGTATTTTCCTAAACTGTATGTGCATGTGTGTGTGTGTGTGTGTGTGTGTATAATATATACATGTATATTATACATTATATAATATATACATATATTTTTAAACTATATAATATAATCAAAATACTTTTTATAAATATAGATTGTGATTGAAGTGTACTTTATATTGTATATCTAGCAAACATTTGATAGTGTATAACCAGACATATTTAGGGCCATATTAAATTCTATAAAAGCAAATAGGTAATTTGAGTAAGAAAGTATGATGATATAATGAATATTTCTAGATGAGAAAGTTGTCATGTTTTTCTTTAACTATATTTTTAGTATATATCAATGATGAAGAAAATGACATTACAGCCTAATACTGGAAAGGTAAAACATGTCTTACTTTTGAAAAACCTTTCTACTGTCATTTTTAGTTACTTTCAATTAACATAAATTTATTAGAGAAAAGGAAATTATAGTAACTGTGGTAAGATTGATTTAAAAAAAATGAACCAGTCCTTACCCTTCTCTGAATCTACCCTCTTAGACATACTTACATTTCTGGTTCACACACAATGAGTTAGGGTCTATTATCATCTGTTCTTTGAAAGTTATCTGTCTTTGTGGCTTCCTTTGGCCAAAAATATGTGGAGGAAATAACACTGTGCCTGTTACAATAATAGGCTTCTAAAGATGTTGGAGCCCTACCTCTGCCATGAATACAACAAGTTCATGTGCGTCTATAGAAGGATGCTGTTATGCACATGGAGCTGATTCCAGTCATTTCTACTGGGGCCTTGAGGCCCTAGCAAACCCTCCAGTGCACAACAGGTGTATGAACAAGCCCAACCAAATCAAACAAGACTACCCAGATTCACAGAATTTCTCATTCTATATGTATACTATGTGCAGAAATTAATCATTGTTATTTAAAGTCATTAATTTAAAAATAGTTTGTTAAACAATAGCTGATATATCATTTAATTAAAGATACAGAAATGATCATTTCTCTGCTTAACATTAAAATTGAACAATATATACCTATCCCTTGAAGTTAGATAGGAAAACTTACACATTATTTTTAAAATTTAGGTCTGTTTTCCTTCTTCAGCTGACTTATTTGTTTTGGGAGGGTATGTAAGTAAAATAAATTATTATAGCACTATTTATTTTAGTGTGCATTATATTCAGTACTGATATACAATTCCTACATTAATCTTGTCCCATAAATAAATTAAATTATCACATATGAATATGTGTTTTCATAGGTGCGTACAAAGCTAGGATTGTGCAGGGAGAGCTAGAGGAGCAAGCTCTAGCCTAAACACTCTGAATCCCAGTCCAGGCAAGTCCTCTCTACCTCGGCCACATTAGGGGAAGCCACCACTGCCACTTTAAGAACTACCTATCCAGGAGGCTGCTGCTATCAACACTGCAACCAGGGTTGTGATATAGAAAAATGACATTGTAAGCTGCAGAATCAGGATGGTTCTAGCTTCAAAACCACCCATCACTTCTATGATCAAATCCAGTGAAATAACTATCTGCACCCTTCTCTTCTCATGTAGCTCAGTTCCAACTTGGTAGAAGAGCTAAATACAGAATCCCAACTTTAAGGAGATTGGAAAGGATCTTACCCACCACCACACAGGAAAGCCACAAATTTTGCATTTGCTTTCCATTTTTTTTAACAAAACAAAAGACTGATTTTAATAAAAGAAATTCTACTCATTTAAAGTTCAAGTCAGGATTGCCATGTTCAGTCAGTGAGAATTTAAAATTGAAGGTCAGCAGTCTATAGATATTACATATATTAAAAGGCAGCTTTACATTTTGAAGATGCAAAAGTTTTTAGTGGATAGCATGTAAGAGTTTTGCTTTTTTTATATGACCATATCAATTTGAATATATTAAATACTATCCCAGGAATCCATTTAAACATAGAAACTTGAACACTGTTCCATAATCATATTTCTAAGCCCGATTACTTTTGAACACTGTCTACAGTTTAAATGTATCCCCTGTAAATTCCTACTGTTGTTCAGAAAAAAAATGATTTATAAAAGTCTCAATTCAAATGCATTATCCTTATTTTTTATTAATCTGCTTTTCTACACATAACTCTGAAAGTTCTGATCTGTACAATGCATTAACTTCATAATTTTATCACCACCATTTTATGTCTTCAGTCTAAATCATTTACCATCATTTTTATTATTATTAGTTTAAGATGAAACCTTGATAATTTGAATAGCTATATTTTCTTACATAGATAATAAGAGCCACTGAAATTCAATGGCATCAGGATAAAATGGCATAAGCTTCATTAAGAGACGCAATTCTATCATTCCCCTCTTGATGTATTTTAAATGTGTTTTGAAGGAATAATGTTCTGATGTATCTTTGGTGTGTGTGAGTGTGTGTGCCTATGTGTGTGTACTTAGCAATGAAAATCTCTTCATATTTCCAGGATGAATGAGGATAAATCCTGTACACTTTCAAAATACTGTTTGCCCTCCCATTTTTCTTTATACATACAGTTTAGAAACCTGGATGAACTGGTATCCTTATGTGTTATCATAAGTTGAATTTTTAGTTTTAGTTATTTAGCCATTGACCCTTTTCTTTTGCTGTATTTGCATATTCAAGAAAGAGTTACAATTATGTTCTGCCATGTTATGGTGTTCTTGCCAATTGAAATTACAAGTGCAATATAGACTTGGTATTCATTTTAAAATATTTCCTGTAAGATAATTCAGAGGACTATCTTAATAACATTATAATGCATCCGTATTCCTTTCTTTAAACTTTATCTATTAAAATTCACTTTAAATTCAGAGAAAATGAGAAAAGAGGAGGGTGAGGCGTAAGAGAAACAGAAAACAGAGAACAATATAATATTAAATCAAGCATTTCAGGCAAAGTTACTGTAATATGGAAAATGAAAATGACAAAGGAAATTACAAGTGCAGATAATGTACATGTGAAACTATTTCCAATTCTTTTGTATTTACAAATCTTTAAGGAAGAGCTTACAGAAGATTGAATGAGAAAAGCATTGTCACTGAATATTTTCTGTTTAAACTGTTACATTTACTTTTTCAATCTTAAGTGTAATATTTGTCATAGAATCTATAACCATACATTAAAAAAGAAAGTATTGTTTGCATATTATAATGGAATAAAACATATCAGATTAAAGATAAAATTTTAAAATATTATAGCTACCATAAGATCAATAGAATTTGAATGCAACAAAAATCATAAATTTCAGGCTCTGGTTGAATACTTTTTAATTGGAAACTCTTAAAACTATTATATAAATGTTCTTCATAGCTAGTTAGCACATATATAATAAATTATGTTGATATAGAAGAGGAGTTTGAGACAAGGAAGGAAAAGTAAAGCAGGATAGATCATTGTTCCCTGATCCCTTATAAAGAGGTTTAGGGTTTTGTTTCTTGTTTGTTTGTTTGTTTGTTTGTTTGTTTGTTTGTTTTTAGTGTGTATATGCCTTATTATGAAATATTTACCATTAGTATCCTGCTTGTAGTCAGAAACCAGCAGGTAATCAAAAAACTGAACACGCTAATTTCTATCTGCATAGAAATACCTTTCTGTAGATGTAATTTATCCAACAGAACACACGGTTGTGGATGATTGATTCACATTGGGCAATCACTCTGAAAACTTTAGAAGGAAGGCTAACTGATATAGGCTCTTGGATAGCAGTGTGTACATTCATGACTAGCAATACTAATTGTTAATTAAACCTAGGATAGAACAAATTGTCTTCACTATTCTTTAGTTTTTATTCAGAGAGAAATAGGCACGCAAATGTGGGTTTCTGATGGATTAAAGAAAAAAGTGAAAGGAAAAGGCTATTAGAAGAAAATGTAGAAGAATACTTTTGTGATTAGAGTGAAAAACTTAAAAAATTAAATTTCAGAAACAAATTATAAGGCATTATAAACATAGTTTACATAAAAATTAAGATTTTATATTCAACAGACTATACCTTGAACACATTTATTGGACAAATGATCAACTGGGGGATGGAATCTTCAATGTCCAAAACTGATAATGAATGAACATGTGCAATTATTAACCAATGGATTGCTTCTCTTAATCAACTAGAAAAATAAAAGTGTGTCAAAAAATTGGTAAATGCTATGAATGGTTAATCTAGATAAATAGAAATCCTGAAGTCTAATACTAACATTTGAAGAGATGATCAAATTCATTGGCAAATTAAATCTACATGGAGATTTTACTTCATGTGTATTAAATGGATACAAATTAGAGAACTGAATAATAAGAAGTTTTAGTGAAGATATGGGGATATAGAAATTCTATGTGCTTCTAACAGGAGTATAGATTGGTACAATCATTGTGGAGAACTATGTAAAGTTATTCAAACAAATTAAATATTCACATACCTTATAACTCAAGAATTGTACTCTTGGGTATAAACTCAAGAAGTTATCACACAGGACCATAAATGGCACAAGCCAGGATGCTCATCTTATCATTGTGGTGGGAATACAGTCACTCAATGGAGTCATCCCTGGAAGAGATGTAAAGTAAAATGTGAGTGATGGAGAAATATTGTCCTGAATAGGTGTATACATAGCTCCATATGTTAATCTCTAAAACATTCTATTCAACCAAAGAAGCAAAAAGTAATGAAATACATGAGCAATTTCATTTATATAATTAAAATGCATTTGTACCAAATAATACCAATTGGTTTATATGGAAATCTATACTAATAAAAGGGTAATATGCCAATTAGACTGCATCAACTGGCATCTTCTTGACATCCCACTTCTTTCCAGACAAAACCATGGTGGTGGGGGCTGAGGCATATGGAGTTAGGGGCAATCAGGCCAACAGGGGAGGGAAGTTGAGGGCAAGATCAGGACAGCAGGGAAGAGCAGTTGGGGGCGACCAGGTTGGTGGGGGAGGGGCAGTTGGGGGTGATCATGCAGGCAGTCAGAGGAGTTAGGGGCAATCAGGCAGGCAGACAGGTGAGTGGTTAGGAGCCAGTGGTCCCAGATTGTGAGAGAGATGTCCAACTGCAAAAGGATTGGGCTTAAACCAGCAGTGGGACATCCTCCAAGGGGGGTCCCCAATTGGAAAGGATGCAGGCTGGACTGAGGAAACCCTCCCCCATGCATGAATTTCATGCACTGGAACTCTAGTATATGATAAATATCATTTGGTAACACATTTGGTTAGATAAGATTATCTGGTATAAGTTCTTAAACATATTGATATTAGCTGAATTATCACATCCATCTCTTGATACAATTTAAAGATTCTCTCCTTCATACTCAATACTTATAAAGAACAGTTTTTATAAATATCATATTCTCTCTGCATGGGTCTCAGTTTGTAGTGTCTTTATATAACTGGCAATTTTGTATTGTACACTGGACAATGTGAAGGTATTACAGAGAATGTAGATTTTATCTATCCCTATAAAGTATTGATTTATGTTGTAAAAGGCAGCTAACTTTACTGGGCTCACAATCTAAACTAAGTCCATTTGATGAGCAACATCTGAAATTTCCACTGAATTTTTTCAACCTTTCAGCTAATGTTAATAAAAAGCCTTCAGTGAAATATTTTATATAGAATACCTCATGTATTAGTCAGCCAAATATTTGCATGTAATGTATACCCAGATATGTGAGGCCATCTTTTCTGTTGCTCTGTACTTTGTAATATATTCCCCTTGGCATTCCAGATAATCCCAATCTCAATCTGCTGACTCCCCAAATCAATCATCAGGCTTTTCCCTTGAGTTTCACCATACTGAGGGACTTAAGTATCCCTTATGCATAAAGCTACTAAATGCAAATCTCACAATGCATAAATAGTCTCTTCTTAGATTTAGTTCTTTATTCTGCCTGTTTATTCCCCCTCCAGTGCTTTAAATGTGTGTGTGTGTGTGTGTGTGTGTGTGTGTGTGTATATTATATTTGCAATTTATGGAAAGTTTATTTCAATGCAAACAAACTACTCTGCCATTACTGGCACACACAAAATAAATAAATTAGTTAATATGGACATGAACAATTATTTTAAGAAAGTATTAAAATTAATTTTCCTGCTTAGTTACAATATACTTACTGTAGCTACCAAAGATTTTCTACATCATGAGAAATTCATTTTGATAACTTTTAACACCATGGAGTCTTTTGTGGCTCCATATTATATTTTGGAATATTTGCTCTAGTTCTTTAAAATACACCATTGGCATCTTGATAGGAATTGCATTGAATCTATAGACTGATTTGGGCAATATGAATATTTTAACCATGTTAATTCTTCCTATCCATGATTATAGTATATGCTTCCATTTATTTGTATGGTTCTCAACTTCTTTCTTCAGTTTCTTATAATTTTTTGAATACAAGTCTTTTTCCTCCTTGGATCATTAATCCTATGAGTTTATTTTCAATGCAATTGTAAGTGGGATTGTTTTCTTAGTCTCCCTTTCTGATAGTTCATTATTTATAATAATAAAAGCATAATATGCTAATTAGACCAAACTTCCTTACAGACGACGTTTTAGATGAAGCCTGGTCTGTGAGGGAAGCCCTGGTCCCAGGTGCCTGCCAGCAGCCAGAGGGAAGCCTGAATCCCGGGTGCCAGACGGAAGACAGTGCCAGCAGCTGGGGGGAAGGAAAGCCTACTCTTGAATGAATTTTGTGCATTGGCTTCTAGTTAGTGTATAGAAACGCTATCAATTTATGGAGACTTACTTTGTGTCCTGCTACTTTACTGAATTTATTTACCAGCTTCCATAGTTTATTGGTGAAATCTTTAGGATTCTCTATATACAGTATTAGATCATCTGCAAATAATGAAAGTTTTGCTACTTCCTTTCCAATTTGGATGTCTTATTTTTTTCTTCTTGTCTGATCCCTGTGGCTAGGACTTCTAGTAATATATATATATATATATATATATATATATATATATATATATACACCCAGCAACTGACAGCTGACAGGAGGAACAACCAGAATGACCAGAGTGACAACTTGCTATGATGCACACCACAGTGGCCTACCCATCCATCAGGTCTCAAACAGCCCCCACAAACTCTCGTGGCCCTTCTTCCAATTGTGTGCCCCCCTTCCACTGTTCTTTCCCAGTCTGAGATGCCCAAGAGCTGCCCTGAGGCCTGGAGCCCCAGAGGAGAGGGGCTCGGTTCTTGGCTGTACTTCTCCAGACCTCAAGAGCACCAAATTACAAATGCAGCTGCCACAAGGGAAGCCCAGCCAGGAAGTGGGAGGGATGTCCAACAAAGGGTGAGAACTGAGGAAAAGCCTGCCTTGAAGAACCCACACTAGCGGCAGCCACACTTCCACTACCAACTAGAGCCCAGATCTGCAGGCTGCCTGACAGATAAAAGGGCTCCTCGGGCATGCCAGGGGGGTGTACTGTGACACCTACGCACCACTGCTTCTCCTCACTAACCTATGTCTGCTGCCACATGACTGCCCACCTGCACCACAGCCACTACCTCCTTGGTCTCATGCTGCCACCACAGTCACCGAAGCTTCCTCCTGTGCTGCACCCCTGTGGCCTCCGGTGCCCCATTCTCACTCCGCCCTGCCTCCATCTGTTTACAATGATTGGGACAAAAAGGACAGGCTGGCCCAGCGTACAAGGACATTCCCTTCTCCCACTGCAGCCAGCTTCTCAGGTCATCCCCTCTAGGCTGAAGGATAAGGCCAACTTCTAATGTTGAATAATAGTAAAATTGGCCAAGACTGGTTTGTCTCAGTGGATAGAGTGTTGGCCTGCGGATTGAAAGGTCCCCAGTTAGATTCCGGTCAGGGGCATGTACCTTGCTTGCGGGCACATCTCCAGGGTGAGATATGCAGGAGGCAGCTGATCCCTGTCTCTCTCTCATCGATGTTTCTGACATTCTATCCCTCTCCCTTCCTCTCTGTGAAAAATCAATAAAATATATTTTTTTAAAAAGAGTAGTAAAAGCAGACATCCCTGTGCTGTTCCTGATCTTAAGAAAAATGCTTTTAGTTTTTATGCAATGGATATAATGCTAACTGTGAATTTGTTTTATATAGCCTTTACTGTGTTGAGTTATAATCTCTCTACTCCCACTTTGCTTAGAGGTTTTATCATAAATAGGTGCTGGATTTTGTCAAAAGCTTTTCCTACATCATTTTCTTTATGTAGTATGCTAAAAGCCTGGTGCAAGAAATTTATCCATGGGGGATAAGGTGATTTTCTAAGCCCATCCTGCACCCTCTTGCAATCTGGGACTCCTCAGAGGATAGGAGGTATTAGGCCTAAACTGACAGTCAGATATCCCTCTTTCAATCCAGGACTGCTGATTCCTAAACACTCACCTGCCTGCCTGCCTAATCTCCCCTAACTGCTTGAGTGCCTTCCTGATCACCACTAATCACCTCTACCACAGCCCCCACCACCGCAGCTTCATCCAGAAGGACATCCAGAATGATGTCCGGAAGGTCATTTGGCTGTCTGCCCTAAATCGCATATTATGCTTTTATTACTATAGATAATGTTAATTGATTTGCAGATATTATACCAACCTTGCATCTCAGAAATAAATCCCACTTAATTATGGTATGTAAACTTTTGATGTAGTGCTATCTTTGTTTTGCTAATATTTTGTTGAGAATTTTTGTGTCTATGTTCATCAGGGATAAAGGCCTATAATTTCTCTTTATGATGTCTTTATCTGGTTTGGGACATATGTAATGCTGGCTTTATAAATGAGCTTGCATCTTCTCATCTCCTGAATTTTTTGGAGTGTTTGAAAAGGACATGTTAGTTCTTTGTATGTTTGGTAAAATTTACTTGTGAAGCCATCTGATCTAGAACTTTGAAGTTTTGTGATTACTGCTTTAATTTCATTAGCTATAATCTGTGTGGAGACTGTGGAAGGAAATATTTAGGGGTAATAAGATAGCCTTCAGATTGCTTCACAGGTAGATACTTTCTCAATTTACTCATAAATCTTATAGTAGTTGAAAAGACAGTACCAAAAAAAATAATTTATATACTAATTATAAAACACAGAATTAATTATTTGATTGAATGATTCAAATCACTTTAGATAATACTAGTACAAAACCTCAAATGGTGTGTTATGGACCCAGGAATTTATAATAATAATAAAAAATGTGATAATGTATCTCTCTGAGTCATTATTTCATTAGTTCTCTTAGTATTAAAGGGACTTGGATCTGAAAAAAACTAAGAATAAAGGAACTTTGAGGAACAAAATGAAGGGATAGGAAATAGATTAATCCTCCTGTGATTAAATAGATAATAATCTTTCAGAGTAAATTCTTTTCACTACACTTAATTTATAATTTGAACTGATTTTCAAAAGAGTTTAATAAAAGTACAGAGATAATATTATAATAGAATAATTACATTATAAACAGTGCTACTTGATATACATGCCTCTGAAATTGGTTTGTTTAAGAAAAATTCCAGTAAACATATACAATAAACTGCAGATATTTTTTTCATGTAAAATTCTCTTATAGAATTAAAAATGACATAGATAATTAAATTTTATAAAGACCAGTTCTCTTAGAGCTTAGATATAATGTTCAGGCCAAGAGTTGCAAAACTCAAATGTCCAAACTTATAAAAGTGTTTCATTTTAAATTTTCATTAAAAGATGTTTCATAGCTAGCATTCATATAGTATTTTTGTTACTTTTATGCTTGACTTACATACCTTAATATAATTATTAAATGTCTGTATTCTGAAGTACCCTAAATATTCTAAGTGAAAGATATTATCTAATTAGACTGAATAGAGAAAATCTTATTAAATTTACTCCAAAGGAAATTAATGAAAATTTTGATATTTTGGATAAGTAAATACATGAAATCTTAAAATGATTTCTAGGAATGAGTAAAATGTTCAATTCAGAATATTGTTGTGTTAGTTATTTTTTTGCTGTTTAACAATTTCATGACTTGAGACAACACTCATTTTTACCTCAAAACACTGTAGGACAGAAGCCATGGTACACTCAATGGTCTACCTCTCTCGTCTCACAATGCTAAAATCAAGGTGCTTGTAGGAATGAGCTCTGCTCTGCAGGCTCTGCAGGAGAATCTTCTTTCAGGTTCATTTATATTGCTAAGCTGAATTTAGTCCTACTACTTGGAGGATCTCCCTTGGCTTACTGACGTTCAACCAAAGGCCACTCTTAGCTCCTGAAGACCATTTTCTAGCCCTCACATACGATGCCCTCTATCTTTAAGCCAACAATAGCATGCAAATTAGAGCTTCCAATTGCTCACACCTCCCTTTTTTCAACTAGCTGAAGAAAAATTGCTTTTAAAGGGCTGAAATATTTATATTAGGCCCACCTGATAATCCAAAGGAATCTACTTTAAAGTAAATGGGTCAGTCATCTTAATTATATATGCAAACTCCTTTTTTTTTTCCATAGGATGTTACGTATTCACAGCCATGAAATATCAGATTTAGTTTCAGGAATTGGGTGGCTCATTTGAGGGAGGGGGCATTTTTAGAGTTCTGTGTACCACTTTCATTTAGGGAGAAAAACAATTTTTGATGTCCACCAATAAATACATAATTTCTATAAACTTTGCTTTTAAACTTAAGAAATATTCATCTTTAGATTCAATTGTCAGTTTTTAAAAATGAATGTTCAGGTTATTTGTCTTGCTAAGAGACTATCTTCTAAAAATTATTCAAGTAAGTCAATAGCTCATGGGTTTGAAGCTGATACATGACAAAGATAACAGTATGGAAGCAATAATGAGGAAATCCTTGAGTCAGAAAACTAAAATCATTATTCCCATATAAATGAGGGAATACCTCCAAAACACAAACAGTGCTCTGTTTGTAAGCATCAGAGAAATCAAGGGGCCCTCAACAGTGTCAGATCTTTCCAAAGAGATTTGTTATGCAAGATGTTTCCCGACAGATTGTATCCATGGGAGTGAATTGGATTATGTTTCTAGCAATTCAGCTGTAAACAAACACTTAGTGTTATTATTTTAATAAGTCTCTATGAGATGTGACAGCTAAGTCTGGATAGTTTTACTTATTTTTTTTAATGGGTTAAGTCTTTGTGGTAATTTCAGAATTTAATGGAGACAGTGTGGATATATGACATTTGATACCATCATAATTAGCTAGTTATCTTTAATAATAATAGTATAATATGCTAATTAGATTGGACAGCTGCATGTCCTTCCAGATGACCTTCCTAACAAAGCTGGAGCTGCTAGGACTAAGGCAAGCCACCGTGCTGCAGCTCCAAGGGCCAAGGAAAGTTGCCATAGCTATGAATTTTGTGCATTAATAATAGGAGTGGAGCAAAAGGGAGGACAGGAAGCTACAACTTTGCACTTTACAAGTAATCATTTCCCATTCTCCACAAAATGCTGGGGGAAGGGATCCAACAAAGGAGGGATAAATGTATGCCCTTAAAGTTGTTGTGACATAGGGAAGGTACTACTTATCTGTCAGTCACAACTGGGAACAGATCATTGGCCCGTTAAAATTGGAGAATACATAATCTTCTACACAAAGGAGTTCTCTCTCTTGTCTCTTGGCTCTTGGGGCTTTTTTATATGTGTTCCCTTGCTTTTGCTTATGTGTTTTCCATACTCATGTGGCCATGTAGAACCCACACACACACATAAACAATAGACTAATGGACTGCAATTTGGAACACAGCCTGATGCTGGGCTGGACTTGGCTCCAAAATGGAAAGGACATTCTGGACTGTGGCTCTGATTTTGGCTTTACTGAAGCCCCTGCTACACTTTTTATAAGACTGGGAAAGGGAAATGGGATGTTGGAAAGTCAGGGATTTAATTCCATAGAAATCAAGCTCTCTACTGTATCTCATCCTTCCTGTGAGTCTCAGAAAATTATTTTTCTAAGGGTATCACAAGAAATCTATCCCCACTAAGCAACAGCCCAGCACAAGGGCTTCTCCCCTCCATTAATATATTGACTGCAAGTAACCTTATAAGGTGATCTGGTCATAAATTCCTAACTGGGCAGCTCAACTTATGGGTCTGGTTAAAGGAGCATTTGAACCAACTTTACTAAAAGGAGATATTCTGCATACTGTCAAAAACTTATTAACCAGCTTAAATAAATTGAAAAATTATAACTGATTTAATCCATAGTGAACACCTGGGAGACAAAGACTTCAAAGACCATGGCCTTCAATCAGATTTTTGTCTACTGGAGGACACATCAAATAAAGGACTCTCTCCAACCTGTTGGAAGGGGCCTCATCTGACATTACTAACTAATCTATGTATAGCTAAACTTAAAGTGGTTAACTCATGGATTCACACTTCTTATTCAAAAAAGCAACCTAACCATAAATTTATATATACCCCCCAACTCTGACATTTGCTTCTGCTTACAAAGGATATCAAGGAGTCTTTGGGAATAAGTTGCTGCTGACATCAACAAGGCTTGCATATGGATGGATTGATGTTAAATTTAGTAATCAGTTTGTTTATCTTTACCTATCTTCTAATATTAGTCATAATACTAGTTGTGCTTGTTCTTTGGGTTATTCTATATAGTCTAGCTGCTTATGATTAGTGAAGATGTATAAGATAACTTTTAATACTCTTTTTATGGTTTCTGTAAATATACTAGATGCAAAATACAGGGGAAAAATGAGAAGGTAAAGCTCAAATCATTATTGTTCACAGGATAGAAATGATACAGCATGTTTTTCACAATGAAAACTATGAAAACTGACTAGCTTCCATTTACCTGCCCTTTCTTTTTTGGAAAAATTTAACTTTAACTCACATACCATGGTTATAAAGTATTTCTCCATTCCCAATTGGCCACCATTTCAATAAGACATAAATACTGAGACTTCCTAGGAATGAGTCTTTCTAGCACCGTGAGACCACACTATCCAACCACAAGCTTAGTCATCAATACATCTTTCAGATTGATTTATGACCAAAAGGGGGTGTGAAGAAAAGATAAATTTAAATTAAAGTAACCTCACAGAGGGATCTGTTCATAAATTCCTAACTGGACAGGTCATAGTAATCATGCCCCCAGCATTTAACTTCTTTAGTGAGAGATTTTATCTATGCCTTAAGCAATCTCTGTGCATTCTTCTTGCATATCTAGGTTAACACATCTTTGAAATTTCAGAGCAATTCTCCTTTTCAGATCCCCAGGAGGAGTAACTACCCTCAAAGGAGCATGTAATCTTAATTATCTAACCAGGCTTTCCCCCAGCACTCCTACACCCTCCTCCCCACCTTGCTTCCTCCCACTTTCATTTAATCTTCTTTATGTTTCCTTCTTCATTCCAAATGCCTAAGAGAAACTGCAAACTCTTATTCTGGTAAGCAAGCATTTTATTCAGTCATTTGAGATCGTGTCCTCTGTGTGGTTTAAATAAACTCTAATAAATTCTTACTTTTTATAGGTTTGGATGATGTTCTTACATCAATAGCAGTAGTATCTTCTTTCTGAAATTTAGATGCTTCATTAACCTGGAAAAAAAAGTATCTAACAAAAACCTCAGAGCTAATATGGTAGAAATAGTGGTGGTGGAAAGATGTGATAATAGAGAGATCATTTCTATGGATGCAAGCAGGGTGAAGAAAGCTATCTAAAGTAATACAAAATTCATCTTTTAAATCAATGCATTTCATGCTGTCAGTGTTTTTAACAGCAAGCTAGTCAGAACTTAATACAATATAAATAATAATTTCAAGGAGAATGATCATAATAAAGCATACATTAGTCAGATTGATTCAAAATTTTAGTTGGGCTCAATTTAATACCACAGTTATAATTTTTCTAGTACTAGGTTGAATTCTACTACTAATAATAAAGAAAATACAGTGGAAACTCTCACCCATGTACACCTGAAAAGATTAAAGGTGAACTGTGCTAAGAAAATGCCTGTTGCATGTAGCAGAAACATCACGGGCCCTCCTGTGGCAGCTCTGAAAACCTTTCAAACAATGAAGATGGAGTCTATGTGTTTGATCCAAGATATATATAAAGCAAACTCGAGAGGCAGCATTACTTCCTGGGAAACTAGAGATTTTTCAGGGGCCATAATGGCAAGAAATATGAGGTTGGACGTACTCAGATTAATCCCTTGCGTTATTCATCTACAGAAGTCAGAGGAAGGGACTTAAACCAAATTGAATCTCACACAAGGTATTAATAGACTGTAAGGCATATAATAAATATATACTTAATATTAGGAATTAAGAATCAGATCATCTTTCAACTGAATAAACCAAGGTAATATATAATAGCCATATTCCCACATTCAACAAAAATAGAAAGTGTTAAGGAAGAATGTATTGGACATCATTAGGAATGAAATTACTTCTGAGGGATAAGAGGTATAAAGTTTATTTGTTGTTAAGCCTTGATTGTTGTTGGTATCACTCCAGGCCAATTAAATTACTATTAAAAAAAATAAAGTCACATATTTGACTAGAATGTCAAGTAATAAATAGATAATGTAAAAATTTTATTGTGATTTTTAGAACAAGAAAAAGTGAAAATTGCTTGTATTGGCATACAAATTCATTATTTTTTGTGATATTTATGATGTTCAAAATTTATAAAGGTGTCTTAAGTAGTTAAATGAGCAAAGTGTTTTTTGATTTGGAATTTCTATGTCTTAAGTTTTTGTTGGCCTACATCATTTCTTATCTGTTTTTGGTGACATTGGCACTTTGTTGAAATATGGCAACGTTTGTCTGGGAAAGGTCATCCAACAACATGGCTGAAAGTAGCAATGAAGCACATACTTTTTTATCCTGTTGTGTCTGATGCTGAAACATAAATGATTTTTGGCCTGCAAGGAAGCATTAATGATCCAAAGATTTTTTAGAGAGCTTATAAACGGCGGACTGTGGTAAGACCTTTTATTAGTGTCCATTTGTTAGATTCCCTGAGACCTGCAAATGCTTTTAGTGGCTCAAATGTTATATTAGTAACAGAAGCTAGAAACCTTTTAAGGTGATTGACTGACTTTCAGACAATAGAGAAATAGTTTCATCTCTTATTGATTTTTTTTCCTTTTAAAAAACATTTCTATTGATTTTTAGAGAGAGAGGAAAGGAATGGGAATGAGAAACATTAATGGGACAGTGAAACATCTTTTGGCTACTTCCTTCTCAGCCCCCCAACTGGGGATATAGCCCTCAATCCAGTCATGTGCCCAGACCAGGAATTGAGCCTGCAACCCTTCAGTGTAATAGAAGACACCCAACCAACTGAGCCATACCAGCCAGATACTAACATTTTTTTCATAAGTTAAAGTAATAGACTTACTTTTAGAATTTTCTACAGGTCCAAGCCCTCACTCAACTTGCCCTTACCCACATTACCTCCCTTCCCTTTGTGTCTGTCTCTTTTGGTTCAGACCATTCATTTAAATTGAGTATCTGCTGCAAGAGAAACCAAGATGGTGTCATAGATAAATTCTTGAAATTGCTGTCTCACACAACCACTTCAAAGCTACAACTAAAAGACAAAACAGACATCATCCAGAACCACAGGAAGGCTGGCTGAGTGGAAATTCTACCACGAGAAGGAACGAGAAAAGCGCACTGAGACTCAGAGAAGCTGCAGAAGTAAAGTGCAGAGGTATGGAGGCAAGTGAGCAAAGGGCTGGCAACTGAGGACTTGGTTGTCTTTTACAATCAGGAGCGAGACACAAGCCCCCAACTACTCTGGATTTCAGTTCTGGGCAAGACTCTGGAGACTAAGACTCATATGGGAAGAAACTGGACTGTTTGGCTTCTGGCGGAACTCCAGGGCAGCTTTTTCTCAGAGGGGCTTGCAGAGATTACCTGGGATGTCTTAGGGGAGGGTTTAGAATCAGCCATTGCTGTTTGCTCCGCTCTGTTGATTTCCTGAGACCCTGTCCCACCCAAGCTTTGCACAGAGGCTTTTTCACATGGAAGAGCTGGCCCTTTGATATCTAAAATTACCTAACAAACTGCAGCTGGCTCAGAGAGACCCAAAACATCCAAAAGAGGCCCAAGGCACCTCCAACACCAAACAAAGAAGATGAATACAAATATCTCTCTTTAGCTCCTGCTGGGTGACCTAATACAAAGGCTAAATTTGCACCTCCTTGGAGATCCAAGAGTCAGTGTACCCAGTGGTCAGAGTGGGACCATCCAGATTACAACTCCTTAGATCCATAAGGGATATACTCAGGGGACAGATTCAGTGAGCACCAAAGCCCCACTGAAGCAAATCTTACCCATAAGGGTGTCTCCAGCATAGAAGTTCTTCCATCATAGACACAACTGATTCTCACAGCCAATTGGCCTGAAGTAATACCAACAACATTCAAGGCTTACCTTCAACAAGACTGTGCACACAGCCCACAAAGGGGTGCACCAAGAGTGTCCACCTCAGGTAATTGGGGAGGCTGAGCCACTGGGCCCTATAGGACTCCTAGCACACAAAGCCACTCTAACAACACAGAGAAGAAGCCAAAATGTGGAGATAAAGAAACAGGTGAAAAAATGACATAAATTGAGGAAAGAAATACAGAGTTCAAAACCACAGTTAAAAGGTTATTCAAGAATCATATAGAAACCACCAATAAATTTAGTGAGACCCTCATGGATATAAAAAGGATCAATTAGAAATTAAGGATACATTGACTGAAATAAAGAATAATATACAGAGATCCAACAGCAGACTAGAGGATCACTAGAATCAAGTCAAATATTTGAAATACAAAGAAGCAAAAAACATTCAACTGGAAAAGAAAAAAAAAAATAATCCAAATATATGAAGGTAGTGTAAGGAGCCCCTGGAACAACCTCAAGCATACCAACATCAGAATTATAGGGTGCCAGAAGAACAGAGAGAGAAAGATATTGAACACTTGTTTGAAGAAATAATGACAGAAAACTTGCCCCACCCAGTGAAAGAAATAGACTTACATGTTCCAGAAGCACAGAGAACATGGAATCCAAACAAAAGGAATCCAAAGAAGACCACACCAAGACACATCATAATTAAAATACCAAAAGTAAAAGACAAAGAGAGAATATTAAAAGCAGCAAGAGAAAAACAGTTACTTACAGGGGAGCACCCATATGAATGTCAGCTGATTTCTCAACAGAAATTATGCAGGTCAGAGGGGAGTGGCAAGATATATTCAAAGTGATGAAAAGCAAGAACCTATAACCAAGATTACTCTATCCAGCAAAACTATCATTCAGAATTGAAGGTCAGATAAAGAGCTTCACAGAAAAGAAAAAGCTAAAGGAGTTCCTCACTACCAAATCAGTATTATATGAAATGCTGAAAGGTATTCTTTAAGAGGAAAAAGAAAAAGGTAAAGATAAAAATTATGAACAACAAATACATACCTATCTACAAGTGAATCGAAAAATCAAATGAATAAAAAATCTGATGAACAGAATAATCTGGTCAATATAATAGAATCAGGGGCATAAAAAGGGAGTGGACTGACAATTCTCAAGAGAAGGGATTGTGGGGAGTGCGGGAAGAGACTGGACAAAAATTGTACACCTATGGATGAGGACAGTGGGGTGATAAGGGCAGAGGGAGGGGTGGGAACGAGGTGGAGGGGAGCTATTGGGAGGATGAGGGAGAAGAGGAACTGTAATAATCTGAACAATAAAAATTTATTTTAAAAATATAAGTTAAGGTTATAGTTGATTTTTTCTAGTCAGCCAGTTAACTTTAGGTTTATTTTACTTATAATAAAATATTTGACTTATAATAAAATAGTTTGATTATTTGAAATAATTTACAGATATCAAAGCTATTTTACATATGTAGAAAAATTGAGTCTGCTGTGATGGTAAATATTGGAAAGAATCTTCTGAGGTGTGAAAATCTCTGCTTGCTAAAGCTCTCCATAGTGGAGGGCAGAGAGGCAATGGGGCAGGCTAACACTCAAATGGCCAAACTGAATTGAGGTACTGAACAGGAAGTGCTCTAATTATTCAATTTGAGTAATAATTTGTAGTGAATCTTTGGCCATTTATTTAATCGAAAATATGCAAAGCTATGTGGTGAGCATTTCTGCTTCAGAGAGAATGAAGAACTTCTATATGCTAGGTGGCAATGGGATAAGGGAGACATAAAGAAGCAATGAGGTGTGTTTTACTATAGTAAAAAAAGAAAGGTTGAGGGATTACTAGTTGAGAAAACATTTGTAGAAAGAGATATCACCTCTTTCTAGAGTTGTTCAGATATACCCGATGTAAGGAGATGATTGGTATTTAAGTTGAAATCTGAAGTATGAAAAGAGTTATTTATAGGAATAGTGGGGGGGGAAAACTTTTAAAAAGCTTTTTAAAATAAAACAGTATATGTGTAAAGAGTTAAAGTCATGAAAAAGTGTTGCTTTGAGGAAATAAAAGAGTAGTGGGCCTGGAAAGATGAGATCAGACTGAAGTATAATGTAGAGCTTTGAAAGTTATTATAGGGAGTTTGGATATTAATCTATATGCAGTGGAAAGCCATGACAATTTTCACCTTTGTGTTTCCATATGAAATGATGACTCTGGTTCCTGAGTGAAGATTAAAGTTGATTGAAGAAAAATAGTAAGAAAGGAGTCCAGAGGTTGTTGAATACACCAGGGAAGAAAAGCTGAGGGTATGAATTTTTCATATAATTTGGAGGTTGAATTAGGAGAATTTGCTCATAAATTGGATGTGGATGATGAGACAAAGTCAGAAATAAAAATGGCTCAGATTCCAGGTGGAAGCTATGACAAGTGTAAGAGGCATTCCTCAACATTGAGAAAAATGCTATCAAATTTTATAATAGTGGCCGAGACCAGTTTGGCTCAATGGATAGAGCATCGGCTTGTAGACTGAAAGGTCCCAGGTTCGATTCCAGTTGGGGGCATGTACCTTGCTTGCGGGCACATCTCCACTGTGGGGCATGCAGGAGGCAGCTGATGTCTCTCTCTCATCGATGTTTCTGACTTTATATCTCTCTCCCTTCCTCTCTGTAAAAAATGAATAAAATATATTTAAAATATAAAAAAAAATTATAAGAGTGAAAGTTGATACACTGATGTTACCTGGCAATGAAAAATTCCAAAGATAGTCTTATGGAAAATATTTTCTTTTTGGGGTCAACTTTTCACTAGATCATCACAAGTAGTCTATTATATATTATCTGATAGATTCATTTATTGTTCATTTCCTAGCCTATTATGAAATACTTTCTTTTGAAACATGAGACATCTAATATAAAAAAAAAATATGTGAGATCTGAAGGAAACATGAAAAATTCATACCTGCCTCACACCTATTTCTCACTCTACTTTTTTTTGATATTTGTTGTGTTGTAATTAATATAAAATTATTGGAACAGCTTATGAAACTTTAAAACATCAAGATTCACTGAGTAATAAATCATGAGAAATAGATTATTGAAATTATATTGCATTAAATTAGAAATCTAAGAGAGACATTAGTTATTAATGCCAAAAGTTAATTTGACAATATATATATTACATTTCTCTGTCTAGCCAGCCTAGCAGACACAGCCCCAATGATTCTGATCTCCTAATATCCATACTCTTCTATAGTCAGTCCCCTCCAACAAATGTCTCAGGACTGGTTTCTGTTACCAATAGAAGATGCTAGGAAGGATATCATGTCGCTTCTGAGAGGAGATCATTAAAGGCATTGTGGGTTTTCCTCTTTTATGAATCCGTATTTCTGGGAAAATGAATTCTCATGCAGGAAGAAGTCCACCCCAGTGAGACACTGGTATCTGGAGCTAGTCATAAACTAAGGCATCCTACTAATAACCAGGTGAATAAACTAGGAAACAAATCCTCCAGCTTTCAAAAACACTTCAGATGACTACAGCTGTGGCCAACATCTGAACCAAAACCTCATGAGAAAATCTGAGCCCCAATTACCAGCTAAGCTGATTCCAAATTCCTAGCTTTAAAAGGCTGTAAGACAATAAACACAAAGTGTTTAGGTAAATTGTCATATTCTAGACTAACTTAAAGAAAACAATGACCTTTTTTTTGAAATTAAAGTCTATTGAAATTATGTCAGACTAGAGGCCCAGTGCACAAAATTTGTGCATGGGAGGGGGGTGTCCCTCTGCACAGCCTGTACCCTCTCCAATCTGGGACCCCTTAAGGGATGTCCAACTGCCCCTTAGGCTCAATCTTGGGCCTAGACATCCTTCTTACTGCTGGCTACCAACTGCTTGCCTGCCTGCCTTCTTGAATGCCCCTAATGGCTTCTGCCTGCCAGCCTAATCACTCCCCAACCACTCCCCTGCGAGTCTGATTTATGCCTAACTCCTCCCCTGCCCCTATAGGGTCCCCTCCCAACAGCCTTCCCCTGCTGGCCATCTTTTGGTGGACATCTTGTATCCACATGGGGGCAGGCTCTTTGACCACGTGGGGGTAGCCATCTTGTGTGTGGGAGTGATGGTCAATCTGCATATCACTCTTTTATTACATAGGATAGAAGTCTGGAGCATGGGTGAGGGCCAGCTGGTTTTTCCTGTAGGGTGTTTCAGATTAGGATGGGTGTTCCCTTGTGGCATGGGGAAGCCTAGGATAGGGCCTGTGGTGGTTTGCAGACTGGTCCCATGCCCCCCAGTGACCCAAGTGGAGGCCCTGGTATCTGAGTTTTATTTATCTTCTATAATTGAAACTTTGTAGCCTGAAGTAGAGCTCTCTCCATGGCAGCAGCCATTTCTGTTGGGATTTATTTATCTTCTATAATTGAAACTTTATATCTTGAAGTGGAGGCCTGGGCCCATCAGGGTGTGTGAGGAAAACTTGGCTTCCTCCATCACTGGGAAAACCCAAGCCTCCCTCCTGCTCGTTCTGTGGCCGCAGCTATCTTGGTCAGGGTTAATTTGCATACTTGCTCCTATTTGGCTGGTGGGTGTGGCTTGTGGGTATAACAGAGTGATAGTTTGCATATTACTCTTTTATTAGATAGGGTATGTCATTTTTTTCTGAGACTTTCAGTTAATTCCTATTTTTGTTATGGTGTATAATGAAGGGGAGATAAGGGGGCAAAGAAGCCAGGTTCACAGATGAAAATATACCTTTGAGGAAGGATGGATGAAGCAGGATATATTAAGATTTTCAGTACAATTTTAAAAGACAAAGAAAGGAACAGTGTTGCTTGGATTGGATAATTATAGTTCTACTGTCTTACTAAAGACATTGAAAAACTGGGGATAGAAATTCCACAACCAGTAGTAGGGTAGATTTGGAAGCCACTTCTGTCAACACCAGATTCATGAGACACTCTATCATGAACAAGAGGTGAGTGAGCAATTTTGGAAAATATATGGTGCAATCTCATTGAAAAACAAAAACAAAAACATCACAGTGGAGATTTGCACAGTAAGGAAACCTATTTATCTTACTCTCACCCTCTGTGTTATTCCGGTTGGACTACTATTGCAAAATACCATCAAGTGGGTGGATTAAACAATATAAATTTATTTTCTCATACTTCTGGAGTCTAAAAGTCCAAGATCAAGGTGTTGGCAGGTTTGGCTGCTGACTGATGCCTCGAATTGGTCTGCAGGTGACTGCCTTCTCCTTGTGCCCTCACAAGGCTTTTTCTCTATGGACTCTCATTCCCTGGTGTCTCTTTCAGTGTGGCCTAATCTCCTTTCCTTATAGGAACACTGGGCTTATTGGATTACAGCCTACCCCCATGACCTCATTTAATCTTAATTACCCTTGTAAAGATCCTTTTCTCCTCAGGGATCCACAATTCAGTCCATAATACCCACTTTTTCCCACAATGATTTGGCTATAGTAACCTGTACTCAGATGAAAGGGCATTTCTGATGTCTAAGAATTCATCAACTTGGTTCACAAAGTGTCTTTTGTTCAGAAAAACAAAAAAGTTTTTCTTACACTAAAATATTCTCTAATAAATCACTCACTTAAAAGTCACTGTCTACTCCAATAATACGCCTTACTTAACAGGAGAATTTATGCCTGCCCATCATGATTGACATGTCATTCCCCTGGCACAGTCGGGGAAAACAGAAATCATGTTGCTCATTTCAAATAGGTGGAATTCAAACCAGGGAAGTATTTCCAAACTGTTGAAAGGACTATCAGAGTAAAGGCAAATCGGGGATCATTGGAGGAGCCAATGAAAGAAAGGTATCAGTGAGAAGCTGCCACACTCCTGTTCTGCAACCCACAAACCTGCAATTGCTGCTACATTTTGTAAACTTCGTTATGGTTGGTTTAGGGTCCACCCACCCTACCCCCACCCAAACCTCCTAAATACAGCCAGAGTGTGCGCTATCTCCACTCAGGCTGCAGGAATCTGAACTTAACCAACCTCCTGCTGCCACAGGGCAACCTCTAGCAACCACTGACAAAGAGAGGACAGACTGTTCTCTCCTCTTTCTGCCTTGTGATTTCCTATTGCTATTTCCTATTGGGGGTACCTAGAGGAAGCCCTCAGCAAGCCAGACTGGGAAATAGAGTTTGAGACTCCGCGCCCAGCAGTTTGAGATTGACAGACTCAGTAGTGGCACAATATTTGGATGATTGATTGTGTTGTACAGTTAAACAAAACAAATACAGTGCAATCCTTGCAAATAAAATGAAAATGATGTAATGACTGATTGAATATCAAAAAATTAAGAAGCATATAAGAAAGCTGATTTAGTTTTCAGATAGTTCTGCAAAAATGATCCCCTTCACAGGTTTTTATAAAAGCAAATGTGACATTCATGATGTGATCTCATATTACTTGGTGGTATTAGTAGAAAACTTATAAAAAAGTTAAAATGTTATAATTTATTTAAAAATTAGTACATTTTAATACTAACCAAAATTTTGTTAAATAAATAATGTTCCTAACTGATTTTCATTGTCTTTAATTTTATTTTGTAAGAGACAGAAGCAAATAAAATATTAAAATTATATAGTACGCAATTAAATTCCCCTTCTAAGTGTATTCAATTAAATTGGACTTTTCTGGTACTAAGTTTGCTGAGATAATGGGAACTTCTATAATGCCTACCAGCGTGCTGCAAAATATGTTTTCCACTAAATATGTTTGAGGAACAGTGGTATAAGCATAGCAGTCAGATTTGCCACAATGACTACTTTTGTATTAACTGGAGAAATTTGGTTTGCTTTATGACTGATGTGAATTTTCAGGATACTTTTCCAAGAGTATGTGATTAGCTACAGTGAATTATCAGGCTAAAATATAAACTTTCTCGCCAATAATTGTGATATATTTGCAATGGGCTTTGGTTCAATATTGGTATGTTTGTTGCTTATGAGTTGTTACAGTTCTATACATCCATGATTTAGAGTGAGGTTAGCCTAGAGTGTAATTTTGCAGCTATAAAATAATATTTTGTTGAATATCTGTTCTTACCTTGTGTGTTTCAGTGCTATCCACATGATTTTTTTCTTTACCGCTATGAGAGGTAGGCAGATGGTTAAATAAATGCTTCGAGCATGTTAAAATTAAACCTGACATTTCTGATTACATTGGCAGATACTCCCACTGATTTATCATGATGCAATTTTAGGATAAATAATTTTAGACTACTGATTTTTTATGTAATATTTAATTTCAACATTTTAAATTATTATTACATGAAACAATGTATTTGTATGATGTTATGCCTACTAGCTAGTAATATGCTTCTTAATTTTTTCAAGACCATACTGTTTAAAATTATGAAACTGTTTTATGAGTTATAATTCAGGGTCTTAAGACAAATTAGTACTCTCATAAACTTAGTAATGTTATCAAATTTATGACATTTTTAGTGAAATTCATGTGGAGTCAGATTTCTGAGCTGTGACCTTTTAGCCACCCAAACATAAGAACAGACTCATAGGTGTTTCAGTCCTGAAACTATGAGTAAAACAGGTTTTATTATGCCAAGTAACTCATTAATCATAGGAAGAATAGATAGGAGGCGTGTGGTGATCCATCTGGCAAGTGACCTAGAGGAAAAAGAAATTTGCTGGTCTCCACAGTGTCCACATTGGAAGTAAAGTGTTTAATCTCTTTCTTCACAAACTCACTATCTTCCTAAAAGAAAGAAATGGATTACTTCATTTTTAGATGAACTGAAAGAATACCAGTTCAATACTATGAGCTTTGTGGTAAGGCAGACCAATAATCAGACATAGGACCAGAATTATAGTATGTATAAGATTAACTGGCTTGCTTGGCTGTCTCATATTGGATCAATAGTAGAACTGCAATTAATTGGGCCAATATGTAATGAAAGTTCTCTTTGCATGGTTACTAACTAGTGTCTTTATAATCCCCTAAATATTCGTGGGTTTTTTTTTGACACATGATGGTAGCATTAATACATTTTGAAACTTCACAATCTACTTCAAATTTCTGAGAGATAAAATATTTTAACTATTAAAATAAGGGTTGATTTGTAAAAACGAGATGAAATTTTCTATAAACTTATATTAAAAGGCTGCCAAGCTTCGAAGTCAGTACTGTACTGAGGTTAAAAGGTCCTGTGAAAACTTGGTTAAGAGATAGGCTCCAAAGGCTAGTTTCAGTGAGTAAGTGAGTCCTTAGGTCAAATATGCAACTGTCAATGTCAGAAAAACGATTCTGAGCTTCATGTTTGAAGTGTAGAGTAGAGCTATGCTTTTGAATTATAAATAGAAGAGAAAAGGTCTCCACCAATTTTCCTAGGATTCAGCAGAAAATGAATGGTTGCTTATATCCAGAAGAAGAATCAAAGGCACATATTAAAGTTCAGAATCAGAGCCAGCCTCTGACCTGTATCTGTCAATAAAATACTTAATTTGGAAACTCTAAAGAACTTAGAATAAAGTAATTGATAATCTATTGAACAAAGGACAAAAATCACTCAAGTTTACCCTCAAACAAAAATTATAAATTCACTAAAAAATTCCATACCACGAAATAGAAACCCAAGATTTCAAAACAAGAAACAAGTAATTCAAGAAAATAGAATACAACAGCTGAAAAATATTTAAATTAAGTGGGATTAAAATCCTCAAATTATAGGCAATGCTCTGGAGAGTCTCCCAGATCAATCTCTTGCTTCAACAGTGTGTGAATGGAACAGATCCAGAGACTCCTCTTCTTCCAGCCTCCCACCACTCTCCAACTTCTTTTCCAGTCACCACCTTTGGACTTGGAACTACCTCAACCATTCTCAGCCTCTGAGACCAGCCTACACTGTTGTTTTTTTTGTTTGTTTGTTTTGCTTTTACCCTTAACTCCTTTTTGCAGGAACAACCACCAGCTCCCAATTTCATAAGAATTTTTTCACCAAATGAAGGCTGCGGTCCACCGCCTGGTCAACCTGTATCTGCAGACCTGTGACTACTATCTCCCTCTGGGCTTCCATTTTGAATGTGATTACTAGTATGCCACTCTGGAGGTTGTGGGCCACTTCTGAGAGTTGACATAGAAGAACTTGAGTATAGATGAAAAATGGTGGCCATGTTCTCTTCTAGAACCTGCTGAAGCCTTTCCAAGGTTAGTGGGTGAAACAGCATGCCATGGAAGCTGCATTGGTCTGGGAGAACAACTAAACAAGTCCTTTTGGAGCTGCATGCTCTTGGTTCTACCCATGTAGACTCTCATTTCTGTGACTCCCTGGAGAACCACTTCCAGGTGAGGAGGTAAAACTCATCAAGAAGATGGGCTACCACCTGACTCATCTCCGCAGGCTGGCTGCCCCCAGGCTGGGCTAGGTGAGTATCTATTTGAAATGCTCATCCTTAAGCCTGACTAGCAACTATTGGAGCCCATATTCCTTTGAGGGGCCCCTCTGCCTTCCCTTGTTGTCTAGCTTTTGCCTGAGCCTCTTCCCAAAACTAATAGCCTTTCTTTTAACCACCTGGAGCCCTCTCCCATGCATTGGATCAAATCAAAACAATAAACATTTTTGCAGAAAAATAATCTGAAATTATAGGTGGAAGTGATATCTATTAGAGATTTTGAATTAAGAAGAAGGTAGATTTTTAGAAGGATTATCTGATAAATAAAATGTGTTAACTGGAAAGATGAAATAAATGATGGATTTCACTGAAGTGGAAATGTTGACTTAAGAGAGAAAATATAAAATCTATCTGCAGGCAAAGTGGAGAAATGAAAAAGAAAATATAGGAAGGAGATTATAAACCAAGTACCCCTACACTGATGATTATAAAGATTTCCCAAAGGAAATAATAGAGAGAATGAAGTGTGTGTGTTGGGGGGGTGGAGGGGGGAAGAAAGAAGAAGAAAACAACTAAAATTGTTCTGTAACTAAAGAATATGATTCTTAAAACTTAAAAAAATTCAGAGTGTTGAGCTTACAAAGCAATTTAGAGGGCTAAACACAGAATGACATTATTATAGTCATTAAATCTCAAGATCTTTCCTACAATAACATATAGAGCATATAGGCATAATAAATGTCTACAACAAAACTAAATGGTAAAATAACCAACACCCAAATTAGAATGGGTGATATCAAATCACCTACATCAGCACATATTGACAGTAGCAGCAATTTTGTAGAAAGAAATGGAGAGATGTCAGAGGGCCTTATGACACCCCAGAAAACTTCCAGTTATGGGTTGAATTTTATGCCCCCCAAAACATATGTTAAGGCTCTACTTACCAGTATCTCAGAATGTGACCTGTACAAATTTATGGTGCAGGCCCGGTGTTTGAATTCATGCATTCATGGGGTCTCTAGGCATGGCCTAAGGGGATTGGGTGAAAACTGTTAGTTCAATGCTGCCTGCCTCTCTTGCCAGCAGCTCCCACTCATTCCAGCCCAGCTGCATCTGCCACAGGCTCCACCCAATTGGTCCTGATTGGGAAAGGCTTGCACCGCCACAGAGGCACTTGCCAGCTGTGAGCCCTCTGTCTGGTGCCTATCCTGAGTGGAGTGAGGGGCGGAGTGGGACATGATTGGTCCTCTGGGTGAGTGATGGGACGTCCTTGGCAGCCTGGGATCTGGATCCATCCTGTTGACATTCACACCAGTTGTGGGGAGTCACCTGGCAGCCGCTTTTTTTTTTATCATTTTTCCTTGCTGAGCATGTAAGGAGGGGAAGTGGCCACAGTTCTCGAGGCCAACTTCCAGAAAGCTGGTGGTACTGTCAGGATCATGCCATCAGTACCTGGTCCATTGGTGCCTGACTAGTTCTCTAGAGATTGTACCTGCAGGACTACTAAGGAAGTGAGTGGCTGCCACCAGGCTGGTGGGCCACTGGGATGGGTGGATCAGCTGAACAACACTACTACTGTTAGAGTGTGCTGACCACAAGGTGGCAGTTCATGCATTGAGCATCTGCCCCCTGGTGGTTAGTGTGTATCATAGCAACTGGCCCTTTGGTCGCTTTTATATATATATATAGATGATATTAATATGTACACATATATGTGGCTTTCCATGTATGAAGTTAAGGTAAAATGAGAACCTTTTGGTAAAGTGCAATCCATTATAACTGGTGTCCTTATTAAAAGAGGAAATTTGAACACAAAATTCCTGCAAACAGGGAGAATGCCATGTGAACATGAAAGCAAGGATCAAGATGATGTATCTACAAATTGCATGCCAGGAACTGTCAGCAAAACCTTAGAAACTAGAGAGAGGTATGGAACAGTTTCTCCCTCAGAAACTCTCCCTGCCAACACCATGATCTTGAACTTCCAACCTCCAGAATTATTCCTAAGGCACAGAATTTTAGATACTTTGTATGACGGTCCTAGCAAACTAATACAGAACCAGATATTAAATTGCCAGCAGCTTGTTATGAAATGTTCAGAGAATCTATCTGAGAAAGAGTCTAGCTTTTGGGTGAGTGCAAGAGGACCATTAAAATGTCATTTGAGTCCTATAATTTCTTATTCATTGAAAAGCTTCATCCTAAGAGAAAGAATGTCCATGTGGCTTGGTCTCCTAATGTCTCCAATTATATATTTTCAACTGTTTTTCTGCCAGAAATTCTTCTGGTTTCTTTCTGCTGTATCAGAAGCTCTGCCTGGAAAAGGTTGGATTCTCAGTCTCTTGTTCTAAACCCAGAATTGACAAGTGCCTCTGAAAAAAAATGCAGAATTTGGCCCTCCTTTCTCAGTAATATTATTCTTACTCATCCTGGCTGCTTGAATAGTTCTTTTACGCCTTGAAAAAGATGATTTAAAAATAATTTAAGTCTTTTAAAAAAATATTTTTATTGATTTCAGAGAGGAAGAGAGAGGAGAGACAGAAACAGAGAGAGAGAGAGAGAGAGAGAGAGAGAGAGAGAGAGGAGAGAGAGAAACATCAATGATGAGACAGAATCATTGATCTGCTGCCTCCTGCATGCCCCCTACTGGGGATCAAGCCCACAACCCAGATATGTGCCCTAACAGAAAGCTGTGACCTCCTAGTTCATAGGCCAATGCTCAACTACTGAAACACACTGGCTGGGCAAAAAATCCAACCTTTTTTAGACATGCTCAGGTAGTTAAGTTGATTGGAGCATCATCCCCATACACTAAGCTTGTGAGTTCCATCTCCAACAGGGGGTTAGAGTAGTGTAGGCAGACAGAAAGAGATGAGCTGGGAGAAGCAGCTGGGCTTGGATAGAGTATGTATAAGACATGACAAATTGAAAATAGACCATAGAGGTGGCAGCACCCTCTATGAGGAGAAAGGATTTTGAGCCCTTTGGATGTAGTCTAAGCAGTGGCATAACACCCAGGAGCCTTATAGCTTAAAGATACATTTTTTTGAGATATGAAAGAGGAGAAGACTTGCTCCTTGACTAACCTAGAGGTAAAAATCCTCTAAACTCCCAAATATTGGCGCACTGGTTGGTTTCAGCTGGCTGAGTTGCCTTCTCAGGTTCTAAAAGAATGTATTTCTTTACTACAAATTATTCCTTGCTTGCTTTTGCTGTTATTTGCTGTCTCTTGTTTGACTTCATTCCTAAAAGGAAGACAAAAACTGGGAATTCTGAGTACTGTCTTTAGCCAGAAGCTACTTCTGGCCAGAGACTATCCCAACCACTGCTGACAAAGACACATACAAGAAACAACCAATGAACCCATAAATAAGTGGAATAACAAATTGATCTCTCTCTTTTTAAACAAAAATAAAAAAATTAAAAATGCAATCTTTGTTTTCATACACCCAACTTTTTCTATTATTCATGATGGAGGTATTTGTGTACCCTAAACTACCCAACCCTACTCAAAAGTGGAAGTTACCATTGCCTTATGCTTGAACCAACAAAATATATTGCAAAATAAATCTAAGACAGCCATTCTCTCTCTTTCTCTTTCCATATATACATATGGCTTTCCATATTTTGGGAGGAAGCATTAAATATTAAGTATGACCTGTACATTTTTGTAGACTTTATTAAAATTAATAAATTCAATAACATATCAAAAAGATAAATACTATCCTTGCCATTTGGCTTAGTGATTGAGCTTTGGCTTGGGAACCAAGGGGTCACTAGTTTGATTCTGAGTCAAGACACATGTACTGGTTGTGGCTCAATCCCCAGTAAGGGGGTGCAAGAGGCAGTCAATTGATAATGTTTCTCCCATGGATGTTTCTATATCTCTATTCTTCTCCCTTCCTCTCTCTCTAAAAGTCAATAAAAAACATTAAACATTTTAAAATAAACACTATATTTGGTACTATATCCTAAATAAGATTTAACTAAAATATTCAGCTACACAATTTATAAACAAGTGTTGTTTCCTCATTTACAGATGAATTTAGTTCTTAGTCTGTATCTCAAGAATTACTATCTCAAATCATGACTCTTCTTACAGTAAATAAAATAAAACTATTTTTCAGCTGTTTTGCATTTAGATTCATTTGAAAGAGAAGAGAGATGGGAGTCTGGATGTACTTGTTAACATCCAGGTGAGACTGATAATCTATTTTTCTTTGAAGTGGCCCTTGATTCTGTGGAAGAAAGACCGGAAAAAAATCAAGCCATGCTTAGAGAAAGGAAGTTACATTTTATTAAAGACAGGGCCAGAGAAACATGTGCCTTTCAAATTCTGGGCTTCCCCCTACTCCCACATGGAGGAAACCTTTTCTATTTATACTTTTTTTAGCCCTTTTGTATCCCAAATTTGGAATAAAACTTCTGGAACTTCTGGGAAAGAAGGCCTGTGTGCTGGGGAGGGGCCATAAGATCATATCTCAAGGCCTGGTGTAGTGTCAGCACAGACAACTCTGTCTGGGGAATAATCCATGGCTCTCTGGAATGGGAGTAGTCTTATTTTCCTTATTATTTAAGCAAGCAAGCGTTTACAGAAGCCAAAATAGCAGGGTTAAAATTTCAAGCAGCAGTTTTTATATAAGATGGATGCTTCAATATTATATTTCTTAGAACTCATAAAATATAAAACCAACTATTGACCTCTCATATTTGTTTCTATACTTTAAAAAAAATCTCCTTTTAATACAAAGATTCAATTCAATGATCAATTGATTTTACATTAGGAAATTTATCCTAAGATAAAAAGGGGGTAAAATGGCTATGAAATAGACAGAAGTGTCCCAAGCCTTGTCCCAGAGAAGACAGAAAGAACAGTTGAGGATTGCATGGAGAATATTTGTTGGTGAGTTAAAGGATAGATATAATCCAGGAGAAGGTGGAACAAAAAAAGTCCCCAAATAGCCACAGCAATCCTGAGAAAGAAGAATAAAGTAGATGGGATCTCAATACCAAATTTCAAGCTGTATTACAAAGCCATTGCTCTCAAAACAGCCTGGTACTAGCACAAGAACAGACATGTAGACCAATGGAATAGAATAGAGAATCCAGATATCGATCCAAACCACTCTGCACAATTAGTATTTCACAAAGGAAGCATGAACATACAATGGAGCCAAGACAGTCTCTTCAATAAATGGTGTTGGGAAAATTGGATAGATACATGCAAAAAAAAAAAAAAAATGAAACTAGACCACCAACTTACACCATACACAAAAATAAACTCAGAATGTATATAGGACTTAAACATAAGATTGGGAAACCACAAAAATACTAAAGGAATCCACAGGCAGTGAAATATCAGACATATGCTAAAGGAACTTTGCCACTGATATTTCTTTTAGAGCAATGGAAGCTACAGAGAAAATAAACAAATGAGACTACATCAAAATAAAAAGTTTTTGCACAGCAAACTATCAACAAAACAAGAAAGCCCACTGTATGGGAGAACATATTTGCAAATGTTATCACTGATAAAGGTTTAATCTCCAACATCTACAGCCAACTTATAATACTTAATAAAAGGAAGAGAAATGATCCAATTAAAAAAATAGGCAATGGACTTAAACAGAACCTTTTTAAAAGACGACAGAAGGAAGGCCAAGAGACACATGAAAATATGTTCTAAGTCACTAATTATCTGAAAGATGCAAATCAAAATGACAATGCAATACCATCTCACACCTGTCAGAATGGTAATCATCAACAAATCAACAAACGACAAGTGTTGGCGAGAATGCAGAGAAAAAGGAACCCTCATGCACTGCTGGTGGGAATGCAGACTGGTGCAGCCATTGTGGAGAACAGTATGGAGTTTCCTCAAAAAACTAAAAATGTAACTCCCATTTGACCCAGCAATCCCACTCTTAGGAATATATCCTACGAAAGCAGAAACACCAATCAGAAAGGATTTATGCATCTCTATGTTCATAGCAGCACAATTTAAAATAGCTACAATTTGGAAACAGCCTATGAGTGGATCAGAAAACTATGGTACTGCTACACAATGAATTCTATCCTGCCATTAAAAAGAAGGAATTCTTACCATTTGCAGCAACCTGGATGGAACTGGAGAGCCTTATGCTTAGTGAAATAAGCCAGTCAATGAAGGAGAAATACAGTGGTACCTCGAGATATGAGTGCCCTAACATACGAGATTTTTTAGATACGAGCCATCGAGCGAGCAATGTTTTGCTTTGAAATATGAGCAACATTTGAGATACGAGTAATCATGCGGATTGGCCGGCTACACACGACCCACCAGTTTACCGACTCAAGCGTCTCATAGTTTCCCACTCCTCAGTCAACGTGCTTGTTTACCTCGTTGTAGAAGCATCTTTTGTACATTTACATACTTATCACATTTCTTTTTATAACCATGGGTCCGAAGAAAGCAAGTGGAAAAGTGCTCAGAAGAGGATGATGTCTATTGAATTAAAGCGTGAAATCATAGAAAAATATAAGCAAGGTGTGCTAGTGGCTGACTTGGCGAGGCAGTACGGGCATAGTACTTCAACGATATGCACTGTGCTTAAACAGAAGGAGTCGATAAAGGGTATAACGCCAGCTAAGGGCGTTACAATAATTTCTAAGCTCAATAGCTCTCTCCATGAAAAGATGGAGAATCTATTGATGGTGTGGGTGATGGAGAAGCAGCTTAAAGGAGATACATTAATATAGGGCAGCATATGAGAGAAGGCGCGAGCGATTTGCGGTGATTTGCTGGAGCAGACCCTGAGCACTTCCATGGATGAAGCATCGAAAGACTCATTTAAAGCCAGTAGAGGCTGGTTTGATAACTTCAGGAAAAGATCCGGCATTCACTCCATCGTCAGGTCTGGTGAGGCAGCAAGTTCGGATGTGAAGGCAGCTGAGGATTACCTCCAAACTTTTTCCGAACTGATAGAAGCCAAAGGATATATCCCCCAGCAAGTCTTCAACTGTGACGAGACAGGGCTTTTCTGGAAGAAGATGCCAAATAGGACTTATATAACGGCAGAGGAGAAGGCGATGCCAGGCCATAAACCCATGAAGGATAGGCTAACTCTCGCATTGTGAGCCAATGCGAGTGGCGACTGCAAGATCAAGCCTCTGCTCTTATACCATTCGGAAAACCCCAGAGTCTTTAAGTCACATAAGATTTTAAAAGATAAGCTGTAAGTTATGTGGAGGGGAAACCCGAAGGCATGGATCACCAGGCAGTTCTTTGTGGAGTGGGTAAACCTGGTTTACGGCCCTTCTGTTAAGAAATATCTACAGGAAAACAACCTAGCCATGCAAGCCCTCCTCGTCCTCGACAATGCTCCTGCTCACCTCGAAGATGAATTCCTCGAAGAGTTCAAGTTTATAAAGGTTGTCTACCTACCTCCCAACACCACTCCTATACTGCAGCCCATGGATCAGGAGGTGATTTCTAATTTTAAAAAGCTGTACATCAAGCACCTGTTCCAGCGCTGCTTTGAGGTGATGGAGAACACAAATCTCACCCTTCGAGAGTTCTGGAAGAACCACTTTAAAATCGTGATATGCCTCGGAATTACTGATCAGGTCTGGCTGGGTGTTACAAGGAGGACTTTGACCTCTGCATGGAAGAAGCTGTGGCCTGAGGCCATAGACAAAAGGACCTTCGAAGGATTCAAACCCGAGGTGCCAATGGAGGAAGAGATAGTGTCTCTGGGAAAATCCATGGGCCTGGAAGTGGATGAGAGAGACGTGAATGAGCTCGTCGAGGAGCACTCTCTGGAACTCACCATGGAGGAGTTACAAGAGTTGCAGTCTCAGCAACATGTGGAGGTTCTCCAAGAAATTGGTTTTGAGGAGGAGCCAGAGGTGGAGGAGATCACTACAAGTGAGATAAAGGAGATCTTCGGAATGTGGGAGAGGGTGTCACACTTCATGGAAAAGAAACACCCCGAAAAAGTTGCTACTGGTCTTGCATTGGAGCTGTTAATGAAACTTGCCTCACCCATTTCAGAAACATTCTTAAAGGGAGGAAGAGGCAAACCTCATTGGACACGTTTTTTTTTTTTAATCGGCCAAAAATGCAAAGACCAGTAGCAATTAAGTTCAGTGAAGATTATTTAAGTTACATTCAGTTTAGGGATAAAGTGTAGCATTAAGAGTGTAACGAGTAGGTAAATACACTTTATAAAACCAGTTTATTCCTTTACATTCTCTTTTATTATGTTTTTATACAACATTTATCATTTATAAATACATTTTTCTTATTCAAAAACACATAACAAGACAACTGGGTTGGCATTTTGGGGACTGGAACAGATTAATGGCATTTCCATTGATTTCAATGGGGAAATTTGCTTTGAGATACAAGCAACTTGATATATGAGCAAGGTTACAGAATGAATTAAACTCATATCTCGAGGTACCACTGTACCACATGATATCACTCATTTTGGATAATAAAGAACATTATAAATTGATGAACAAGAAGATAGATACAGAGGCAGTAAAGCATCAGGCTGTCAATTATAGGGGGAAGGTTAGGCAGAAGTGGGATAGATAAGATATCAACTGAAGGACTTGTATGCATGCATATAAGCATAACCAATGGATGCAGGGCACTGGGGGGTGAGGGCATGTATGAAAGTGAGGTGAGGGGGGTCAATGGGAAGATATGTACACATGTAATACATTAATTTAAAAAATGGGAAAAAAGAAAAAACAGGGACAGGAATCCTCTAATACTCCCCTGACTCATTCCACCATACCCCCAAGATATACACTTTCCTCCTAAAATTAATTTGAAGGGACTATAATTCAGGTCAAGGCAAAGATTGCCTAAATAATACCAAAAATAAGCATAAACTGTTTATTTTCTAATTTATTATTTATTACATATTTTTCTACTTATTAATCAGTAAAAACTAAATCATTATTGTACATTGACAATTACTTGTTTATTATAACCAGTCATACTGGCTATGCAGTTTAATGTTTTATATTTGGGTTCAAAATAGGATTATTTTCCACACGTGAAATGGATGATTTGGCACATAATACTCATGAACAATAAAAGGAGTTGGTGACTAATTCCCTTTTCTGCTACTAGACTGGAACATTTCCTGTAAATTTTATTTATGTTCCTCTGTTTGAGACAACCATCTGCTTAGCTTTCATGCCATTTTGTGTTTCAGCCAAGATGAAATTACAATTGACAGAAGTATCTACTATATAAAAGTAGCACGATAATTGGAGAGTGGAATATAGTGTGCAACATTGCCTTGCATCCGGTACCTTCATTATGACAATGTGCTAAATTTAAATATTTTAAGAGTTGATGAGAATTAGTTTATGCTGCCTCCCTTGAAGTGCTAACAGAATGTTTAAAGATAATGGCACTGAATATTGAAAGTGTATTAATATTTTTTAAGTGAAAAGATTAGCAATTTAAAGCTTTATACTATAAAGCATTCTTTCTTGATTGAGATAAAATTATTGTTAGATATTTTTTCTTCTGATGTTACATATTGCTAGATATTTTTTCTTCCCTTGTTACAGGTATAAGATTCTGAAACAACATTATATATATATGACCCTGGATCCATAACATTCAAAATGACCAAAGTCTTGACTGAACACCACAAATCAGTCCTACAGTCAGTGCCGGGTCACAATGGTGACCCGGCACTGACTGCCTCACTGCAGGTGCCTTAGTAACTCAGCACTGACTGCTGAGAGGGCTGCTATCGGGCCTGGACAGAGGCCTGGAGAGAAAAGCAGAGTATGATCATACCCCCTGTGGCAGTCAGTGCTGGGTCAGCGAGGCAGAAGTCAGTCCTGTAGTCAGTGAACATAGGGTCAATTAATCTCTTTGAAAGAAGTTGAGAATAAAAAGTACAGTGTTGAGCAATTACTTATATTATTTCACATAAAACTCTTTCAACTAAAATATCTGCCTTTATTTAAAATGTATCTTTATTGTTGAAAGTATTACAGATGTCCCTTTGTTTTACTCCCCCGCCCCCATTGATCTCCTCCACCCTACACCTGCCCCTTCGGGGCTTTCACCAGACTATTGTCTGTGTCCATGGGCTATTCCTATCTAACACATAAAAATCTAGAAAGATTTAGACAAAAGAAAATAAAAGATATGCCAGGAAACTACTGAATAGAAGAGCTGAAGTTGCTGCATGAATACTGGATACAGGCTTGAAGCCAAAACACAACTTATGAGATAAAGTTAGTTGTTGTAACATAACAAAAGGTTCCTTTCACTAAAGAGATAAGATGGTCCCCAATACTTACACACATATTAGAACAGTGTTGGGGTTCAGAATGAGCCTCACCAAGATGTGTCTCAGTGGTGTGCAGATTTTTGAGCTAAAGGCAATTTTAGCTTCAGGCTAAAGTGAAAATTCTGTCCCTCTCTTTACCTACCAAAAAATAAATAAATAAAAAATTGAATTAGAGGCCTTGCCCATAATAATGCATTATCTTATATAATAAAAGGCTAATATACAAATCGAACTAGCAGCAGAATAACCAGTTGGACTGACCAACAGGGGGCAGACGCTCAATGCAGGAGTTGTCCTCTGGTGGTCAGTGCACTCCCACAGGGTGAGTGCCACTCAGCCAGAAGCCAGGGCTCATGGCTGGCTAGTGCAGTAACAGTGGTGGGACCCTCCCCCACCTCAAAGGCAGCACTGAGGATGTCCAACTGATATCTCCCAGACTGCGAGAGGGTACAGTCTGGGCTGAGAGAACCTCCCTTGAGTGCACAAATTTTGTGCACCGGGCCTGTAGTTATTTAACAATAACCATTGAAATAAACATTACTTTTATGTCAAATGTTTAAACTCTCTCTCAAGATAGTAGCTTTAGCTCATGGTCATAGGGAAAATTGTGAGCTTATCAATTTGTTGTTTTGACAGGAAAATAACAAAGGAATGGTAATATGGTCAAACACTAATAACATGTTATAACAAATGATTTGAAGATAGGAGAAAATACTTTATAAAGTCAATTAAAATACATTTAAGTAAAATTTAAAATTGATTGCATCAATTACTAAAATAATCTTTATTATAAGCATATATATATATATATATATATATATATATGTATGTATGTATGTATATATAAAAGGCTAAGCAACAAGGCCAACCAACCGACCAGCCAGAAGATATGACTCTCAATAACCACCAAGGGGCAGATGCTCAATGGAGGAGCTACTGAACAACAGTAACTTTGCAAAGTGCCCTATCCCACTCCAGTACCCCTCAAAAGATGTTGGACTGCTAATTTTGGCCCAATCCCCGCAGGCCAGATAGAAGGACCCCACATGCTGGAGGAACCCCACACACTCTGCAGATAGCCTTCAACCCCCGGCACTGCCCCAGGTGCAGCTGGCCAGAAAGGGACAGCAAGAGATTGGCTCTAAGGTGTGTCCAGCCTGTCTCACCCAGTTCATCTTCTAATTAATTTCCTTTCAATATGCTCGAATCCATGCACCAGGCCTCTAGTAGGTAATAAAAGACACATCCAAAGAAAATCAGTCCTAACTCTGGCACCATTCTTTAATGAGGCAGCTTTATAATTGGTAAGATTATAATATAATCATATAAGATTGGTCATATAAATACAGCTGACACTTCTTTATGAACAGTTTCAGAAATTCTTTCAACTACCATCGAAAAGAAAATGGTAACTGCACATTTTATTGCTGTGAAACAATAATATAAAAACCATCTCTCATAACAATTGATAGGGAAGGCTCTGAAATAAACCATTAAAACCAGATATTTTTATATATAAAGAAAAACAACTAAATTGTTTTATATGTAGTGAAAATAACTTATTTTATTGTTTTTGATCAACAAAAAAAACCTAATTGGGTCTGAGGACTTAAATGAGATTTTTCTTTTTGCAATTATATATGCATGCATACATACACACACATATTACAATCTAAGCTTTTGAATTTTTAAAGCTATTTTGGGGAATTCATTATGGCAATTACGTGGAAAAATTGGATGATAGAATTCTTTTTTTTTTCTTTTGTAAAATCTACAATTAGCTACATGCATTTTATTAACTGAAAATTTTAGTTTTGGTTAGGGACAGGCCACCCATAGTTTAAAATATTTTTCTTAGCCATAGTAATATTAAACACACACACACTAAAATTTCTGGAAGTTTGGTAGACCAACACCCCTGACTACCAGTGAATATAATTTTAAAATATATAACTAATCATCTAACCATAATTGGTTATCCGAAACAATCAAATTACTTTCAACTGATTAAAATTTATACTGTCACTGACTTTCTAAGAAAAAATGGGCATCAGAAAGTAGTGGAATGATATTTTACTCCATACTCACTTGATGTTTCTTGACAAACATCTTTTGAAAGTATGAGGTAGGAAAAAGGAAAACAAAATACAATACCACAATAATAGTAATCAAAGGTTTTGTTACAAATGAAATGCTACTAAAGCACATTCTTCATAGAGAGTGTATGTAAAAGAAAATAATATGGAAGGAAAATTCCAAGATGCAAAACAAATACAGAACAAAATAGGTATAAATAAGTACAGAAATCTAAGAAAATTTATAAAAATCACGATAATTAACTCCTCTATGGCTTTCATAAAGGAAGAAATAATAAATATGATAAAATTACCATATATATATATATATCAAGTGATAATTTGACATTAAATTATTCTCAAGTTCATGCATTAAGAGTAGTAAACATATTGACTAAATTTAGACTTTAATGACCTAGGAATTAATGCTAACATAACTAAAATAATAAGATTTATAAATATAATATATAGTAGAAAAAAATTACTCTGACCATCAAAAGTATGTCATTGCAATGATAACAGGGCTTAGAAATATACTGCTATAGAAGTTTGAACTATAAAATAATAAATTCAAATATGTCATTGATGATATATATATATATATATATATATATATATATATATATATATATTCCAGTTAAAAGTAAACTCTGGCTGCCATTTATTACAAGACACTCATTATAAAGTTTGAATCAAATTTTATTTACAGAGAAATATCAAAAGAAATAAAAAAACACATCAAAAAAAGAAAAAAGTAGTCAAGCAAATATTAAACACTAACTTTAAAAGAAAATGAGTTACTATATTAATATTGTTTTGTGATATAATGTCTAAATCTATGCCAATTCCTGGGAGAGATGTCTGTGCTAAAGATATGTTTTAGGGAGTTGTCTGCAATAATATTGAAAGCCACAGGACACCAAGGAAGTTAACTTGAGCGCCAGAAATCAGATATTTTAAGATGTCAGAGAGATGAAGCAGAAAGAGCAAAAGAGATGAAAAAGAGACTATTAGTTTGAAAAGAGAAAAATTAGGAGAATGTGGTCATCTGGAAGTCAGATGAAGAAAGTGTTTAAAGCAGGAACATTTATGAACCACATCAAAATCTGATCAGAGTTCAAATAAAATTAGAGATGATGATCATTGATTAGATAGTAATGGTGAGATTATTAATGATGTTGATAATTCCTATGGTATATTGTGTTTTCCAGTTCTCTTATATTATCAATTCTCCATTACTTCATCAGAAATAGTGGTTTATTTCTCAACAATTAATTCTCCCCCACTTTTTAAAATCAGAAATGAGACTTTACTTTTCTATTGGCTTATTTATTCCAACACACCACACATTAAATATGGACAGTCCCTTTATTTTATATTTAACTGATTTATGTTACTGGGGAGAAAAAATTAATTGACATGTTTTTCTTGGGGGCATATTTATTGAGCAAAACAAATCATAATAGAGTATAGAAATATATTGATATTTATTCTTTTTTCTTATTTCTTCTTCAATTAGATAGCATTATTTGTAAAGTAACTTTAAGAAACATTCTATCCAAGACAATGCAAGATACTGACAGAATAAATGGAGAAATACCTCAGCTGTTGCTGGGAATTCTTTTGCTCCAAAGGAATTGACCACTAAATTACATATATCTGTACTAAAAGTACCATTTTTTTTTTAATTCCTACCCATCCATAGGACTTGAATAGATAATCTTGCTGGCCCATGTCCAAATGAATTTATTAAATCCATTTAGATTGTACTTTTTAATGTCTAGACATCTACATAGAGCCAGCCCTTCTAGGATATTTTCTTTCATCTTAATCTGGCCAAATTTAACTTCTTTCTCTTCCTATTGTTTTGCTTCTGAGACTCAAAATTTCCATATACTATATAGTACCAAAATTATGATAAGAGGTAATGTCAAAATGTGGTCATTGTAATTCAACCTTATCGTCATAAACTTGAATTACATAAAATATCCAATTTCCATATGCCATCTATATATATAAAAGTCAAGTGACCGAAACAATGGAATGACTGCAATGACCAGAATAACTGCAATGACCGGAACAACTGAAATGACCAGTTGTTATGACGCCCATTGTGGTACCCACCCATCCCCATCAGGGTCCAGATTGCGCCCCCCCCCAACCTTGATCAGGGGTGTGTCTGGCAGCCAACCTACTGCATCCCCTCACCCCCACCAGCCTGGTCCCGATCAGCCCTCATCAGGGAGGGTGGCCAGACCCCCACATGTGCATGAATTTGTGCACTGGGCCTCTAGTTAACTATAACATCCACCTGTCTCCATAGTCAACGTTACAAGGATACATATGGCAGAAGGCATACATCAGGAAAATTCTCATTGCACTTTGGTGTATTTTGTTTCAACTATAAATTACTTCCAGATAAATAAAAGAGACCTCATGAGTATCTTAAGGCTTCCTTATGTTCCTTTTATTTACAGTCTAGACTGAATAAAGACATAAGTTGCCTGCGTCATGATTCCTTTTCCTAATTTGACTCCTATTTGACCTTACCCTAAGGGTAATGACAATTCTTAAGCCTTAAACCAGGAAAATATTGGGAATCTTTCAATCTAGGTCTCATTTTCCAAGCCACATGGAAATGTAAATAAGAAAAAGTATAAAGCTTTAAGGTCATAGAAAGAAAATGGAATAGCCCTGTCTAATCTCTACTATAATAATGTTTCTTTTTTCTATAATTCCGGACCAGTATAGTGACCAACTGTGATTCTGATAATTACATATAGTTCTCTATTAATATTGATGGTTCTTATTTTGAGGGGTAGATTTCAGTAGATAATGTGAGCTCTGGACTCAACTTACCAACTGAAGTAGTGATCAAAATAATTATTCACAGCATTATTTAAAATTGTGCCCAAACTGAGAAAATAGCAGCTTGCATTTTGACAAAGTTGAGATCGGTATCTAATCTAGAATATAATAAGTATTCTGTGACATCTACATATGGATTATGAAAATAAAAAAGAAGAAATGTATTTAAAGTTTTATTATTTGTAATGAGGAATGGTACACACTAAGAAACCAGTGCCAATTAGTTGTTTGAAAGCAGAATGATGAGCACTAGTGCTCAAATTCAAAGCATAACTGATCAAAATTGAGACTAGGAATATCTTTCTTAAACTAATAGTAATACACATAATTGTTTCAAAGTAAGATGTGATTAGGCTGGGGAAACAGATAAAAATAAAAAAAAAATAGGTCAATCAAAGAAATTCCTGCAATGAGTTCAGTTTCATCATCTATAAAATTGGAGGTACTGAACTAAAAGTTTTCGATGGTTCCTGTCAGATCTAAAGTTCCTTGAGTTTTTAAATTATTTTGTTTGTGAGTGGCTCTTGAATGTTTTAGAAAACAACCTCTTTATATAACACACTCTATATTCATAGAATAAATGAACATGAAGGCTGCTTAACACCTAGTAGAAGAAAAGGATCTATAAAGTGTCCATATAAAGGGCATTGAATCATATAACAGTCCCTGGTTCTGCTGATTTTTTTTAACCTCTAGGATAATTTTAACACATATCCAGGAAAGGTCACAATTAAATATTTGATCTCCTATACTTAATATTAACTTTTGTAAATTCAGAACCAGAGAGAAAATGGCTTATTCTCTCCCCTTGATTCATATTTTAACCATAAGGACTAGATATTCTATGAGGAATTATAAATATCTCAGAAATGCTTTCCAGGTAGTACAATTTCAGTGAATAAATAGATCAAACCTATTTTCTCCTTTTGCTGACAAGAGTTGTTAGCAGAATTTGCAGTGAGTGAAAATTATTGCTCTGCTATCTGGAATTAGTACAATTTCTAGGAAGCTCCAAAATTCTGGGCAGCGTTTGTGAATTTAAAGAGAATTTCAATTTCTTGGTGCTGGTGAACTTTTGTCAAGCTTTCTCTAATCTATAAATAGTCTAGTCCAAATGATTAGAGGGAGGGAAATTGAACACATCTTTTAGCACTTCTGTTATGTTGTAAATTTCATCCCTACTAACATCCAGTCATATCCAAAATGTGAATGATTTCTACAACCTCATGAAAATCATAACATAGGTTCTGAATTTGAACTGCATATCATTGCTGTTTAAGTATCAAATAATTCCAAGACCGAATATGCACTTAGTGATTATTTATTATTCATCACTGAATTGGACCAAAATATTTTGACCAAATATTTAATTTTTTCAATTACATTTTGATAAATATGTATCTGAGCATTATAAGTAGACATTAGAACATTTATTCATATATTTTAAACATCATTTTTATTGCATTCTTTACCAAAAGTGGCTGAGAAAAAGAGTTTTGTATGCATACATATGTGGGCCAAACATGAGTACATGAATAAAAGTACATTAAAAAGAGAGTAAAAGTTTAGAGATCATGGATTATTATGGCATTGGCTGCAGTAGGTTTCTCCATAAAATGGCAGTAATAGAATATTATTTTATTTTTTAATGCAAAGACATTTACCATTTTTATGCAGCCTTTTATAAATGTAATCAATATTTATATTACAAAAGACATAGGGCTAGCTTATTTTTTTATAATTAGTTTTTGGTCTAGATTTCTTTCTTTAACCAATGAATTCTCCTTTCTTCCTATCACTTTTGGAACAAATGTAGGTATGTCAGAATTTGGTGTTATGAGGGTCCTTTTCAAGGCACAATAATAATTGTCATACTTGATTATGCAAAATTTATCTAATCACGCTTTGGTTGCTACCAGGAGTCCTTAGAATTAATATGGATTGGATGTTGAAAGATCTGGCTGTATGATAAAAGGTGAGTTTCATGGTTTGTTAGGAGGAGGTGTACTATTCTGAGAACAGAGAACATGAAGTTGCAAAAGGAATTATGTTTGTTTCATAAAAGCAAAGTAAATATAAGCCATATTCTATGAACAGCCAAGTTTAAATGCAGATCATATTTTAAATGGTCATAGACAAATGAGGAATTTTATTTAATACTACAAAGTGAATGAAAATAATTGGCTTAATCAATCCACCATGTGAACCATCACTGGATTAATATATTAAATACATTTTTTTGACCTTGGTCTGAGTTGTTAACAAAGATAATTAGCTGAAGGTCTACTATCTTTTGTGTTATTTCTGTGTATTTAAATGTAGCTGTTATGTTCTACTTTCATCAGTTGTGATGCCAAGACTGGGATAATTAAGGCAGTGATATATTTCTTATAGAGTTTGGCATCCCACTAATTAAAACTGGAAAAGACAAATTCTTAATGTCAGACTATGTGTCTATATCCAAAAAACTAATCATCACTTCTGTTATTGGGCATGATAGGCTAACAGGAACCAGTTTAATCTTAATATCTAAAATAAAACATGAACAAAATAAATGAAATTATGTTTTCAAAATTTGACAACAATCACTAAGAGAACAAAAGTAAATGATGTGGGCAATGCCTTGTTGCCAAGAGAGAGTTTTCAAGCAGCAGTATAGGGAGGGGGGACCCAAACAGATTTTGGTGATATCCTATTGAAAAAAGAGTTCAGAATTAGGTAAAATTTGCAGGGAAAAGAATGAGTTGTGTGAGCGAGCAAACACACACATACATATACACACACCTCAGAAGGTCTCCTTTAAGTATTCAGGTGAGTGTATGTGGGAAAAATGCCCTATATAAATACTAAAACCAGTGACAACTTTATAACTTAAGAAATTATAAAACTAAGAAAAACAAAATAAAGCCAAAGCAAGCAAAACACAATTAATAAAAGTAAGAGCAGAATATTATTAAAAGAGACAACACAAAAGTAGTTGGAAAAAATAACAAGAATGAGAGAAGGGACATCATTGAACATTTTACATTTTAAAGTATAAAAAGTTTAATTAGATGATATTATTAATAAATGTATGACAATAAATTCAACAAGAAAGATGAAATGAACATATTCATCATGAAAGCACATTCAAGAAGCAATAGATAAACTGAGTATTCATATATCTATTAAATAAGTAAGATTTGTAGTTAAACATATTTTTTTGAGGAAAGCTTCAAGACCTGGTTCTTTCACAATTAGCTTACTTGAAAACTTAACAAAGAAATATTAGCAATTCTGAACAAAATTTTATTGTGTGGCCAATGTTTTCCTGATGCTAAAATTAAAAAAAAAGAGATTCCAACAGAATTGTAGACCAATATCTCTTATGAACATAAACCAAAAATTCTTAACAAAATTTTAATAAGTTGAACCTACTAATATATGAAAAGAATAAGACATTAAAACCATGTGATATATTTCCCCCTTAGAAATGCAAAGTTAATGTGACATTTGAATGTTAAGGAGAGAAAAAATGGCAGCAGAATACAGGGACATGTCCGGATCCTTGTCACTGAGCAGACAGAGAGAACAGCTGAGGGTCGAACTGGGAGTGTTTGTTGGCAAGTTAAGGGACAGTTATTCTCCAGGAGAAGGTGGGGGACTGCTGGATGGGGCTCCCCTGACCAGGCAGCCTCACTGCCACAGGATTTTTGTCTCCCAGAACCACCAGTGCAAATGCGGAGACCACGCCACCTTATAGGAGAAAGTGGATGTCTACGGTGGCCTTGGAAAGCTATAGCTGCAGAACCCACGGAAAAGCCGGGGCACCCAGAACACCACTCTCCAATTGGCAAAAACCCTCGGATTCAGAGGAGCTCCACACACCACATGGAAAGGTCAGATTTCGCCTGGGATAAGGTGAGGTATCCAGTCCCCCAGAACAGAGAGACGTAAACGCTGTGAACTGGACTGGGGGAAAGCTGCACCTAGAGAAATCCATGTATGTGGGGCAGGGCATGATCCCTGAATGTGGAAGAAGGCCCTCAGAGCTATTAACAGAGGGAAGCTCTAGAAAGCAACCCATTTTGATCTGAGGCAAAAGGACAGCCTGGGAATTATTAAGGTGTCCCAACTGCTTGAACAGGAGTGGGGAAGGGGAAGTGCATAGACTGCAAGGTTTCCTCTTCAGACCCTGGCTTCTGATTGCTAAGCCCAATACACAGGATCACACAATTGGGGACATCCTTAGAGACTACAGGGGAGAGTTGTTTTTCTGGAACCTGAGGATCAGAGCACAGAAAAACCATCAGAGAATCAGATCTGGGGCAACCCACCCTGACAAATGGGTATTGAGTACCACAGAGAAAGCAGGATCTAAACACAGGCTAGAGAGGACCTGTGCTTAATCTCAGTATTCAATTCCAAAACACTGCCACCTAACGGATGACTCCCAAATTGACTCTCGCAAAATCACAAAAGAATAAAGAGATTAAGACACAAGGCCTGCTTAAAAAAACACTTAGCAGCAATGCAACACAGGGAACTGCAATACCTTCCCGACTGAGAAACAGGAGTGCCAAACAGAACAATAGAGGAAGTGAATGACCTCCACTACTGCCCATTCTATTCTTTTATTTTTAATGTATTTTTTTTATTTTTTCATACTTTAATTAAAAAGTGATTTTTTTTTCTTTTTTTCTCAATTGATTTTTGCCTTTTTAATTATTATATTTTTATTTACAACTAGTAATATTACTACTATTTTACCTTTTTGAAAAAAAGAAGTGTCATTTTATTTTCTCTTTATTTTACTTAGGGATTAGTGTTCTACATTCTATTTTCATCATTAGTATAATTTTACTCTATCTCAAATCTGACATTATACCAACACTCTCTTCCTAACTTTCCCCATTTTGTTGTCTTGTTTCTCTTTCCCTTTTCCAACTTTAGATTCTCCCTATTCTTTCTTTTTTACCTGGTTAAAATTTTATCCCAATTATATATCTAATTTCAAATCCCCCACTCCAAAAGCATACACACCTCTCTCTTCTCTGTCTTCACTATCCAAAAAAATGTTTTTCCCTATGTTCTTTTGTTGTTGTTTGCTTGAATGGTGATTATATCGAATTTTTATATTTTTTGTGAGATTGTTTTTGCTTATTCTACTTATTTTATCTTGCTTTTTGTTTGCTTTGTGTGTTTTTTGTTTGTTTGTTTGTTTTTACCTTTGTTTTCCCTTGCCTCCCCTGGTATTAGTTGTTATTTATAGTTTGTATTAATTTCCAGGTACTTGTTGGCAGCATTTGTTGGGATTAGTGGCTGTTCTATGGGAGTTTTCTCCTCACATATATAATTTATTCTCTTTTTCTTTTTTATTCTCTTTCTTTACTCACATAGTTTTTTTTTTTTCTTTCTACCTTCTTCTTCTTCTTCTTCTTTACTTCGTTTTTCTCCCTTCTCCCAATTTCATTTTGGCACTTCTTTTTTTTTATTTTTCCTTCTTTCTCTCTTCTTCTTTTCCTAATTACCCCTAATTTGTCTTTCACTGATGATCCCCTTATTTGTGGTTATTAACATTGTGACTACATTTCTGTTCAGTGCCTTGTTTGTTGTACCTGGTCATGATGTATTTTGTGCCTTTAAATCAAGGGAGGAGCCCAGACCAGTCTGGCTCAGTGGATAGAGCATCAGCCTGCGGGCTGAAAGGTCACAGGTTCAATTCCGGTCGGGGGCATGTACCTTGGTTGTGGGCACATCTCCAGTGTGGGGCATGCAGGAGGCAGCTGATCAATGTCTCTCTCTCATCAATGTTTCTGACTTTCTATCTCTCTCCCTTCCTCTCAATAAAAAAAATCAATAAAATGTATTAAATAAATAAATAAATAAATAAATAAATAAATAAATAAAGGCAGAAGAGAGAAATACATAGCCAGACACCCAGAGAAGAAAGACCATGGCCAGATGAAAAAAACAGCCTGCATATGAAAGAAGAGCAGGTATTACCAGAAAAGAAAGTAAATAAAATAGAAGAAATAGACCTGCCAAAGAAAAAGTTCAGAAAAAAATGGTCATAAAGTGGCTCAAAAGAATGGAAGACAAATTCAACAATATGAGTAAGAGCCAAGAGGAAATTATAAAGAACAAAGAAAGAATGAAAAATGACATTGTTGCAATAAAGAACTCAATAGAAAACATCAAAAGCAGACTACAAGAAGTAGAGGACCACATCAGTGAGCTAGAAGATAAGTTAAGGAAAAATACCCAAGTACAGCAGTTTCTAGAAAAAAAAAATTAAAAAGCAAGAGAAGAACCTAAGGGAACTCTGTGATTATACAAAACAACATCCCCATAATTGGGGTTCCAGAATGAGTGGAAATTGAGAAAGGAATAGAAAACCTGTTTGAAGAAATAATGACAGAAAACTTCCCTGATATAGAAAAGAAAAAAACTCACACAAACACAAGAAGCTCAAAGAGTCACAAGCAAAATAACCCCCCCAAAAAACGACACTAAGGCACATTATAATTAAATTGGCAAACACCAACGACAAAGTAAGAATCTTAAAAGTGGCCAGAGAGAGACAGAAAGTTACCTACAAAGGAACCCCCATAAAACTAACAACTGATTTCTCAAAAGAAACTCATCAGGCAAGAAGGGAATGGAATGAAATATACAAAGTCATGCAAAAGGGGGGGGGTCTGAATCCAATAATACTGTACAAGGCAAGGCTTTCAATCAAAATTAAAAGTGAAATCAGGAGCTTCACAGACAAAAAAAAGGACTAATGGAATTTATTACCACCAAACCAGCAATGCATGAAATGTTAAAGGGTCTGCTATAAAAAAAGAAATAAGAAGCGAAGAAGGAACACAGGGGTTAAGATTAAAAATGGTGACAGATAAGTACCTTTCAATAATAACTTTAAATGTAAGCAGATTAAATGCTCCAACCAAAGACATAGGAGAGCAGATTAGATAAGAAAACATGACCCATATATCTGCTGTCTATGAGAAACCAAAAGAGATGCATACAGACTGAGGTTAAAGGGATAGAAGATGGTGTTTCAGGGAAATGGAAATGAAAAAAAGCTGGGGTTGAAGTACTTATATCTGACAAATTAGATCTCAAAATGAAGGACATAACAAGAAATATGGAAGGCCACTTCATAATACTAAAGGGAATAATCCAACAAGAAGAAATAACTCTGGTAAACATATACACACCCAATACAGGAGCACTTAGATACATAAAAAAAAAAAAAAAAACCTCCTGGAAGGTATCAAGGGAGAGATTGACAGCAATACAATCACAGTAGGAGACTTTAATACCCCACTGTCACCACTGGACAAATACTCTAAAAAAAAAAAAAAATCAGCAAAGAAACATCAATCCTAAATGACTCACTAGGCCAGATGGAATTAATAAACATCTTCAGAACATTTTACCCCAAAGCCACAGAATATTCTTCTCAAGTGCACATGGATCATTTTCAGAGATAGACCATATGTTGGGTCATAGGAAAAGTTTCTTCAAATTCATGAAGATAGAAATCATATCAAGCATTTTCTCAGATCACAGTAGCATAAAACTGGAAATTAACTACAGTAAAAAAAAAATGCAAAGAAATCAAACACATGCTATTAAACAATGAAGAAATAAAAGAACAACAACAAAAAAAAACATCATGGCAGCAAATGACAATAACCACAAAACAATACAAAATTGATGGGACACAGTGAAAATAGTCTTGAGAGGGAAGTTCAGAGCTCTACAAGAATACTGCAAACAAAACAAACAAACAAACAAACAAAAAACAGGAAATAATGGTAATAAATTAACTAACCCTACAACTCAAAGAGCTAGAAAGAGAGCAACAAGAAAAGCACAGTGTAAACAGAAGGAAGGAAATAGTAAAGATCAGAGTGGAGATAAACAACATAGAGACCAAAGAAATAATTTAAAAGATCAACAAAACCAATAGCTGGTTCTTTAAAAGGATAAACAAGATTGATGGACCTCTAGCCAGGCTCACCAAGAAGCAAAGAGAGAGGAACCAAATAACAAAATCAGAAATGAAAGAGGAGAAATAACAACAGACCCTGCCGAAATACAAACGATTGTTAAAAAAATACTCTGAACAACTCTATTCCAACAAACTGGACAACCTGCATGAAATGGAATTATTCCTAGAAAAATATAACCTTCCAAAATTCAATCAGGAAGAATTTAAACATCTCAATAGTCCAATAACTATGGAAGAAATTGAAGCAGTCATAAAAAAAGCTTCCATCAAACAAAAGCTCAGTACCAGATGGCTACAAAGGAGAGTTTTACCAAAAAAAATTAATTCTTCAAAGAAAAATTGTAACCTATCCTCCTCAGACTATTCAAAAATATTCAAGAAGAAGGAACACTTTCAAACACCTATGAACACAGCATCACCCTAATACCAAAACCAGATAAAGACAACACAATGAAAGAGAATTACAGGCCAATATCTCTCATGAACATAGATGCCAAAATCCTCAACAAAATTCTAGCAAATCAGATCCAGCAGTAAATCAGAAAGATCATACATCATGACCAAGTAGGATTTATCCCAGGAATGTAAAAATGGTACAATATCTGCAAGTCAATAAGTGTGATACATCACATAAACAAATTGAGAGATAAAAATCACATAGTCATATCAATTGATGCAGAAAAAGCATTTGACAAAATGCAACACCCTTTCTTTATAAAAGCTCTCAGCAAGGTGGGAATAAAAGGATCATACCTCAACATCATAAAAGCAATATATGATATATATGATAAACCCACAGCTAAAATCATACTCAATGGGCAAAAACTAAAACCATTTCCCCTAAGAACAGGAACAAGACAGGGATGTCCACTCTCACCTCTCCTGTTCGACATAGTACTGGAAGTATTAGCCATAGCAATTAGACAAGAAGAAGAAATAAAAGGCATCCAAATTGGAAAAGAAGAAGTAAAGCTGTCCTTATTTGCAGGTGACATGATACTGTTCATAAAAAACCCAAAGGACTCTGTCCAAAAACTAATAGACTTAATAAATGAATTTGGCAATGTAGCAGGATACAAAATTAATGCAAGAAATCTATGGCATGTCTATACACTAATAGTGAAATTACAGAAAAAAGATACTAAAAAGCAATCCCATTTACCATCACACCAAAATATTAAGATACCTAAGAATAAACCTAACTAAGGAGGTAAAAGACCTATATGCAGAAAACAACAGGACACTGAAAAAAGAGATAGAGGAAGATGTAAACAGATGGAAGAACATACCTTACTCATGGATTGGGACAATCAACATCATTAAAATGTCCATACTACCCAAAGCAATATATAGATTCAACACACCACCCATTAAAATAACAATAGCATATTTCACAAGCCTAGAAAAAAAACTCTCCAAATATTCACCTGGAACAAAAAAAGATCCGGAATAGCCACAGCAATCCTGAGAAAGAAGAATAAAGTAGGTGGAATCTCAATACCAGATTTCAAGCTATATTATAAAGCAACTGTTCTCAAAACAGTCTGGTACTGTCACAAGAGCAGACATATAAACCAATGAAATAGAATAGAGAATCCAGATATCCACCCAAACTAAAATGCTCAATTAATATTTGACAAAGGAGGTATGAATATACAATGGAGTAAAGACAGCCTCTTCAATAAATGGTGTTGGAAAAATTGGACAGATACATGCAAAAAATGAAACTAGACCACCAACTTACACCATACACAAAAATAAACTCCAAATGGAAACAGGACTTAAACATATGACAGGAAACCATAAAAATACTAGAGGAATCCACAGGCAGCACAATTTCAGACATATGCCGAAAGAACTTCTTCACTGATACTGCTCCAAGGGCAATGGAAGCTAAAGAGAAAATAAACAAATGGGACTACATCAAAATAAAAAGCTTTTTCACAGCTAAAGAAACCATCAATAAAACAACAAGAAAGCCAATGTATGGGAGAACATATTTGCAAATGTTATCACTGATAAAGGTTTGATCTCCAACATCTACAGCTAATTTATACAACTTAATAAAAGGAAGATAAATGATCCAATAAAACAATGGGCAATGGACCTAAATAGAACCTTTTCAAAAGATGACAGAAGGAAGGCCAACAAACACATGAAAACATGTTCAAAGTCACTAATTATCTGAGAGATGCAAATCAAAACGACAATGTGATACCATCTTACACTGGTCAGAATGGCAATCATCAACAAATCAACAAACGACAAGTGTTGGTGAGGATGCAGAGAAAAAGGAACCCTCATGCACTGCTAGTGGGAATGCAGACTCTTGCAGACATTGTGGAGAACAGTATGGAGTTTCCTCAAAAGACTAAAAATGGAACTCCCATTTGACCCAGCAATCCCATTCTTAGCAATATATCCTAAGAAACTAGAAACACCTATCAGAAAGCATTTATGCACTCCTATGTTCATAGCAGCACAATTTACAATAGGTGCCCATCAGCAGATGAGTAGATCAGAAAACAATGGTACATCTACACAATGGAATTCTATGCTGCCATAAAAAAGAAGGAATTCTTACCATTTGAAGCAACCCGGATGGAACTGGAGAGCCTTATGCTTAGTGAAATAATCCAGTCAATGAAGGAGAAACACCACATGATCTCACTCATTTGTGGATAATAAAGAACATTATAAACTGATGAATAAAAAAGATAGATATAGAGGCAGTAAAGCATCAAACAGACTGTCAAATTACAGCATGAAGGTTAAGGAGAGGTGGCGTAGAGAAGAGATCAACCAAAGGACTTGTATTCATGCTTATAGGCATAACCACTGAACAGAAGACACTGTGGGGTTATGGTATGCCTGGGAGAGGGGGGTAATGGGAAGATATGTATACTTGTAACACATTAATAAAAAAGGGGAAAAAAGAATGTCAATATAATTCACCATATTAAAAATATTTGAATGTATTAGTATTTCCTAATTACTTCAATAAGAAGGAATAATGAACAGAACAGTATCAAAGGTCAAAGGAGGAAATAACAAATGCCATACAAATCACTGGGAAAAGTAGTATTTCTAAAACTAATTATTTTTGGAAACGCTGGAACAATTGTGTAGCCATATGCACAAATGAATAGCGTAAATGAATAAACACATAAATGCTTATAGATGCATAAGAGACCATGAATCCTTTGTTCACATTATTCCCAAAAGTTAATAAAAATGTATCATTGTCCTAAATAATAGAGCTAAAACTTTAAAACTTGTTGAGGAAAATATTACTCAAGAACCATTTTCAATAGCAGAAAAAAGAAAAAGAATACTAAATTGAAGGTCACACAATTTAAAACTTTTATTTCTAAACTTCTGTTAAGAACACAATAAGGCAAACCAAAATGGGTGATATATGTTATATCAACAAAGGATTTGTCTATAGAATATATAAACAGTTCTTATAATCTGAAATAATGTATGCTTTCAATAGATACTTGGCCTAAGAAGAGGTATTGATGGCAATAAGGATATGAAAAGCAGTTCAACATCACTGGTTACTGTGATTTTGTTGAGTTAACATTTACCAAGTAGATTCCACCTTCTCCCACCCCTCCCATGTCTGATGGTAATATTGGATTCAATAAAAGACCACAAAGAATTAAATTAATAAAACAGTTTATTAATCACAAATCCTGAAGGAAGTATACAAGCTTTGAGAGGCCACAATAAATAAAATATTATAATCCCAATTTTATAACAGGGAGGCAAGGTGAGTGTAGACCAAGAGAGCAGCAGGACCTGGGATACATGCCTTTATTAAGGTTCATGGGTAGAGTGTTTTTGGTCTGCTGTGCTAAATCTGGATTAGTCAGTTAAAATAAAATAGGCGAGATTTATTTGGGGTCTTATATAAGTTCACAAGGGAAGCCCTGGGAGAAATTATCCGAAGGGCTGTTGGGGAAATAATGTCAGTAACTTGTATTTACTTGTGATTCTGGGCTATTATCTATGCACTAGAGGCCCATTGCACAAATTCTTGCACCAAGTGTGTCCCTTGGCCTGGCCTGCAGGATTGGGCTGAAACTTGCTCTCCAGCATCCCCTGAGGGGTCTCAGATTGCAAGAGGGCACAGGCCAGGCTGAGGTGCCTACCAGTGCATGATCTGGGCTGGGAAAGGACAGGGGAGATGGGCCATCCAGGGAGGGATAGTAGGAGGTCTCCAGGGCATGCCCGATCCATCTCGCTCAGTCCGGATTGGCCAGACCTCAGCAGCAAGCTAACCTACTGGTCAGTGTCTGCACCTGTGTGATCAGTCAAGTCCTAGGGAATGGTTGAGCAGCTTTAGCATATCATCAGCATATTATGCTTTGATTGGTTGAACAGATGGCCAGATGACCAGACACTTAGCATATTAGGTTTTTGTGATATAGGATGATTTTGTGTCAGTTTAAAACCCCAAAAGGCCATTTGGCCAAACAAAATGGATACTAACACAGCAATATTATGGAGACAACACTCACATTAGTCATTAGGGACATGCTAATTAAATGTTATTTTATACCCACTGGAATGGTTGAACTAAAAAATCTTGGCAAGTATGTAGAGTATCTGCTACTCTCATCTTTCCTGGCATGAATGTAAAACCACTTTTGAATAATGTTTGGCCGTTTCTTGAACAGTCAAACATACATTGAAGATGCGACCCAGCCATTCCACTCCTAGGTATTTCCCCAAGAGAAATGAAAACATATGTGCATGCAAGGGTTTGTACATGAGTGTTCATTGCAACTTTGTTTATAATAGTAACAAAAAACTGGAAACACCCTGAAGGTCTGACAATAGGTGAATTAATAAGTAAATTTGACATTCACATTATGGAATACTACTGATAAAATAAAAAAACAATAGTTAAACATGCAACAACATGTATTCATATAAAAATAAATTACACTATATGAAAAAAGCCAACCAAAATATAGTACATATTGTCAGATTATATTTATACATAATTTTAGAAAACGCAAATTAACCTATAGTGATAGAAAGTAGACCAATGATTTCCTGGGTGGGAGGTGGTGAACTAAGGGATGTGTTACCAAGGAGCTTAAACTTGGAGTGGGATGTTCACTATGATTGTGAAAAATGTATACATGTAAATTTATCAGGTTGTAAACTTTAAATATTTTCTTTTTATTGTACTATAATACTTCAATCAAACTGTTAATATAAGAAGGTAGTAATAATACAACTCTCATTAATCGGTAAAATGTTTCAAGCCAATTTTTTTCTGAACCCAAAGAGGATAATTAAGCAAATGAAAAAGATGAATACAAGATAGCAGGTAGAACCTCCACATATATTCTCTTTGCTCCCTGCTTTCCACTGTTTTTCTCTAATTTCATAATGGAGAAAAACTGAGTCCCAAAAGAGACCAGTGACTTGCTTCAGTAACTCATCTAAGTCTGTATAAATAGAGATAAAAGATTATAATTTAACCCATTCTGATCCATGCCCGTAAGGTACACTTGCCATTAAACATGTCACCAGTGACATCAAAATAGTATTTTGTCTAAGTTATTATACCATAAAAGCAAGTATGAAACTGAGAGCCACTTTTGATGAAAATAGCAAGTAGTACTACCTGAAAAAAATAATCACTACTTTGATATATGCAGACACTTCCATTTGTTCTTTTGAAGTTTCAATAACAAAAGATTGTGTCTAGGTTGTTATTACTATTACAAGCAAAGCTGCTATAAGCACTTAGGTACAAACCCTTGCTTGGATATATGCTTTCAATATCATTTGTCCTTTTTTTTCCCTCATCTAAAGTCCTTTCCCAGCTTTATAGCTCAGGGGTTAAAGCACTGGTCTTGTGAAGAGTCCTTTTCTATCCTAATATCATATTTAAGTCCAGAATTGTTTTAGTTGTGGTGTCAGAAGACAATCAAACTTCTTTGTTCTGTGCCCATATGAGTAACCATTTTGTTACCATCATTGTAGTCATTACTGCTTAGTGTGTCATATATTAAGTTTTAATAAATATGTAGATTTCTCTCTTTGCTCTAAAATATGTCCAATGGTCCACTTAGCTATAGAGCAGTGGTTTTCCACCTTTCTAATGCCACGACCTTTTAATATAGTTCCTCATGTTGTGGTGACCCCCAACCATAAAATTATTTTTGTTGCTGCTTCATAACTGTAACTTTGCTACTGTTATGAATCGTAATGTAAATACCTGTGTTTTCTGATTGTCTTAGGCAACACTGCTAGCGGTTTTCAACCTGTGGGTTGTGACCCTCAGGTTTAGAACCGCTGCTGTAGAGCCTAAGACCATCTGAAAACACAGGTATTTACATTACGATTCATTAACAGTAGCAAAATTATAGTTATGAAGCAGCAACAAAAATAATTTTATGGTTGGGGTCACCACAACATGAGGAACTGTGTTAAAAGGTCGTGGCATTAGAAAGGTGGAGAACCACTGCTATAGAGGGATCAGCATCAATTCCTTTTACTATAATTTTATATAATAGAGCAAGACACTCACTTTTTTCTTCTAATTTGCCTTGGCTAGACACTTGCAGAAATGATACATATACAGATAGAGAGTGAACTATCTGATTTGACCATTAACAGGAGATTCTTATCACAAGTGATAACACAACTAAAGAAGGAGAATGAACCTTTAATATTGTGAACCTTCTAAGAGGTGCTTTTGTTATATATTATTATTAATCATGCTTAATTTTCAAAATATATGCCCCTTCAGAAAGCTCTAAAATCAAGGTCTACTTTTGCATAATTCTTAAAGATACCATTCTTTATTCTTGGATTTTTATTTTGGTACTTATTTGGCTGTTTCTGTGAAAAGGAAAATGGGGGGCTTGCAACCTAGTTCAGTATCTGTAGTCTTACTTCCCCACTCTGACTGACTTGAGCTGCAGAGCCTAACCCCCCACCACAGCTGACTTGAATAGAGCTGAAGAGCATGCCCCCAAGGCCCTACCAAGACTGACTTATGCAGAGCTACAGGGGACCCTCAGGGGCCCGTCACAGGAAGAGCTATATAGGTGAGAGCCTCCCCATGAGTTCAGTTCAGGCTTTGGATCCAGAATTCCCCTGGACTAGCAGATCTGCAAAATAAAGGTTAAACTTTCCTCTCTCAGAGTGCTGGCTGATCATTCTCCTGTGCATTCTGTCACAACAACATTGAATGATTATAAAAGCTGAAAACTTGGGCCATGGCTGGGTGGCTCTGTTGATTGGAGTTTCATCCCATATACCAAAAAGGTTGTGGATTTGAATCCCCATTAGAGTACATACCTATGTTGGGGGGTCAATCCCCAATTGGGGCTTGTACTAGAGGCAACCTACGGATGTTTCTCATATCAATGTTTCTCTCTCTCTCCCCCTGCCTCTCTCAATAAAATCAATAAACATATCCTTGAGTGAGGATGAAAAAAGTAAAAAGTTGAAAACTTGGTAAAAAGAAAGCCACAGACAAAAAAAAAAATGCATCATTCAAGCCAAAAGTGCATAATATCAAGCCTAGATTTAATATCTGATTTAATTGCTGTTTCAGCCTCTCCCAGAAATATGTCTTAACCAACCAGTCTGGAATTTCTGGTCAGTACTAATGAGGTAATCAGCCCCTTTGGCCCAAGTTGTCCACAGAGGAAGAAGAGAGAATCTGCATGTTAAAAATCGTGTTGGTTTTCTTCCCCCTAAAATAAGATGCCCCCACCTAAAAGTAATCCTTTCTTTTCTTTTGCTAATGGATCCTTTGCCCCATGCTTTTTCTTATAAAAACATGCCATTGTTTACAAAATCTAGGAGTGTCTTTTTGCTTGCTAAATGGAATTTGCGTGAGTCATGAATTGCTTAATAAAACCAATTACATCTTGAAATTTATTTGGATGAATTTTGGTATTTTGACAGTGTCAAAAACTACCTTTGGTTATTGTAATTGGCTGTGCTTTTACCTCTCAAATATCTCATTCTATAAACCAAAATAGTAATCATTATTGCTTGGTAGGAAGATTGCATGGGTCTTTTTCCTCTGGCCTATTTAGGTGATATTATCACTGAATTGACAAAATTTATGTCACAATTGATATTCTGGTCATCGCTCATCTTTCAAGTTTACATTAAACTTTGTGGGTAGGCCTTTCTAACCAGTTCAGCTTACTCAGGACCTATCACAAATACCCTTATATTGACACAAGATTTTTTGGACTGGAACACCCCATGTTCCCCTGGGCAGGATGGCTTCCCAGATTCTTTGACCATGGGAGTCAACGAATGAATCCATGAACAGAAGATGGTATAGCAAAGGTGGAAATTTATTAAAGAACAAGTACAGACTCCCATGCAGGGAAGGGGAAAGAATCTCACAGCACAGATTCCCAGGTAGGGAGGGGGAAAGGGTCCCACAGCACAGACTCCCACATTGGGCAGGAGAAAGAGTTCCACCAAGTTCCTTCTTCCATGGTTTATATAGGCTGCAGGGCCCTGTGTCCTGATATCCCCTGTGATTGGTCAATATTCCCTTTAATTTGCTCATTATAGCGACTTATGAGCTCAAAGGTCAAACCTCGCATGGGCCAACTGAGATCCTTCTTTATTTTGTAAATATAGACCTTTGGCTACTCCCAGTTTCCTTTGTTTATGGAAATGTAACTTTTGCCTTTCTCTTGTAACTGCTTACTCTCCTAACTCTCTTGTCTTATGGAAATGTACCCTTTTGCAATGCTGTAGTCCTGTGTTTTTTCCATAGACCCCCAAATCTCAAAATTCCCTAAACCTGCCTATTTCACTCCTAAAAATTCCTATTTCAATATCAAATTTGTAGCAAGATAGAGAGATTGCACTATCTTAGCTTTTACACACTAAAACTTAAAGCTCACAATTCTTAAGTTATTTCTCCATATCCTGTAATTCAAAGTATCAAAAAATGTATATATACTTTGAATAATTATGAAGCCCAATGGGTTAAATCTGAAAAGAAAAAAAAAAACATCAATTGAGTGTGTACACATTTTTTTGGGATACATTATATTTAGATTTATAACTAAGTGCTTTATGTAATATATTATACAATAACAGACTCATCTAATAAAGTAAATGAAGAATTTCAAAAAATAGCTCAAATAATCTCATTTATGTTAGAAGAAAATAACATAGTTCTTGTAATGTTTCTCTGACTCTTACCTTGATTTGGAGCTAAAGTAAAAAGTTTCAAATATAAAAAGGCAATATGCTACCATTTCATATTAATAGAAATGAGTATAGAAAATTTAAAAATGTAGAAATAAATGAAATGAAATTCATGTTTTTATAAAATACTTTGTTTACAAATTATGTGTTCATAATTTTGGATGAAATGCAAGAGAGATTATAATTCTGAGAAGTAGAATGTTCCTGTATTTGCAATCATTTTATACAGTGAATTTGTCTCCAACTTACCAGGAAAATATTCTCGTTCTAAGAACTCAAACTGCATGGGAACAAATAGCATGTTTTGCTTAATTCTCGACTAATGTTATACTCTAATAAAAACATTAATGTTCATAATTTTAAATAGTTTTTCTTTATTAACTTATTGTTAAAAGTATACAACACAATCAATTGATTTAAGATGACAAAAAAGGAAGTATGCTTTTGGAATAGGTTCTGTTCCAGAAGTGAAATAGCTGAGGTAATAAAATAAAGAAATATATAAATAATGATAACAGCTAACACGTATGTTTGAATTATTTTTGTTTTTATTATTTTGGCTGGGAATTTCAGAAGTGTTAAACAAAATTAGTAAGAATCATGCCGAGACTGGTTTGGCTCAGTACATAGAGCGTCAGCCTGCGGACTGAAAGTTCCCAGGTTCGATTCTGGTCGGAGGCATGTACCTTGCTTGCAGGCACATCTCCAGTGTGGGGTGTACAGGAGGCAGCTGATCGATGTCTCTCTCTCATCGATGTTTCTGACTTTCTATCCCTCTCCCTTCCTCTCTGTAAAAAATCAATAAAATATATTTCAAAACAAAATTAGTAAGAATCAATTTTTTAATTTGTAAAATTTACCTTAGCAGAAATGGACATTTAAAATATGCAAAAATTACCTTCCAGGCAAGGTGGCAGAGTAGGTAAATGCTGTGGTCACCTCCTCCCATGACCACATAAAAATTACAATTAAATTATAGAACAACTGCCCTCTCAAAGAACCTGAAAACTATTCTAAACAGAGCTCCTATAATTAAGTATACAGAGAAGCCATGCTGACACTGGTATGAGGGGCGGAGACATGAAATAAGCTGGTCCCATGCTCATGTGTGGTGGTTAAGAATCAGCAGGGGTGTCTCAACTGTTGGAGATGCCCCTGATGCGTCTCAGCATGAAGCACCAGTCTTAGAAAGAGAATCCCCACAACAGGCAGCTATGAAATTCAGTGGGTATTCCATTCAGGTGAGAGGGAGGGCTGGTGGAGACCCAAGAATCCTCTAAAAGGGATTGCATACAGACTTACTTGCCTGAGCTCCAGTGTTGGGACAGCAGTTCAGAAAAATACCAGGACCATACAATAGTAGGTTGGAACTGAATTGTCTGACTTGTTGCAAAGGTGGAGGGATAGCTATCTCATGACTAAATTTCTGGCAGGCACTGTCATTCCTTTGTTGGTCGCTCCCCTCACAGAGCTGAGAGATGAAGGTGAGTTCAATATAGGAGTTTTCATCAACCTAGTTACAACTGCTTGCCCCATTCTGGTGATTCCCTGAGATTCCACCCTTCCCAACTGACACCATCCCAAACCTCTTTCAGAAGCTGTTTCTCACATGCAGCAGCTTCAGCCCTTTCTGTGGACTTTTCTAAAGTCTCCCAAAGGTTCATCACTCCAAACAAGCAGCAGCTGGATTTAGTGTGTCTGGCACTTCTTGCTAAGCAGCACGGAGTCTGGCACTAGTGGTAGCAAACCTTGGTTAGCCTCATAACCACTCCCAGGTGCCGGTCAGTCCAGCACAGGCAGCTACCAAGCCATTACTTTGTAACTTACACCAGATGGCTTGTGCTGGTTACAGGTAATGGCTGACCTGGACCTGCATTGGATCTTCTCACAATTGGCTCCAGAACCAACAAACCTTGTGGTCAGCTGCAGACCACAACAGAGCACCACCTATTAGCCCCAAAAATGACACACCCAACATGTGCTTTGGTGAGCAAGTCCCAAACTATGGTGGTAGCCCCTGCACAACTGATTGTCCAGTGTAGTTATGGCCAGTCCTCACAGCCCATCAGCCTGAGAGCCAATCCTGCCTACTGACATGCCAACCTCAATCAAGGTTCAACTATGATAGGAGGGCACACATAACCATACAAGTGACAACCCTGGACACCTACCTCAGTTGACCAGGGAGTCTTATTGTACCATTAGGCTCCACAGGACACCTATTTACAAGGACACCCTGCCAAATCTGAGAGACACAACAGATATACCTAATACAGGGATGCAGCCAAAATAAGGAAACATAGAAAATATCCCAAATGAAAGAGCATAACAAAAGTCAAGAAAAGGAATTAAACATATTGGAGGTAAGCAATCTACCAAATGCGGAGTCCAAAACACTGATTATAAGGATGCTCAATGCACTAAGGAAAGAATAGATGAAAGAACAGAATAATAGGAACTATTAAAAAAAGGACCAGTCAGAAATAAAGAAACCAGTAACTGAAATGGAAAATACATTAGATGGAATCAAAAGCACATTACATGAAACAGAGAATCAGATCAGTCATGTGGAGATGAAGTAGAAAACACCGAATCAAAACAGCAAAAAAATAAAATAAAATAAAATTATATAAAGCAAGTATAGTTTAAGCAACTTCTGGAAAAAACATTAAGTGTAACAGCATTAGTATATTAGGTATATCAGGAGAAAAGAGAGAGCAAGGGATTGAAAACCTATTTGAAGAAATAGACATACCATCCCAGGAAGTGCAGAGTTCCAAACAAGATGAACCCAAAGAGGCACATGCCAAGATATATCATAATTAAGTTGCCAAAAGTTAAAGACAAAGAGAGAATCTTACAAGCCGCAAGAGAAAAGCAGTTTAGTTACATACAGGGGAACTCTCATAAGACTATCAACTGATTTCTCAACAGAAATTTTCAGGCCAGAAGTGATTAGCAAGAAATATTCAAAGTGATGAAAAGCAATAACCAACAAGTGAAATTATTCTATCCAGCAAAGCTATCATTTAGACTCAAAGGACAACTAAAGAGCTTCTCACATACACACAGACACAGACACACACACACACACACACACACACACACACCAAAACAAGTGTTTCTTGTTGAACTAAAGGAGTTCATCAACACCAAACCAGTATTCCATGAATGTTAAAGGGTTTTCTTTAAGAAGAAGAAGAAAAACAGATTAAATAATATAAACCCTAACGGGTGTGGCTCAGTGGATAGAGTGTTGGCTTACAGACTGAAAATCACAGGTTCAATTCCAGTCAAGCATGTACCTTAGTTGCAGGCACATCCCCAGTATGTTCAGGAGGCAGCTGATTGATGTTTCTCTCTCTTTGATGTTTCTAACTCTCTATTCCTCTCTCTTCTTCTCTGTAAAAAAATCAATAAAATATATTTTAAAAATAAATAAATAAATATAAAAATATGAGTAATAAAATGGCAACAAATATATATCTATCAATAATGGAATCTAAAAATCAAAATGAACAAGCAAAACAAAATCAGACTCATAGATACAAGGAATATTTTGACAGTTGCCAAATGAGAGGGGTTTAAAGATTAAGAAGTACTGGTACAATTTGATTGTTACAGAATAGTCTTGTGATATAAAGTACAGCATATAGAATATAATCTCAATAATATTCTAATAACTATGTATGGTGTTGAAAACAAGATTTATTGGGATGATCACTGAGCACACTATATAATGTCAACACTTGGACGTATACCTAAAACTAATATATTATATGTCAACTATAATTAGAAAATATAAAATGATTTAAATTAAAATAAATAATACAAATTAATTTAATGATTTTAAGAAAAAGAGTAACTAGTCACATTAAAATAAATTTTAGACTATTTAAAAAAATGGTAAGTGAGGAAATGATTTAGGAAGCTATTGTAATAATTCAGAATCATCAGGATTTGGATGTAAAAGTTTCAAATTTCAAATTTGGGAGTTATGAATTTTAGATGCCTATGGGACAGCCACATGGAATATCAGCTATGTAATTGGGTATGCAAATTCACAAGGGTAGCTTAGCCTGAAGGTAAAACATTAGGACTGTTCTAGTTCAGAATTCACTTTTTAAAGAAATATTTAATAATAGATAGAATAACCTAAAAATAATTTGTGGTGAAAAAAAGGAAGAATGTATAAGACACAACCCTGAGGCAATTTGATATCACTAAGGAGAAACAGCAAAGAAGATTTAGAAGAATATGTTTGAAAGATAAGAGGGAAATCAAAAGAGCAAAGTGTCACTATGAAATAGAGTTATAGGCTGCATGACAGTTCAGTCAGGAATGAACTGCATACATGATGATGTTCCCATCCAATATAATAAAAACCTAACATGCAAATTGTCCCCTCAAACTGGAATTTGCCTGGGAATTTGACCAGGGGATGGGGGTGGCCAGACAACTGCCCACAGTCCCGCCCCTCAGCTAGCCTGGCCTGATTGGCCCCAATTGAGACGGGTTGGCCAGACCCACTCATACACAAATTGGTGCACTGGACTTCTAGTAAAATTATAATTGAGTTGATTTTTGTTTTAAGAATTAGAAGGGTATGAGGTTGAAAATAAATTGTTATATTTATTTGATGGGAGCAATGCTGCAAGGCTTGGAATAGCACCTCACAGGACCTCAATTTTGGTTGCACAGATTCTATCCCAGACAGCCACTGACTTTTTATTTTTATTTTTATTATTTTTCAGCACAGAGGAGCCTGTCCCCAAGGATACATATTCAGAAGGCACTACAGCCCACCCAGATCTAGATGCTGGGCTTCAGGATACATTTCAGCAAATTATTTTTTAAGACCCTACCTGTCCATAGGTCCTCAGGAACTACCTCAGGTTTGCAGTGCCTCTGCCACTTTAGTAAAAGCTAATTTTGTCTCTGTAATTTGTAAATATTTTCAGGTAATGATGTAAAACATAGACAAGTTTTATCTCTTCTATCAATTCAATGCCAGAAACAGCCTGATGTGCTAAATAAGGTCAATGGAACAAAAAGCAAATTTATGACATTAAAATATAGAGTCTTCTCCATGTTAAATGTCCACTTTAAAAAAAAAAAAAAAATATATATATATATATATATATATATATATATATATATATATATATATATATATTGATTTCAGTGAGGAAGGGTGAGGGAGAAAAACTTCAATGATGAGAAAGAATTATGGATTGTCTGCCTTCTGTATACCCCCCATACTGGGGGTTGAGCCTTCAACCCTGGTATGTACCCTCCTAATTCATAGCTACACTTAACCACTGTGCCGAAACAGCCGGGCAAACATCTCTTGTTTTGTATGAATACCATAGAATTACTTAATCTGACCATGTCTCCAACATGCACTAGCCAAGTTTGTGCTAGGAACAACAGGCTACGATACACCATTGAACCGAGGTGAGTAATAGGCTATACTATCAAGGTTTGTGTAAATACACTCTATGATGCTCCCCCAATGAATAAATCACCAGACACACATTCCTTAGAGCTTATCCTTGTCATTAAGTGACATGTGACTATAAGAAAAAAATGCTATAAATGAGGAAATTTTAATTAAGGAAGAACCTGAGGCAGAAATGTAAATGAAGGGTAAATAACTCTACTGATAAGGTGGCAATATCCAAGAAACATTGGGGATCTAAAAATATTATCAAAATGAAGAAAATCTGTCTCAATGTCAAAAAAATAACAGATGTGTTTACTCTTGCTATAGTGATTTGATCCTTTCTGTTGCAAGATATCTAGAAAGGAGATAGCCATCACAGAGAGCAGCTCACTGCTACTGGAGATGATGGGCATTTACAGGGACATAGCCCACCTACAGTAGAGACCCAAGTAAAAGCAAAGGCAAAGTAGAAGCAAAGGCAAACACTTAGTTTCCTTTCCTTCCCAGCCTGAATTAAGTAATGTACTATGTGATAACAGACTTACCTGCATTGATTTCTATGAGAGCACTTATCAAAGCACATTGTAATCATCTACTATAGCCTCAACCACTGGGTTGTACACAATTGAGGAAGTATACTTTTAAAAGTCTGTATCCTCAGTACCTAACTTTGTGTGCTACATAATATAACTCAATAAATATTTGTTAAACGAATGATATGTGAAAGGGATATAAATCTTGAGTTTTACCCTGAAAGATAAGGTCAAGAAACAATATGTGGAAATTCCAAGAACACTTATTTTGGTTCTAGATTAAACAGATATTTTAAATACTTTGAACAAAATAAAAAGTAAGTTGTCTGTTTCAATGAAGGTTTTGAGTAGAGGGCTGGATGCTGAATTGTTTGAGGGGTTATGGAGAATTTAATTGCATGCCTGATGGTCATTTATATTTATTTCTAACCTAATAATATATGTATGTTATTTCTCCTGATCTTTAAGAATATATGTTTACTTAAGTATAATTAGCATACAATATCCTATTAGTTTCAGATAATTCAATATTTATATACATTATAACATCATTACCGCAATATTCTAGTTACCATATGGCATCATACAAAGTTATTACAGTATTATTAATTACATCACATGCTCTACTTCACATCCTCATGATTTATTTGTTTTATAACCAGAAGTTTATACTTTTTAATCCCCTTTACCTATTTCTCCATCTTCTAACTCTTCCCTACTCTAGTAACTACCAGATTATTTTCTATATCTCAGTCTGTTTTTGTTTTGTTTTGTTTGTTTGATTATTTTGCTTTTAGATTTCACATATCAGTAAAATAATATGACATTTTTATTTTTCTAACTTATTTCACTTAGCTTAATACCTTCAATGCCCTGGACTCTGCACCATGTCCCCAACGGGTCCCTAGCTCAGGTTGGTCAGCAGAGCAGCTTCTTTGCCCGGGATTGCAGGATGGCTTGGCCAGGCTTTGCCTGGCCTGTTAGTCCCATAATCGTGGGGTGGCCTGGCCTCGCCCGTTGGCTTCATGATTGCGGGGCAGATGGGCTTGCAGCTTGGCCTAGCCTCTCTGCCATGTGATTGCAGGGTGGTACAAAGTTCCCATAGCACACAGCCCAGGTCCACGCAACTCGAAGTTTGAATCTTCTGGTGATAGTCAGAATGGGGAGGCAACACAATCCCCAGAGGAAAGAAAATGAGGGGTCACCAAGAAAGGAAACTAGTGAAATTGAAGCATGCAACATGACCAAAAAAGAATTCAGAGTAATGGTCATGGAATTTATATATTGGGTAGATAAGAAAATCAACAACCTATGCAAGATTCAGGAAGAAATGAAAAATGATATAGCTACAATCAAAAACACCATGGAAAGTTTCAACAGTAGACTACAAGAAGCAGAGGACCAAATTAGTGAGTTAGAAGATCAGGTACAGAAACAAGCTCAAGCTGAACAGCAACTGAGAAAAAAATTAAAAAGTAGGAGGAAAGCCTAAGGGGGCTTTGGGACAACATAGAATGAAGTAATATATGTATAATAGGATTTCTAGAAGGACAACAAGAGCAGCCATGATTAGAAAATCTATTTGAAGAAATAATGACAGAAAACTTCCACATATGGGGAAGAAAAAAAGTTACATAAGTACAGAAAGTCCCAATCAGGATCAATCCCAAAAGACCCACACTAAGACCCATCATAATTTCAATGGAAAATATCAACAAAAAAGAGAGAATCTTAAAGATAGCAAGAGAGAGACAGAGAACCCCCATCAGATTATCAAATGATTTCTCAACACAAACACATCAAGCTAGAAGGAAATGGAAGGAGGTATATAAAATGTTGCAAAGCAAAGGACTGATCCAAGAATACTCCATCCAGCAAGACTATAAATCAAAATTGAAGGGAAAATCAGGAGCTTCGCAGACAAAAAAAGGCTAAGGGAGCATATCACCACTAAACCAGCAATACAAGAAATGCTAAAGGTAATACTGCAAAAAGAAGAAATAAGAAGGAACACAGAGACAAAAATAGGTATGACTACAAACAAGTACGTTTCAGTAATAACTTTAAATGTAAACGGACTGAATGTTCCAATCAAAAGACATTGAGTGACTGAATGGATAAAAAAAACAACACAACCCATATGTATGCTATCTACAAAAGACCCACCTCAGAACAAGAAACTCACACAGATTGAAAGTGAAGAGATGGAAAAATATCTTTCAGGCAAATGGAAATGAAAAAAAAAAGCTGAGGCAGCAATACTTATGTCTATCAAAATAGAGCTCAAAGTAAATGCCATAACAAGAAGTAAAGAAGGCCACTTCATAATACTAAAGGATCAATACAACAAGAGGATATAACCCTGATAAACATATATGTACCCAATGCAGGAGTACCCAAATACATAACAAAACTCCTGGAAAATATCAAGGGATAGATCGACAACAGTACAATCATAGTAGGGGACTTAAATACACCGCTGACATCACTGAATAAATCCTCTAGACAAAAAATCAGCAAAGACACAGCAATCTAAATGACTATCTAGACCAGGTGAAATTAACTGACATCTTCAGAACATTCCACCCCAAAATCACGGAATATATGTTCTTCTTAAGTGCACATGAGACATTTTAAAAAATAGACCACATATTGGGTCACAAGCAAAGTTGCCCCAAATTCAAGAAGATTGAAATCATACAAAGCATCTTCTCAGACCACAATGATATAAAATTAGAAATAAACTACCATAAAAAACAATCTAAAAATCTTAAACACTTGTAATAGCATGGTATTAAATAATGACTGGGTTACCAAAGAGATCAAAGAAGAAATTAAAACATCCTAGAAAATAATGATAACAAAAACACAATCCAAAAATCTATGGGACACAATGAAAGCAGTCCTGAAAGGGTAGTTTATAGCTCTACAGGCCTACTTCAAAAACAAACAAAAAAACAAACAAACAGAAAAATGGTAGTAAATCATATAACTCTACAATTCAAAGAATAAGAAAGAGAGCAACAAGAAAAACCTACAATGAGCAGAAGGAAGGATATACTAAAGATCAGAGCTGAAATAAATGACATAGAGACAAAAAAAAAAAAAAAAAAAAAAAAAAAAAAAAAAAAAAAAAAAACAGAAAAAAATACAAAAGATCAGTGAAACCAAGATCAGGTTCTTTGAAAGGATAAACAGGATTAATGAACTTCTAGTCAGGCTCACCGAGAATCAAAGAGAGAGGACTCAAGATTAAAGTTAGGTGAGCTAGATAAGAGATCAATCAAAGGACTTGTATTCAAGCATATAAGCATAACCAATGAACATAGACACTGGGGGGTTGGGGTATGCCTGGGAGGGAGGGGAGACAATGAGGACATATGTATAAAATATTAATAAAAATTTTAAAAAATATAAAAATAAAAAACAAACAAACAAAAATAAATATCTTTAATAAATCACATTGATGAAAATTAAAAAAATAAATAAATAAAGTCATCTGAACTGGGAAAAAAAGAGAAAGAAATGCAAGAGGCAAAATAACAGACCACACAGAAATACAAAGGATTGTTAAATGCTATGAACAACTCTACTTCAAAAAAACTAGACAACCTAGAGAAAATGGACATAATCCTAGAAAAATACAAACCTTCCAAAACTCAATCAGGAAGATTCTAAAAATCTCAATAAGCCAATAATTATGGAAGAAATTAAAGCAGTCATCAAAAAGTTTCCAGCAAATAAAAGCCTGGGGCCAGACAGCTTCACAGCGGAGTTATACCAAACATTCAAGAAAGAACTAAACCTATCCTTCTCAGACTATTTCAAAAAATTCAAGAGGAAGAAACACTTACAAGATCATTCAATGAAGCCAGCATCACCCTAATACCAAACCCAAATAAGGACAACACAATAAAAGAGAATTACAGGCCGATATCCCTCATAACATAGATGGAAAAATCCTAAACAAAATTCTAGCAAATCATTCAGCAATACATCAGAAAGATTATATGCCATGACCAATTAGGATTTATCCAGGGAATGCAAGGATGATACAATATCCACAAATCAATAAATGTGAAACATCACATAAACAAATTGAGAGATAAAAGTCACACAATCATATCAATTAATGTAGAAAAAGCATTTGGCAAAATCCAACACCTCTTCTTGATCAAAACATTCAGCAAGCTGGGAATAGAAGGGTCATACCTTAACATAATGAAAGTTATATATGAAAAACCCACAACCAACATCATACTAAATGGACAAAAACTAAAACTATTTCCCATAAGAATAGGAGCAAGACAGGGATGCCCACTCTTACCACTCCTGTTCAACATAGTGGTGGAAGTACTAGCCATTGGGATCAGATAAGAAATAAAAGGCATCCAAATTGGAAAAGAAGAAATAAAACTGTCCTTCGTTGCAGATGTCATGATTTTGTACATAGAAAACCCTAAAGACTCCATCAAAAAATTATTAGACTTACTAAATAAATTTGCCAAAATAGCAGGACGCAAAATTAATGCTAGGAAATCTATGGCATTCTTTTACACCAATAATGAACTTATAGAAAGAGAGACTAAAAAAGCAATCCCATTTACCATTACCCCAAAAAATAAAAATAAAAAAAAGATACCTAGGAATAAACTTAACTAAGAAGGTAAAAGACCTATATTCAAAAAACTACAAGACACTGAAAAAAGACATAAACAGATGGAAGAACATACCATGTTCATGGATTGGTAGAATCAACATCATCAAAATGCCCATACTACCCAAAGCAATCCACAGATTCAATGCAATCTCCATTAAAATACCAATGGCATATTTCACAGACCTACAATGAACTTTCCAAAAAGTCATCTGAAATAAAATTTAAAAAAAAGACCCCGAGTAGCTGCAGCAATCCTGAGAAAGAAGAACAAAGTATGTGGGATCTTAATACCAGATATCAAGCTATATTACAAAGCCACTGTTCTCAAAACAGCCTAGTACTGGCACAATAACAGACATATCAATCAATTGAATAGAATAGAGAACCCAGAAATTGACCCAAACCACTATACCCAATTGACATTTGATAAAGGAGGCATGTACATAAAATAGAGCCAAGATAGTCTCTTCAACAAATGGTGTTGGGAAAATTGGACAGATACATGCGTAAAAAAAAAAAAAAAAAAAAAAAAAAAAAACCACAAACTAAAACAAAAAAAAAAAAAAAAAAAAAAAAAAAAAAAAAAAAAAAAAACTAGACCACCAACTTACACCATATACTAAAATAAACTCAAAATGGGTAAAGGACTTAAACGTAAGATAGGAAACCATAAAAATACTAGAGGAATCCACAGGGTATGAAATCTCAGACATATGTCCATATGCAGAAAGACCTTCTTCACTGATACTGATCCTAGAGATATAGAAACTAAAGAGAAAATAAACAAATGTGACTACATCAAAGTAAAAAGCTTTTGTATAGCAAAAGAAATCATCAACAAAACAATAAGAAAGCCCACTGCATGGGAGAACAAATTTTCCAATGTCATCACTAATAAAAGTTTAATCTCTAACATTTACAGGAAACTTATACAACTTAACAAAAGGAATATAAACAATCCAATCAAAAAATGGGCAACAGACCTAAATAGACACTTTTCAAAGGAGAACAGAAGGAAGGCAAAGAAACACATGAAAACATGCTCTAAGTCACTATTTATTTGAGAGATGCCAATCAAACAACAATGTGGTATCATCTAACACATGTCAGAATGGCTATCATCAACAAATCAACAAACAACAAGTGTTGGTGAGGATTCAGAGAAAAAGGAACTCTTTTGCACTGCTGGTGGGAATGCAGACTGGTCAGCCACTGTCGATAACAGTATGGAGTTTCCTTAAAAAACTAAAAATGGAGCTCCCATTTTATCCAGTGATCCCACTTCTAGGAATATATCCCAAGAAACTAGAAACACCAATTAGAAAGAATATATGCACTCCTATGTTCATAGCAGCACAATTCACCATAGCTAAGATTTGGAAAAAGCCTGAGTGCCCACCAGCAGATGAGTGGATTAAAAAACTGTGGTACCTCTACACAATGGAATACTATGCTGCAGTAAAAAAGTAACAGCATGGATGGAAATGGAAAGCGTTGTGCTAAGTGAAATAAGCCAGTCAGAGAAAGACAAATACCACATGATCTCACTCATTTGTGGAATATAACGAATAACATAAACTGATGAACAGGGACAGATCCAGAGGCAGAGAAGCATTGATCAGACTGCCAAACCTCAGAGGGAAGATAGGGGAGAGTGGGGGAAGGGAGGAGAGATCAACCAAAGAACTTATATACATGAATATAAGTCTAACCAACGGACACGAACACCAGAGGTGTGAAGGCATGAGTGGGGGGAGAAGAAGGGGGTTAACGGAGGGATGAGGACACATATGTAATACCTTAATCAATAAATTTTAAAAAGAAATAAATGGCAATTTACAGTGTCCTTTAGGTACCACTTTAATTAGGAAGAAACGTCTTGTCCTAATAATGAGACTGACATGTGGCAAAAACATGTTTTCTTATTTGCTTGCTTTCCCTTTTAATTGACTTTAGAAATTGTTCAATAATACAAGCAAGTAATTGCAAACACTGAACACTTGAGACTAAAAACTCAGATTGCATTTTGTATACTCAGTGAACATAGTGGGATTCAGTCTCTGAAAATAGAAGTCAAGATAATCAACTGTGAAAATATAGTGAATTATTTGTTAAATTTATGTTGGGCTGTCCTGAGGATTAAATGAGGTGAAGTTTGAAAAATGGTTTGTAATGTATCTGGCACCTGTTAGAAAGTCAATCAGGATACTGCTACAAATATAAACAATTATTTAATAAAATTTATTCTTTTAAGACACAAAATCATATATTTGAAGAAAATAAATAATTCAGATTTTCTTGGATTTACTGAGTTTTTGAATGGACTACTTCAACATCTAGCACAGATATATTCCCATATCTGAAAAATCACATCCACTTAATCAACCACCTCCTCAACCCATACTAATCCTCTTTTCTCCCTTTTCCTTAATGCCATGTGCACTAGGCTTTACTATCAGCAACCTCGTTTTTATTCTTGTTCTTGGCTATCTTTCTAAAAAGAGAGCTCTCATCTTTTTTGTGCCATGAGTGGTACATTAAAAAGTCTACAATCGAAAATAGGTCTTTCACCAAATCCCATCATACACCTTGACTGACTTAAGCATTCAGAATGTAAAAAAATAAAATAAAATAAATAATTAAATATGTTGTTTATAAGTCACTCAGTCTATGGTATTTTGTTATATCAGCCCACACTGAAAGAGACAGGGAGGGAGATTTCAATTTGAAATAGGATGATCAGGGCAGGGCTCATTGAGCAAAGGGAGGCTGAAGAACATAAAGACAGTAATCTCCTGAATATTTAAGTGCAAAACATTTTATGTAAAAGAGGAAACCAATTTAAAAGCTAGGAGGTTTTTTTGTTTATGTTGTATGTGTGTGTTTGTCTGTGTGTGTGTGTGCGTGCATGCGTGCGTGCGTGCGTGTGTGTGTGTGTCTTTATAATCCTCATCTGAGGATATTTTTTTTTCTCCATTTATTTTTAGAGAGTGGAAAAGATAGAGGAAGAGAGAAGAAAAGTCAATGTGAGAGACACACACTATTTGGTTTCCTCCTGCATGTGTCCTGACCTTGATCAGGGATGAACCTGTAAGCCAGGTACATGCCCTGGATAGGGAATCAAACCTATGACCCGTGGAAGCTCTAATCACTTAGCAACACTAGCACACTGGCCAGGGATAAAAGTGTGGCGTTTTTGATAAACATCAAAAAAGCTATTGGATCTAGAATAGAGTGGAGTAATTGGAAAGGAGGTTAGAGACATAACAGTTGCTAGATCTTATATAAACTCAGTGGCCATGAAGGACATATCCTGTTACTTTCACAAAGAGGAAAGGGGAGTTATGAGAGGGTTTTGAGCAGAACAGTTTAAGATCTGAATTATATTTGGAAGTATCCCTTTGTTTGCTATGTTGAAAACAGAAAACCCTGGGGATGGGTGGGGTGGCAAGGATGAAAAAGGACCAAAATTTCCATTTTATTTTGTCTCCATATAATCAATGCCATAATCTATTCACTAGGAAATATACTTGTTCTACTTTCTAGATCACGTAAGCCTCAGGTTATATATTTCTTTTACTGCATTATCTGCCGCCACTATTGGTCACTACAACAATCATTTAAATCATCTAGTCAATAGTTAAACATCAAAGATTCCTAACTCATTTTACTCTACAGATATTTATATTGTATTACATCCTGGCCATAATCGAAATCCTAGAAACAACAAAGCATATCTCACCTCTAAGACTGTGAATTTGTTCCAACATCTCACCCTTTAAAAGTTCTTATCTCATCTTCTAAAATCATTATGGCTTTTAGACTAAGTCCTCAGCATTGACCCTGATCATATGTTTCTTAAATTCACCAAAATTGTCAGCATTCCTTTGCATCATAAAATTATACCCTGATACAAACTCCAGACTCAACCATCACAAACAGAGTACCATCCTCATCAATTTATTATTTTAATTTCCCTGCTTGAAAGCCTTTTCCTTCCATTCAATTTACTAATTTCTTAAGGCCTATTCCATGTTTTACCTTTTCATGACTCTTTCTCTGTCACTTCAGGTGAATAGATCTCTCCTTCCATCAGGAAATTAGTTGGCTGACACATTGTTAATGAGTACCACCTAGGTTTCTGGCACAGTGCCAAATGCTGTGGGGTCAGCTTTCACTCACTAATGGGTGTGTTATTACAAACTAAGGGCTCAGAAGGAAAAGGACACCATAAAATAACCACAGGTAGTGGAGGACCTGGTTTAGCTGAGGAAGCAGGAAGCTGTCAAGTGGCTGATAGGGACAGATGGATAGGAATTTTCTAGACAAATGAGGCTGAGGGTGAACAAGCATACCAACCTGGTCTTAATAAGCACTATGTTCACCTTACATCAGGCTTCTGCTTAGATTAAATGGGTTATTTTGTTTTTACTGCCTGTATGTTCCTGTGTGGATTTTATGCCAGCTTTTTATTTATGTTTTTTTATTCCCCCTTCCAAAGACTTGTTACTGGTAAAGTCCATGTCTCATATTTTGATATTTTCATTTTACCACCAATCCCACAGCAATTTCAAGTGCAGATTGAGTTCTTTTTTTAAATATGTGTGTGTGTGTGTGTGTGTGTGTGTGTGTGTGTGTGTGTGTGTGTATTATTGATTTTTACAGAGAGGAAGGGAGAGGGATAGAGAGTTAGAAACATCGATGAGAGAGAAACATTGATCAGCTGCCTCCTGCACACTCCCCACTGGGGATATGCCCACAACCAAGATACTTGCCCTTGATGGAAATCGAACCTGGGACCTTTCAGTCTGCAGGCCAACGCTCTATTGACTGAGCCAAACCAGTTTCAGCCAGATTGAGTTCTTGATAAATAATTTTAGAACCAAATTAAGACACTTAGCTTTTAGTCATTTGTGCAATATTTAATCTGAAGTGTTTTTTACTTTGAATTTATGGTTCAGCTAAAAACTCATCCATGTTAATTAAAGTATGGAGTGAATAATGGGCTTTAAAATAGAGGATCAGATTTTTAAAAATTCATTACCCCATTTTTTTCTTCCTCGGTGTTCCCACTAACAAAGCCAGAATTCCATTTCCAGAATGTTTTGTGTCCTAAGGAGATAATACAAGAGAAATATAAAAGCATGTGCAACATGAAATTCACTGCATTGTTAAACAAATTAAATGTGAAACAGTGGGGTGCAGTAATTATATGATGTTACATCAACTTAATGAACTATTGTACAGCCACTAAAATTAATAGTTATAAAACTCTTGGCATCCTCTTGAAAAATGTTTTTGATAAAGAGAAATCTAAAAACGTAGCACTTATCTCTCCAATGATTGTTAGTTACCATGTAAAAAGTATGTATGTGGCCCAAAACTGGAATGCAGTATGTAATATAGAAATATTGTTTCCTAAAGAGGTCAGTTTAATAGTGATATTTTTCAGTAGTTTTTTACCTTTATAATATCTGGGTAACAATATTTAGAGGGCTAAATAAATGCATACCTTTACATAGTTATATGGTTAACCAAATGATGCATATGTACATTTGAATATGAAGAACCTACTAGACCCAACTTGCACAACTCTTGCTAAATAAATATCTACAATTTTAACTCCCATATATGTGACCAAATCGCATCTTCCAACATTTTTTCTTTTGCTTCTATTATAAAGAATGCTCTTACCTCCTGGTTTTCTATTGTATTTAAGCTACTCATAGCCAGAAAGTCAGTTTTGGCTTCTTTTTGATGTCATAAGGAGGTTCAACAAAATTCTTTTTTTTTTTTTTGTCACTGCTAACAGTTGTGGAAAATATTCTAACATTATTTTCCCTTTTACTGAATAAAATTATATTGTTTTGACAATATTATGTACATTTAAAATCAACAAAGCTAGTTTATTTATGAAGAATAAAATGAAATTGCAACATTAGCCACAATATACCATGAGGCAAAAATAGGTCTATAGTCATCCATATGGCAAATTATACAATAATTAAAATAAATAATGATACAAGATTAAACTCTGTGTTAGGCACACTCACAACTGTAAACTTTCTTTTGCCCCACCCTATATATTGTCGAGTTCTCCAAAGAAATCTTGCTATTATTTTTTTCTCTACATCTTTTTTTTTCTTCTTCCCCTGTGGTTTTAGATCAAGCTACACTGCTCTCTGGAATGCAAATGATTATCAGATCTATTATAATTTTGAAATTTCTTTAATTTGAAAGGAATGATAACTCTTATCCTACATAATAAAAGGGTAATATACAAATTAACCCTAATGGTGGAACGACCAGAACAACTGCTCAGCCAGTCATTATGAGGCATACTGACCACCTCTCAGTCCTTTTCCCTGACTGGCAGGCTCCCATCACCTGAGGGTGAATAGGGAGGGACCCAGGGGTGGGCTGCAGTGCGGGTGTAGGCCGGCTGTAGGCAGCCAGGGAAGAAGGCTCTGATTGCAGGCCAGGCCCAGAGGCTCCCAGGGACTGTACCCACACATAAAGTCTGTGTGCCAGGCCTCTAATATTATTTATAACTAGAGGCCCATTGCACAAAATTTGTGCAAAGGGCTCGGCTCTTGCAGCCCCTGCTGCCATGGCCAGCCCTCACTGCCCTTCACAGCCCCCGTTTCATCTGGAGAGACATCTGGAAGGTTATTCGTCTGTTCAGTCTAATTAGCATAGTAGCTCTTTATTATATAGGATATCTGTATTTGGAAAAAAATGTTATCAGATTGGCATTAAATAAATAATTTGTAAAAAGCACACTTTTATTGTCTAGGAATATTACTTTAGTTTAATCCTGTATCTCCTAATAACATTTTTTTCAGCAAAAAGCCAATCTTTAGAAAATATAATTTGAACTTATTTCTATAATCATCCTCATCCTTGTATTTTTTTTTTTCTACTAGTAAAGGCTTGGAAATTTAATTTATTCACTTCTACTTTCTTTTCATTTTTTTTAAAATTAAATCTTTATTATTCAGATTATTACATTTGTTTCTCTTTTTTCCCCTCCATAGCACCCCTCCACCCAGCTCCTACGCCTCCCTCTGCCCTTAACTCCCTCCCATTGATCTCATCCAGTCTCTCCCTGTACACTCCCTTTCTGTGCTCCTGATTCTATTATATTCACCAGTTTATTCTGTTCATCAAATTTTTAATTAACTTAATTTTTAGATTCACTTGTTGATAGATATGTATTTGTTCATAACTATTTGGCTTTTACCTCTTTCTTCTTCCTCTTCTAAAAGAGTACCCTTCAGCATTTCATATAACACTGGTTTGGACTTGATGAACTCCCTTAGCTTTTTCTTATCTGTGAAGCTCTTTATCTGCCCTTCAATTCTGAATGTTAGCTTTGCTGGATAGATTATTCTTGGTTGTAGGTTCTTGCTATTCATCACATTGAATATTTCTTGCCACTCCCGTCTGGCCTGCATAGTTTCTGTTGAGAAATCAGCTGACAGTCGTATGGGTGCTCCCTTGTAGGTAATAAACTGTTTTTCTCTTGCTGCTTTTAATATTCTCTCTTTGTCTTTTGCCCTTGGTATTTTAATTATGATGTGTCTTGGTGTGGTCCTCTTTGGATTCCTTTTATGTGGAGTTCTGTGTGCTTCCTGGACTTGTAAATCTATTTCTTTTACCAGATGTGGGAAGTTTTCAGTCATTATTTCTTTAAATAGGTTTTCAGTATCTTGCTCTCTCTCTTCCTCTGGCACCCCCACGATTCTGATGTTGGTACGCTTGAAGCTGTCCCAGAGTCTCCTTACATTATATTCACATTTTTGGATTCTTTGCTCTTCTTGCTTTTCCAGTTGAGTATTTTCTGTTTCTTTATATTTCAAATTTTTGACTTGATCCTTGCCTTTCTCTAGTCTGCTGTTAGGACTCTGTATATTTTTTATTTCAGTCAGTGTCTCTAGTTGGTCCTTTTTCATCTCCTCTTGGGACTCGCTAAATTTATGCATCATCTCTAGCATCTCTAGTTGGCTCTTTTGAATCTCTAGTAGGCTTTTTTGCATTTCCTCTTGGCTCTCGCTAAATTTATTCATCTTTTCTAGCATATTCTTGCAAAACCTTATAAGCATGGTTTTGAACTCTATCCAGTCGTTTTTTTTTTTTCCTCCATTTCTTTTGTTTTTGATCCCTTCCCTTGTCTTGGCATTTTCACTATGTCCAGGAAACTTCTGTACTTGCAAAACCACAGAAGCCTCTGCTGAGCTTGGGATGGGTGGAGTCTCAGGGCTTAAGGGACCACCTTGCCTTCCAGTCGGCCCCGCCCTCCACGGCCCCGTAGTCTCACGTGACTGGGTAATCGCTGGAGCAGTCCTTGTGCGCGTGTGAGCCCGCAGTGCCTCTAGACCGCTGCCTTTCCTGCTCCCCTGCGCCCCAGGACCACATGAGTCTAGGTCTCCAGGGTTTCACCCGAAACAGGGGCCCAGTGGACTCAGAAGTGGCACAGTTGGGAGGGTCTGTCTCCCGCCCAGTCACAAAAGCCAGCAGCACAATCAGCAATCTGTCCTCTGGGCAGCGCCATGTGTGTGTGCATGACCGACCATGACCAGACCTCCTATCTTTTGCGACTCCCCTAAATTTCCGAGCACTTCTCCCTTTTCACAGTCCAAACTCGCCCCGTATGAGTTTCAGCTGAGTCTGGGGACAGCCAAGATGGCAGCATAGATAAACACCTACACTGCTGCCTCACACAACAATTTCAAAACTACAACTAAAAGACAGAATGGACATCATCCAGAACCACAGGAAAGCTGGCTGAGTATAAGTTCTACAACTAGAAGGAAAGAGAGGGGCTCACAGAGACCCAGAGGAGCTGCAAAAAGTTGAGGTACAGAGACGCGCGCTGAGAGAGCGGGTGCCCGAGTACCTGGCTGGCTTTCTCTGGCCTGAGGGAAACGGAGACTCTCAAAGGCATTGAACCCCTTATCCTACGACACTAAATACTTCTACTTTCTTTGAAATATTCACATTACATTATACTGCCTTTATTTCATTAATCAAAATATTTTGCTGATATCAATCCAAAAAGTTAAAAACAAGACAGTACTGCATAGTAATTACATATTCTCATATACGTGGTAGACATGCAGATTTGTTGGTTTAGATTTTTATAATAGTGATATCTCAATGTATAAATGATACCCACTACTAAATGGTTTAAATATATGTTTTATTAAATCATTTATATTGAATTACTGAGTTTCAATATTATATAAACTCAATCAAGAATATTTAGTATCTATACAACAACATCAAGAATAATAATAATAAAAGTCTTCTCCAGGAACTTATCAAAAATTGGCTTTACAAAATAAGTAAATAAAAGTAATTATTTTCAAAGTTATAATATAAAAACATATATTTAAAGAAAATTATTTAAATATATGTTTTTATTGATTTTTTGAGAGAAGAGAAGGGAGTGGGATAGAGAGATAGAAATATCAATGAGAGAGAAACATGAATTGGCTGCCTCCTGCACACCCCATACTGAGGATTGAGCTTGAAACCCAGTCTTGTCCCATATCCGGGAATGGTTCATGGGTTGATGCTCAACCACAGAGCCATACCAGACAGGCAAAAATGTATTTTGGAATTGCTAGCATGTGTTAAATTATTTCAGTTTTATTTGCAATGTGTCAGAATCCTGTGGAAGCCTGATTTAATATTTGATGCTTTTTGGGAAAATCATTTAGTGTTTTCAAAACTATTAAATGTCAAGCCAGATAATCTATCCTGCAAAGTCTATGTTATGAATCTGGATTAGAGAGAATGAATAGGATAAGCTTCTTAGTGTCTCCCATTTTCAAAGCCCCTCTAAGGTGTTCTGTCCCTTTGTTCCCAGGGCTCCAGGCATTTCTTTATCTACTAGAGGTCTAGTACACAAAATTCATACGTGTGTGTGTGTGTGTGTGTGTGTGTGCACCTCAGCCCAGCCTGCACCCTCTCCAATCTGGAACATCTCTTTCACAATCCAGGACTGCTGGCTCCCAACTGCTTCTTCCTGCCAGCCTGATCACTTCCTAACCACTCCCCTGCCAGCCTGATCAATGCCTAACTGTTCCTCTGCTGACCTGATTGCCCCTAACTGCCCTCCCCTGCTGGCCCAGTAATGTCTAACAGCCCTCCCTTGTCAACCTGATTGCCCCCAACTGCCTTCCCCTACTGGCCTGGTAACCCTTAACTGTCCTCCTCTGCAGACCTGGTCCCCCGCCAACTGCCCTCCCCTGTAGTTCTGATCACCCACAACTTTCCGCATGGGGAAACTTTCCCCATTGTGTCCACATGGGGACAGCCATCTTTAAACACCTGAGGGTGGCCATCTTGTGTCTTGGAGTGATGGTCAATTTGCATATTACCTCTTTATTATATAGGATTGGTGGCAATGCTCCCAACACATGATTTTGACACTTTGTCCCCAGCCAGTTGGAATAAGGGAGAGTAGAAGTCTAAGGAATTTCTTAGTAATAAATGTTTTAGCTGACAGAGGAAAGGTGACTAAATTAAAACTGTAAGATTCTTCAGTGAGAAACTTGAAAATGTTATGTAAAGCAGAACCAGTTTTTACTAGCAGCTGCCGAAACTGACAGAGGAAAAAAGGGGTAATAGATACTGCATGGAGAAAGGAAGAATAGATTAATACTACATACCAGTATATTACTAGCACTAATACTAATAATAATAACATATAATTACTAGTGAATGGCAACAGGAGTGTAGAGGGAGCGAGTGAATCATGCAAATGATGTGGGATTAAAATGAAAAAGAAATTCTTACTGTAGATTCCTTAGCAGGACAATATCACAGGGTGTCAAAGTTCCTAGAGCAACAGTGGATTCTAAATTATCTCCTGGTTTCTTTCATCTAGGTCTCAAGAGGCACAACTGTACTGCAGTTCTAAATTATATTGGTATGGCCTGATCTATCTACTATTCCTAAATTTCCACAAGGCCTAGTTATAACAAGGAAATTTGCTTTCTCCTCATTTCCTTATATATTTTCAACCAACACTCTTTTCTTCTTTTTAATCTAAATAAGTTTATATCTAAAGAAGCTTATCAAAATTTAGCACATCAAAAAGCAAGAGTTAACATCTTCAATATTTCTTAGTCCTTAGTCAAAAATATCATGACCCAAAATTTAGAAGTAAAATCATCACAGAGAACTTACCTGCAAGGTGAAATACAATCTATTGCACATAGCTTTACAAATATTACTAACTCAATCATTTTTTTCAATAAATCAAGTTTTGTGATTTATTAGTCCAAAGATAGACTTCAAGTACATATATATTTAATTATTTATGCTGTAGAGAATGATTGTACTTGTAATTACTAAACATGCTGAAAACAATTAAAAGATATCTATGACTTCATTTTAAGAAAGTCTTCAGAGAGAAATAGAGATGGTGGCATAGATAATCAGCTAAACTGCTGCCTCACACAACAATTTCAAAACTACAACTAAAAGACAAAACAGACATCATCCAGAACCACAGGAAAGTTGGATGAGTGAAAATTCTACAACTAGAAGGAAAGAGAGGGGCTCACAGAGAATCAGAGAAGCTGCAAAAAACTGAGGTATGGAAACGCTCATGTGGAGAGAGTGGGTCACAGTGTTCCTGGCTGGTTTTCTGTGGCAGGAGGGAGACAGAAACTCCCAACTACACAGAACTCCTTATCCTACGGCATTGAATTCGAGCTCCAAGCAAGACTCATACAGGGGGAGTCTGGACAGTGACAAGGGAAGAGTGCACAGAAATTTAGGGGAGCTGTGAAAGGGCAGATATCTGGGGAGCGCAAACTGATGTGCACAGAGAGGACGGACTATTGATTGTGCCGCTGGCTCTCTGAGGTGGGCGAGAGACAGAGCCTCCCAACTGTGCCACTTCTAACTGCATTAAACCCCAATTTTGGGCGAGACCCTGAGGACCCAGACTTATACGGATCCTGGAGCGCAAGGGAACCTGAAAGGCAGAGAGCTGGAGGCACTCACGCATGCCTCTGGGACAACTTCAAGCGTACCAACATCAGAATTGTGGGGGTACCAGAAGAAAAGAGAGAGTAAGATTCTGAAAACCTATTTAAAGAAATAATGACTGAAAACTTCCCACATCTGGTGAAAGAAATAGACTTACAAGTCCAGGAAGCACACAGAACCCCAAATAAAAGGAATCCAAAGAGGACCACACCAAGACACATCATAATTAAAATACCAAGAGCAAAAGACAAAGAGAGAATATTAAAAGCAGTAAGAGAAAAACAGTTAATTACCTATAAGGGAGCACCCATAAAATTATCACCTAATTTCTCAAAAAAAGCTATGCAGGCCAGAGGAAAGTGGCAAGAAATATTGAAAGTGATAAATTGCAAGAACCTACAACCAAGAATACTCTACACAGCAAAGCTATCATTCAGAATTGAAGGGCAGATAAAGAGCTTCACAGAGAAGAAAAAGCTAAAGGAGTTCATCAACACCAAGCCAGTATTATATGACATGCTGAAAGGTACTCTTTAGGAAGAGGAAGAAGTAAAAGGTAAAGATAAAAATCATGAACAACAAATACAGAACTATCAACAAGTGAATCTAAAAAGTGAATTAGAAATCTGATGAACAGAATAAACTGGTGAATATAATAGAATCGGGAGAGGGATGAGGTGGGCACAGGAAGAGACTGGACAAAGATCATACACCTATGGATGAGGGCAATGTGTGGGGAGGTAAAGTAGAGAGAGGGGTGGGAGCAGGTAGAGGGGAGCTATAGGGGGAAAAAAAGAGAAACAAATGTAATAATCTGAACAGTAAATATTTATTAAATTTTTAAAAAAAAGAAAGTCTTCAACTTTATGGTACTAAGAACTGTCACTAGAAATAGTTGCCTCCCACAAGCATTCCGACAGAGCCCAGGTTGGACCTGCAACCCATGTACATGCCCTTGACATCAAACCCATGACCCTTTGGTGGCTCAGGCATGAGCCACAACTCCCAGAACCTTTCATGTATACTTTTACTGTCTTTATTTTTTGCCTTTTGAAAAATAACAACAACAACAACAACAAAAAAAAAACAGTAATCATTCTCTGATATCCCTCGGCTTTTCAGAAATTTCTTAAAATATATATATTTTAATCTGCAGCTTCCTTAATCTCCTTTTTCTCTTAAAAAATGTGAGGTCCCAATCCTTTTAAAACTGTTTGCTATTAATTGAGTGGCACTTGGTGAGAGTGAAAGTAAATAAATCCTTACACTCTGGACAGCATCTTAAATTGAAAAGAAAAAATTCCTGCTATCTTGTTGTCTAGGACTCTCAATATTTTCTTAAATGTGGAAGGCAATATTAATTAAGTAATGATCCAATGTTAAATCTGGTAACTTATAAAGCTAATTTCTCTTCTAATGAAGAGTTACTTTTTGATTCATGCAGGAATGCCGGTCTAATATGGCCAGATTTAATGATATTTTGGAAATATATGTCATCAGAATTTTTATATCAGACCTCCTACTCCTTTAATGTCAGCACATTATTTCTATTTGCTTTTGCTAACCCTGTGTGTGCTGAAAATGTCTGCAATAAATATCCAGAGCACATGGTGCCAATTAATGATATTTATTTAAGAGACATTATTTACTTAATTATTTAAAAATCTTTGGAAGTAGTTCTTATTCTTCACATTTGCAAATGAATAAACTGAGGCAGTTTTATAAGGCTAATTAGCTTGCTAGAGTCTACAGAGAAGTCTGAGTCCAAGTTGTCTGACATCAAACCCTGAAGAATCTGAGGAACAGTGTATGTGTTGCTCAGTAGATGACAGAAGCCACACAGTTATCTGACTTTAGTTTTAGCCTCCTATTCATTTTTCACAATTCCATAAAATAATTTCAGCTCCACCTACTCCAAAGAAGATGGAAGTAATACTTGAAAGGGTGTTTTATTTTTATATGCAGCAAGTAAATATTGCTTCCTATTAGACATATCATTAATGTGTTAGTAATGAATGCACTGGTTGCAAGTAAGATTGTGTTAATGTATGTCACCTATTTTTATACTTGGAGTTTTAATGAATTTTGTTCAATAAGTTAAGAATAATTTGAAATACTTAATTGCAGATATTTTGTATGACTCCAAAGAGATATTAGTTGTTAGCAAAATTCTTGATACTAAGGTTCTGCAATAAAATATTTTGTTTTATAATTGTGTAAATGCAAAAGTCATGATTTTATTTTGTTTTGTTTTGTTTTTTAATTTAATAAATCTTTATTGTTCAGATTATTACAATTGTTCCTCTTTTTTTGCCATGTAGCTCCCCTTCACTGAGTTCCCACCCCACCTTCTGCCCTCACCTGCCCCCACACATTGGCTTCATCTATAGGTGTACAATATTTGTCCAGTCTCATCCCACACCCACCTCATCACCCTAAAAATTGGCAGACCACTCCCTTTCTATGACCCTGATTCTATTATATTCACCAGTTTTTTTGTGTTCTTCAGATTTTAATTCACTTGATTTTTAGATTCACTTGTTGATAGATATGTATTTGTTGTTCATAATTTTTATCTTTACCTTTTTCTTCTTCTATCTTTTATTAAAGAGTACCTTTCAGCATTTCATATAATACCGGTTTGGTGTTGATGAACTCCTTTAGCTTTTTCTTACCTGTGAAGCTCTTTATCTGACCTTCAATTCTGAATGATGGCTTTGCTGGTAGAATAATTTTGGTTGTGGGTTCTTGTTATTCATCACTTTCAATATTTCTTGTCACTCTCATCTGGCCTGCATAGTTTCTGTTAAGAAATCAGCTGACAATCGTGTGGGTGCTCCCTTATAGGTAATTAACTGTTTTACTCTTTCTGCTTTCAATGTTCTCTCTTTGTCTTTTGCGCTTGATATTTTAATTATGATGTGTCCTGGTGTGGTCTCTTTTGATTCCTTCTGTTTGGGGTTCTGTGTGCCTCTTGGACTTATAAGGCTATTTCTTTCACCAGGTCAGGAAAGTTTTCAGTCATTATTTCTTCAAATAGATTTTCAATATCATGTTCTCTCTTTTTCTGGTAACCCCACAATTCTGATGTTGGTATGCTTGAAGTTGTCCAGAAGCTCCTTACACTACCTTCCAATTTTTGCATTCTTTTTTTCTTTTTGCTTTTTCATTTGAGTGTTTTCTGCTTCTTTGTATTTTAAATCTTTGACTTGATTCTTGCACTCTTCTAGTCTGCTATTAGGTCTCTGTATAATATATTTTATTTCAGTCTGTGTATATTTAATTTTTAGTTGGTCCTTTTTCATATCCTGGAGGGTCTCTCGACATTTATTGGCCTTTTCTAGGAAATTCTTGAAAAATCTTATAACCGCGGTTTTGAACTCTATATCCAGTCGTTTGTTTTCCTCCATTTCTTTAGTTTGGGATCTATTTGTCTCTGCATTTTTGCTGCTTCCCCAAGTAGCTTTGTGTCCTAGGTGTCCTATATGGCCTAGTAGCTCCTCCTTCCCAGTTACTTGAGGTAGACACTCTCGGTGCACGCCCCCTTTGGACTGTGTGTATAGCATTGTTATAGTTAAGTCTTGATTGTTGTTGGTATCCCTGGGGGGGAATTGATCTCCAGGCCAATTGGCTGTGAGAATCAGCTGTGTCTACACCAGGAGAACTTCTGTGCTGGAGACAGCTTTATGAGATAAGACTTGCAAAATTACAAAAGCCTTTGTGCTCGGCTTGGATTGGGCAGAGTCTCAGGCCTTAGCAGACAGCCATGGCTTCCATCAACCCTGCCCTATGATGCTCCTGGGTCTTAGTGTCCCTCAGTAATCATTGTTGTCATCTCTGTGAGCACTCGCATGTGCTCACCTCCACACCTCTGCCTTTTGGCTTCCTGAATGTGTGTGTGCTCTGGGGACCCATATGAGTTTGGGTCTCCAGTGTCTTGCCCAAAACTAGGACTCAGGGCAGTCAGAACTGGAGTTCAGCACAGTTGGGAGGTTCCAGCTACCTCCCACTAGAGAAAGTCAGCAGTACACTTAACAGTCAGTCCTCTCTGCATGTACTCATGCCCACACCTTCAGACCTCTGACTTTCAGGGCTCCCCCGAGCCTCTGTGTGCTCCAGGGACCCACATGAGTCTGGATCCCCAGGGTCTTGCCAGGAACTGGAATTCAGTGCAGTTGAAACTGGGGTTCAGTGCAGTTGGGAGTTTTCATCTCCCTCCCACCAGAGGAAGCCAGCCAGGCACTCCACTGCTCATCATCTCCAAACACATCTCTGTACCTCAGCTTTTTGCAGCTCCTCTGAGTCTCTGTGAGCCCCTCTCTTTCCTTCTAGTGGTAGAATTTCCACTCAGCCAGCTTTCCTGTAGTTCTCGTTGATGTCCTTTCTTTTAGCTGTAGTTTTGAAATCGTTGTGCAATGCAGCAGTTTAGGTGTTCATCTATGCCACCATCTTCCTTTCTCCCATGATTCTATATTTTTTAAAACAATATAGAATTTGAGGTTAATGAATAGTGCATTTATTTATTTATTTGTTGATTGTTCCTAAATTCTCATTAATGAGAATCTTATAATTTAAACAATTGACTAATTTTACTATGACCTACTTCTTGTGTAATAAAATATATCTTAATAAATTAATACTTAGATAGGAAACATATGCAATTTTATTTTATTACTCTTAAGCATTATTAATCATATTAATGTTAATATACTATGAATTGATATCTCCAAAGTCTTGTCAAACTACCATAAACGTAATTACATTAAGGAAGTGATATTTTCATAAACTTAGATGCAACATTGATTACATAAGCACTGAAAGAAGAATAAAAAAATGATTTTTTTCTTGAGATATTTAATGGCAATAACATTTTCTAAATGGTAGAAAAATGAATTTAATGCATATATATTATTTATAAGTCTGCATAGTTGAATATAAACAATGACATTATCTTAAATATTAAAACCATTTCATATGGCTTACCCAAAAAGAAAAAGTTTCTTATCTTTCCTAGTTCTGCTGTTCTGTTCTCTCTGTTATCCCAATTCTTGTAACCCTCTTGGTTGCAATATGACTGCTTGTGAAAGGTTTTGTTTTTCTTTTTACACCTAATAGTAATGAAGGAGAGAAAAGAACATCTCCAAAATAAACTGTACATGCTTTCATTCAAGTTTATTGAGCCAAATCATCACATGATCATTTTTGGAGTAATACTAGCTTCTAGGAAAATAAACTGATTGGCTTCAATTTATACTTTCCTCCCTGACCTTGCAGAACTGGGAACAGGGTGGAAACAGATATTTCAGTGTGCTTGCCATAAAATATTTGGAACACAGCATCTGTATTATGTTGATTTAATAATAAAGTAACACTGAGAACTGTCAAAGTAATCTTTTTTACTAAAAGTTTCTTATCCCTATTATAAACATAATGCTTCAGCAGTTGTACGTTTTCATGTCTAAAGGTGAAAGTACAAGCATATTTGCTCTCCCCTTTCTTTAAAAGCATTAACCTCTAGAATGTTCAGTAAATATCTTGCACACTAATCTCTCTTCACTGTCTGCTCCTGAGAAGCACATTCTGTAAAGGCTGTTGTCTAAAATTTTCAACAGCATATAATTATAGAAGATGAAGGAAAATTATTTGTATAATTCATTAATGAGACAATAAATTCAATCATATATATCTTATAATTTTTCTGTGGTGATTTTATAGTAACCTATTCCACAAAAATAAAATCATCAGGATTTTTACTTAATACTATATTATGATCAACTCTCCAAATTTAAAATGAATTTCATTCCCATTTCTAAAACTGCTTCATTTACTATAAAATCAACATTGCATGTGCATTGCAAATAAAATTATTTATAAACTTAATAGGCAAATAATGGTATTTACCTTTATTATCTTTGTAATATGTTTTGATAGATAGTATTACCAAAAAGGATCACATCTTATTTCCTAAGTTCTCTTTGTCATTTATGTTGCCATTTTTTCTTCTATGAAGCTCTGGTAATACTTGAAGCACATAAAGAGAAGAATGTTAATGCCTATGCTCAAGACATTATCTCATTCAAAGTCCTGCAAACATTCTCCCTGTGACTCAATAGAGTCCCCAACTAGCTCATTCTGGGAGCATGGCTTGTAACATTCAAAGCATTTTTGGTTATTTGTAGAATATACCTCATTTCAATATTAATTGAGAGTTCGTTTAAAAAACCATAAGATTTGTTTTAATAAAAATTATCACATATATGGGCACTTCCTCAACCTGATAAAGGAAAGCTAGGGACTATCTATGGCCTTTCTTTCACAATCTTAATTGGGAGAGTAAGTGGTTTTCCTGCTAAGTTTAAGAATAAAGAAAGAATGATTTCTACTCGACACTGTATTTGCACTATATAATACAATAAGCAAGAAAGAGAAATATAGGATATCAATTTTGGAAAAGAAGAAATAAACTCTTTTTATTTGGCAATGTCATGATCATCTTTAGAGAGAGTTATATGGACTCTACCAAAGAACTATTTGAAATAATAACTGCATTTAGCAAATTTGCAAGATACATTATTAATAGTCAAACACAATTATAGCAAGTTTCTATATACTAACAAAAAGTAAAAAGTTAAAATGAAAAACAGCCGAAACCAGTTTGGCTCAGTGCATAGAGCATCAGCCTGCAGAGTGAAAGGTCCCAGGTCCGATTCTGGTCAGGGCATGTACCTTGATTGTGGGCACATCTCCAGTAGGGGACGTGCAGGAGGTGGCTGATGGATGTCTCTCTCTAATCGATATTTTTAACTCTCTATCCCTCTCCCTTCCTCTCTGTAAAAAATCAATAAAATATCTTTTTTTTAAAAATGAAAAACAATACTTTTTAAAATACTGTGATAGGAGAGAATCCAAGATGGCTGTGGTAGCCCCTTTCCACGTCCCGCATGGTTCAGGGTTCCTGGGTCAGGGTTCGGGTTCTGAAGGAGGCCGCACGCAAACGAAATAAGAGACTAGAAAATATTAATTTGGCGATATTGGGGGGCCAGGCGGGAGCCTTCCTCTAGTGGGAAGGACTGCCTCGCCATTAGGCAGGAAATAACAGAAATTAACATGATACAAACAGATAGTTTCAACTAAACAATGAGTAATCAGTTCTGACCTTTCAGAGCAATTAAGGTTGGCCAGCTTTCTGGCCTCCTGTTTACATCCACCTAGTGAGAACAATTACATCCACCTAGTGAGAACAATATTTGGTCTCCGACAGATGGCGGCATAGGTAAACACCTACACTGCTGCCCCGTACAACAATTTCAAAACTACAACTAAAAGACAGAACGGACATCATCCAGAACCACAGGAAAACTGGCTGAGTGGAAGTTCTACAGCTAGAGGGAAAGAGAGGGGCTCACGGAGACCCAGCGGAGCTATAAAAAGCTGAGGTACGGAGACGCATGTGCTGAGAGAGCGGGTGCCTGAGTACTGGCTGGCTTTCTCTGGCAGGAGGGAAACGGAGACTCCCAATGGCATTGAACCCCTTATCTTACAACACTAAACCCCAGATCCAGCCAAAACTCATACGCGGTGAGTTTGGACTGTGAAAAGGGAGAGGTGCACGGAAATTTAGGGGAGTCGAAAAAGATCAGAGGCTGGCGCGCAGCTGATTGTGCCTCTGGCTTTCGAGAGTGGGCAAGAGACAGACCCTCCCAACTGTGCCACTTCTTACTCCACTAAGCCCCTGTTTTAGATGAAACCCTGGGGACCTAGACTCCTGTGGTCCTGGGGCGCAGGGGAGCAGGAAAGGCAGCAATCTAGAAGCACTGCGGGTGTGCGTTCACAAGGACCGCTCCAGCAATTACCCAGTCATGTGAGACTCAGGGGCCATGGAGGGAGGGGCTGACTGGAAGGCAAGGCAGTCCCTTAAACCCTGAGGCAACACCCATCCCAAGCTCAACAGAGGCTTCTTTGGTTGTGCAAGTCTGGTATCATAAGGCTTAAACCAACACAGAAGTTCTCCCAGCATAGTGAAAATGCCAAGACAAGGGAAGGGATCACAAACAAAAAAATGGAGGAAAAAATATGATTGGATATAGAGTTCAAAACCATGCTTATAAGGTTCTTCAAGAATATGCTAGAAAAGTTGGATAAAATTATCGAGAGCCAAGAGGAGATGAAAAAGGACCAACAAGAGACACTGACTGAAATAAAAAAATATTATACAGAGTCCTAACAGCAGACTGGAGGAAAGCAAGAATCAAGTCAAAATTTTGAAATATAAAGAAGCAGAAAACATTCAACTAGAAAAGCAAGAAGAGAAAAGAATCCAAAAATGTGAAGATAATGTAAGGAGCCTCTGGGACAGCTTCAAGCGTACCAACATCAGAATTGTGGGGGTGCCAGAAGAAGAGAGAGAACAAGATACTGAAAACCTATTTAAAGAAATAATGACTGAAAACTACTCACATCTGATAAAAGAAATGGACTTACAAGTCCAGGAAGCACACAGAACCCATATAAAAGGAATCCAAAGAGGACCACACTAAGACACATCATAATTAAAATGCCAAGAGCAAAAGACAAAGAGAGAATATTAAAAGCAGCAAGAGAAAAACAGTTCATTACCTACAAGGGAGCACCCATACGACTGTCAGCTGATTTCTCAACAGAAACGATACGCCAGACAGGAATGGCAAGAAATATTCAATGTGATGAAAAGCAAGAACCTACAACCAAGAATAATCTTCCCAGCAAAGCTATCATTCAGAATTGAAGGGCAGATAAAAAGCTTCACAGATAAGAAAAAGCTAAAGGAGTTCATCAACTCCAAACCAGTATTATATGAAATGCTTAAAGGTACTCTTTTAGAAGCAGAAGAAGAAAAAGGTAAAAGCCAAAAAATTATGAACAAATACATGTCTATCAAGAAGTGAATCTAAAAATTAAGTGAATTGAATATTTAATCAACAGAATAAACTGGTGAATATAATAGAATCAGGAGCACAGAAAGGGAGTGGACTGATAATTCTCAGGGGGCAAGGGGTGAGGGTTGTACAGGGAGAGACTGGACAAAAATCATACACCTATGGATGAGGTCAATGGGTGGGAGGTAAGGGCAGAGGGAAGGGTGGGAGCTGGGTGGAGGGGTGATATGGAGGGGAAAAAAGAGAAACAAATATAATAATCTGAGTAATAAAAATTTAATTAAAAAATACAGTGATAATTTAAAAATAATTAAGGATGGATATGACAAATATTCTGAACATCCTATGCACTAAAATCGATAAAACATTGCTGAAGGAATTAAATAAAGAAGATTTAACTACATGGAGAAATAGGTGGCATTAATATGTCAATGTTAAACAATCAATTTTACTTATATTGACATAATGGATTTAGTGTAATACTAGTTAAATTCCCAGTAGACCTTTTATAGATACAGACAAGGTGAATCATTACAAGGCAGCAATAATCAAGATAGGGAATACTGTGGTAAAGATGGCCAACAGATCAATGAAACAATAGTGAATTAACAAATGGTGGCTTTATAGGTGGATAAGTTAATTTTTACAAAGTACAAAGGTGATTCTTTGAGTAAAATCTGCCCTTTCAGGAAATATAAATGTTGTTATCTTCTAAATTATCCCTATCTACCTAGCTAGCTAGCTAGATATCTTATCTATCATCTATCTATCTATCATCATCTATACACAAACAGATTTTGATCATATACATATCTTAACTCAAACCGGATCATAGACCTATGTGTAAAACTGAAGACATAAAATTTCAAGAAAAATATATAGGAGAAAAATCTTTATGATCTTGAACTAGACAATTTTTAGGCACCAAAAGTGTCATTTATAAAATAAAAAAGTGATAAATAAATGCCATCATAATTAAACTCTTAGAAAGACACTGAAATAAATTTCCTTCAAGTTCAAATCACATACTTGATAACCCATAAACCATCAAACATGTGCAAAAAATTTGAAAAGACACTTAATGAAAGATAAATGGATTGCAAATAAGTATCTAAAACATGTTCAACACTATTACTCACTAGGATCATTTCATTGAAATCTACCGTGAGATACCACTAAACACCTAGTAGAATGACACTATAGCAAGACTTCCCCATTGCTAATGGAAGGGTAAAATGCTATGCTGTTTTCCAAACAGCTTGGAGTTTTCTAAAATTTAAATATAAGTCCCAGTCATTCTCCAACGTGTTAAGTCTGATCAAATAATTGAATCGATACCTCTTCCTCTGGGAACTGACCTTTAGACCACGTCACAATGGACATTCCCTTTCACTTAGACCACATTCGGCTCTTGCTAAGACATCCTTCCCCTCTGGACCTTCCCAGGATCTGGATTTGACCAGAGTTCTCCATCCAGAAAAAGCCCACTTATAGTCCTTTAAAACCTCTGACTCACTGTCCTGGGTTTTAGCACCAAACGTTAGGGTCACAAAAGGAGGAACACATGAGGCTGAAAAGAGTAAAGAATCATGACTTTATTAGGTCATCTGGAAGACCCGATGGGCTGGTGCCATTTTGGGGCATTTGATGCCAAAACCCAGGAGGGTTCCAAGGGGAAGGGGAGCCATCACCCAGGCTTTGGTCACCCTGATTTTGTGACTTGGGGAAAAGTAGGCAGTAGCAGCTGGACCTGGGCTTACCTCCGAATCCTCCTCTGCTGACATGGTTGCCGGCCTCTATTAGGCCCACTCTCTGTGCTCCCCCTCCCCCGCTTCCCCACACACACACCATGCCTGCCAGGATGGACACCATTTCTGAAACCTCTCCTTCCCATTGCTGACCCTTACTCAATACCAGCTCATTTCATGTCCGGTAAGTAAGAATTGGAGCATCCTTCCAGATTTCTGGTCCAACCATCTCAGACAAAAGTCCTAAGGCTAGGCCACAAATCCTCTACAGTCTGGCCTGGGCCCAGGACCGGTGGTGACATAGTACTCATGGCAGGAGATGCCCGCCAAACTGATTAGATTCTTTTCCTCAATCTGGAGCCTGACTGGACTAGAAGGTGGGGACACCTTCCCTCTAGGCTTGCTTCCTGGGCTCCCTTTGTTGCTTATCTCCTCTTTCTAATTTAACCACAGGGAATTTTTTCCATTCTTCTCCCCCTTCCCCCCCAAACCCCCAGGAAAAAACAATTCTCCACTGTAATCTTAGCACATCCAGCCTTTTCTGGGAGGTCATCCTCACTAACCCCTCTGCTGATCTGGTCATAAGCAGCTATCTTGTGAGGGCACGAACATCAATTTGCATATTACTTCTTTATTATATAGGATTACTATAGGATAAAGAAATTAATCCAAATAAATAAAGAATAAACCATTAATTATCTCTGTTAAACAACATAATGAAACCACAGGGGGAAAAAAAATAGGCAATATTGATTGACAGGATTTAAACCACTTAAGAAATAGCATGCCATTTCAAAGCATCACTTATATCCAGTGTTACTATATACTATAGTGCACTGCTACGTGAGTGAATCATTAGTGTATTTTAAGTATGTAAGAAGTTTAAGGTTACCTACTGAGTTCATCGATGTACTTTATTAGAAACCTTTATTTCACCCACATAAATGATGTTCTGAGCATATATTAAACAACTCTAGAAAACTACTCAGTAAATACTTGTTGAATAAGTATTGCGTGAAGTCTTTGAAATAACTTTAAAATGTATAATTAATTTTAAATTGTGATACTTTAATCCCTTAAGAATTAACAGTTTTACATTGGCTATTTAAAAGCTGCAACTTAGGTTGCCTATAATATTTATTTCTTGTCTTAGAATATGATTTCTCATTCTCCCTTGTAAATTTCCCTTGAGTATGAATAGTGTTTAGTAATGGTATCTTGATGACCTCCTTGGGTATCCTATTAGATTGCCTCATTGACCTCATGACGAAGAATTTCTTCATCTTATCTAGCTTAAGCATTCTCTTTTCATGTTTTGGGCCATTACTTCTTGTCTTACCATCTTTAACTGTCTTGAGTAATTCATCCCCTCAGGAATTTTAGCTACCCATAAATATAAAAAGAAAAGGGCATATCTCATTGCCTGACAGTTTGTGAAAATTGAGACAACTCTATTCTAGAGAAAGCAGCATTGTAGAGCATGCAGAGAGCTCATTTGTGAAGGGGAAGAAGCCCCAGTTTGCTGAGTTGAGGGAAGGTCACTACATTCTATATGCATAGATTCACAAAGCCATTTATTTACCAAACAGGTAATGTTTTAGTTTATGGCATTAACTCTTATTTTATTTGCATTGTATCGATCTATACTGCTACTTTTTTTAAATAATGGTAAGAAAGCAAGGAAGATAGTATGAGGGATGTCACAAAGAATCCCTATCGTCCTTTGTGAGCAACTCTTTTGATTCCACTTTCTATTTGTCAAAGGATTTCTTTTGTTTTGTATATAGATCTTAATAAATTTAAGAGTCCTTAGTATTTAAAACAAATTATCAATTAGAAAATATTTTGCTTGAAAAGTTTTGTGATTCTCTCAAAAATTTCAATGGACTCCAAACACTTTTGAGAAGTTTCCAAATATAAAAGTTTAAAAATATATTGTGTGCACTAAAATCAATATGCTTGTATTTCTTAATATAAAATATTTGTACCTGGAAGAGTAGATTGTAAAGTATCTAAACCCTCTTGATCATCAAATTTCACATGATACAAATCAATTCAAATTGATAGTATCAGCAAATGCAGTTCTCAGGCATTTAACACTCACTTTCAAACCACTCAGCCCAGGTTCAAAAACTTTATGAGTATATTTCTCGAATTTCTTCTTTTGGAGACTCTGGTAAGGATATTAAATCTGTATCTGTCCTTCATACAGTTAGTCTAAAAAACTTAGCCCTCTTAACAGGTTTTTTTTGTTGTTAAGTGGTCTTTAAAGATGTTGACAGGTGACATTTGTATACCACAAAATTCATCACGTAACCACTCTGATTTTTAGAAAACAAACCAATATAAAATTTTATGCTATTTATTATCAGGATGACTAGAAGATAATGTATTTTCCATTGGTGTCAGATTTTGTGTGCCCATGATTTAATTTTTGTGTCATGTTATAGGTTGAATTGTGTCCCCCCACAAGATTTAAGTCCTAATGATTAGTGCTTGCAAATGTGACCTTATTTGAAAATAAGGACTTTGTGGATACAATTTAACAAGTTAAAATGAGATTATATTGGAAAAGAATGCTTCTTATCTAAAAACTGACATCCTTATGAGAAAAAGAAATTCTGCCTTGAGACTGCAGTATCAACTCTTGCCCAAGTTTCCAATTTGTCTACCTGTTCTAGAAATTTCAAATTTGCCAACTCCTAAAACAATTGCTTAAAACAAATCTCCTCACAGATATATAGATGAATGATAGATAGATAGATAGATAGATAGATAGATAGATAGATGATAGATGGATAGATAGATAGATAGATAGATGACAGATAGGTGATATTAAGACATAGAGACAGACAGATAAATATAGATATAGGTATAGGTATAGATATAGACAGATAGCTATGCCTTCCATTTGTTCTGCCTGTCTGGTACTGGGGAGTGGTATGCTGTTGTAACAAATACCTAAAAATGTGGAAGTGACTTTGGAATTGGGTAATAGGTAAAGACTGTAAGACTTTGAGATACATAAGGGGAAAAAATCTAGATTGCCTTGGAAGGATTGTTGGTAAAAAAAAAATATATATATACATATATATATATATATACATTAAAGCTGACTCTGGTGAATGTCGGAGACCAAATATTGTTCTCACTAGGTGGATATAATTGTTCTCACTAGGTGGATGTAAACGGAAAGCCAGAAAGCTGGCAAACCTTAATTGCTCTGAAAGGTCAGAGCTGATTACTCATTGTTTAGTTGAAACTATCTGTTTGTATCATGTTAATTTCTGTTATTTCCTGCCTAAAGGCGAGGGGTGTGTCCCAAAGCCTTAATAAAAGGGAGAAAAAGGCCAGAGCCAAATGGCAGTCCTTCCCACTAGAGGAAGGCTCCCTCCTGGCCCCCCAATATCGCCAAATTAATATTTTCTAGTCTCTCATTTTGTTTGCATGCGGCCTCCTTCAGAACCCGAACCCTGACCCGGGAACCCTGAACCACGCGGGACATGGAAAGAGGTTTCCACAGGTGAAGACTCTCAGAAAGAAGTGAGGAACACTATAGAGAAAGCTTCTATCATCTTAATATATCTCTATGATCAAAATGGTGCTGAAACTATGAGAAATGTTTTTTTGTGAGATCTCAGATAGAAATGTAAAGTATGTTATCAGATACTAAAGAAAAAGTGATTCTTATTACAAAGCAGCAGAAATTGGCTAAAATATCTTCTTACTACTGAGGGGGAAGGAGAACTTGTAAGCAATTTAACTGAGATTTCCAAGGAAAGAGTAGAAGGTGCAACCTGATGTCTTCTTGAGGTTCTCTGGGAGCTTTGAGGAGGAAACAACCTGAAAGCCTCCAATACTGTGAAAGAATACATTGCTGTATGTATGGTGGTAATTTTTTAAAGAAGCCCTAGAACACTAATGCATGACTTATATCATAAGTTTGGAGACAGTCTGATTGGAAATCCTAGATCTTAAAGTAAGAGTTAAAGGAGAAAGATGGTATAAAGTAGGGCAGTATGACATGACTTATGAAAGAAAAAATTAATAAATTGGACTTTATTAAAATGAAAACTTACATTATGAAAAATGAACTACCAAGAAGGAAAAACACATACAGGACTTAAACATAAGATGGGAAACCATAAAAATACTAGAGGAATCCACAGGCAGCAAAATCTCAGACATATGGCAAAGGAACTTCTTCACTGATACTGCTCCTAGGGCAATGAAAGCTAAAGAGAAAATAAACAAATGGGACTACATCAAAATAAATTTTTTTTTGCAGAGCAAAGGAAACCATCAACAAAACAACAAGAAGACCTGCTGTATGGGAGAACATATTTGCAAATGTTATCACTGATATATTTTTAATCTCCAACATCTATAGGCAACTTATACAACTTAATAAAAGGAAGATAAATGATCCAATAAAAAAAAATGGGCAACATACCTAAATAGAATCTTTTCAAAAGAAGACAGAAGGAAGGCCAATAAATACATGAAAACATGCTCAAACTTACTAATTATCAGAGAGATGCAAATCAAAACAACAATGTGATACCATCTCTCACCTGTCAGAATGGCTATCATCAACAAATCAACAAATGACAAATGCTGGCAAGGATGTGGATAAAAAGGAACTCTCGTGCACTGCTGGTGGGAATGCAGACTGATGTAGCCACTATGGAGAACAGTATGAAGTTTCCTCAAAAAATTAAAAATGAGACTCCCATTTGACCCAATAATCCCACTCCTAGGAATATATCCTAAGAAACTAGAAACACCAATCAAAAAGGATATATGCACCCCTGTTTTCATAGCAGCACAATTTACAGTAGCTAAGTTTTGGAAACAGCCTAGGTGCCCATCAGCAGATGATGGGATCAGGAAAATATGGTACATCTACACAATGGAATACTATGCTGCAATAAAAAAGAAAGGACTTACCATTTGCAGCAACCTGGATGGAACTGGAGAGCATTATGCTAAGTGAAATAAGCCAGTCAATGAAATACCATATTATCTCAGTCATTTATGAATAAAGAACATTGAAAACTGATGAACAAAAAGCTAGACACAGAAGCAGTAAAGCATCAAATAGACTATCAAATTACAACAGAAAGATTAGGAAGAGGTAGGGTAGATAAGAGATCAACCAAAGGGCTTATATGCATGCATATAAGCATAACCAATGGACACAAGACACTGGGGGGTGAGGGCATGGATAGTAGTGGGGTGGGGGGCAATGGGAATATATGTACACATATAATGGATTAATAAAAAAAGAAAAATACAAGGCACATAATTAAAATACTTGTGAAACACAAATTTGATAAAGAACTTGTGTTCAAAATGTACAAAGGATGCTTAAAACCTACACAATAAAAGGAAAATAAACATGTGGATTAAAAAATGGGCAAATGTCCTAATAGACACATCACCAAAGAAGATATGCAGGTGGCAAATAAGTATCTGAAATAATGCTCAGCAGATATGTTATTAGGCAGTCATAAATCAAACAACAAGAAACCAAAACACATATACTAGAATGGCTATTTTTTTTTAAGTTTAAAAACTAGCAATGCCAAAATTTTGTGAGGATGTGGCACCACAGAGAACTCTCATTAGTAGCTGCTGAGAATGCAAAATGTTACAGCCATGTTAGGAGACAATTTGCAGTCTCTTACAGAGGTAAGCATGGTCTTTCTATGTCATCCAACATTGTACTTCTAGATATTTCCCCAAATGAGCTGAAAATTTATAACCACACACAAAAAGAAAACCCTGTGCATGAATGTTTAAGGCAACTTTATTTATAATTGCTCCAAACTGCAAGCAACCAAGTTTTCCTTCAACAGGTAAAGGAGAAACAAATTGTAGTACAGATATCCAATGAACCATCACTCAGTAATAAAAAGAAATGTGCCTCAAGCCACAAAAAGATATGGAGGACATCGGGGAACCACAAATGCCAATTGCTGAGGGCAGAAAGCCCACCTGAAAAGGCTACTACTTTATTTTTCAAACCAAATGACATCCTGAAAACAGGCAAAACTATGGAGAGAGTAAAAAGATGAGTATTTGCCAGAGATTTTAGGGCTCGGGTGGACAAATAGATGAAATGGCGGTTTTCAAGGCAGTGAAAATATTCTGTTTGATACTATAATGGTGGGCACATTACATTATGCATTTGTCAAAATCTATGAAACTTGACAACTCTGATAAGCCTAAACAAATATTATGAATTTTGTTAACAGCTATGAATAAATATTGGTTTATTAATTGTAACAAATGTACCATATTAATGTGAAATATTAGTAACAAGGGAAACTGCAGGGGAGGTGGGTATATGCAAACTACATGCTCAATTTTTCTATAAATCTAAAATTGTGCTAAATTGTAATTTTTAAGTAACAGGAATTTTCTTAAGTTGTCAAATAAATGATGTCATATTTGAAGTAATTCTATTTCTGTTCCTTATTTTTATAATATTTATTTATTTTAAATTTCCAACTTAACAGACACACAAATGTCAGTCTAGAGGTAGGAGTGAGAGATAATTATGTGACTGTCTCTTTAAAGCAGTCCATGTAGAATAAGTCAAAAATAAAGTTGTGTTAATTTAAAATATATATGCACACACAAATATATTTATGTCACACATATAAAAATACAATTTATACACATGTATACATGTATCAAGATATATATCCACATATATACCCTGAGTAGCCAGATTATTATGATCTCTGAATGCCTTATTATCTGGCTCCTAAGTGTATTTCTATCTCAAATGGATACCAAAAGTATTCTAAACTTTTGCTGGAGATCAACCACCTATCTGCCCTGAGCTTTCTATTAGCCATTGCAAAGGGGAAAACTGATCAGGTGCACGATTTATAGTATCTTTTATATCAAATAACTGAGGTACTCAAGAGAAGTACACTGAGTGGCCAGATTATTATGTGTTCAGAGATCATAATAATCTGGCCACTCAGTATATCAGAACAACAGTAAATGCAATAAATGCAAAACTTGTTTTAATTGGAATTTACCTCAAAAATTATTTGCGTTTTTTTTTTTGTGAATGATTTATCTTTGAAAACATTTAGAATCTTTAGTACTAATAAAAGGCTGGCCAACTTTTAGTAGACTTCCTTTTATTTTTATTCAGGTTTAGTTGCCATACGTTACATTAGTTTCAGGTGCACAGCACAGTGGCTCACCATTTAAATACCTTACAAAATGCTCACCATGTTCAGTCTAGTAACCATCTGTCACCATACAAAGTTATTACACTATTATTGACTGAAGTTCCTATGCTGTACATTACATGCCCATGAAATATTTATTTTATTACTGGAAGTTTGTTCCTCTTGTTTTTAAACCCTCTACAAACAACACAGTCCCTTCCTTTTGTAGTCAATTTGCCATTGCTTTAGTTAAATCTCTAAAATAGCTTCAAATTGTTCTTAAATTGACCAAATAAATAATGAATAAATGTTTGATTTCATCGTTTTAAAATAATCTGGAGACAGTACAGAAATTTTAACTAAGATTTTTCCTGACTGACCTAGCCTTCCAGTTTTATTAACTGATTAGCTAGTAGCTAGAACTAATTGACAGATTTAGCAGTGCAAACTTCATCACTAGAGACAACTCTCTGGGAATGTGTGACTGTGTAGAGTACTTGATTAAGTTGCTGAGCTCCAGGGAGCAGGCTGGACTCTGGTTATATAAATATAACAGATGGCTAAGCAAATGCTGGGCTATCCCAAGACTAGGTTTATTGTAGTAATCTATGTTTATATCGAAGATTTAAGAGCAGGCTAGCCAACTTTTTTAATTCAAACCAGATATTGAACATTTTGTTCTGTCAGAAAAATTATCTTAGAATGGGTTGGAATTTGTTCAAGTTAACTTTCTCTGGAGGAAACTATACTATTAACTGTCCACAATGGTTTTGTTTTGTTTTTTGTGTTTTAAAAGTTATATTTTCTAAAAAGTGCTGTGAAAAAAATGGCTCAGATCCAATACATTTGATGAGGGTTTTGCCACATAGTAGATGAAAGAATTGGTAAAAATCTTCCATTAAAAAGCAATGAAGGAATACTCTTTGAAGTTCAAAAGTTATGTGTTAAGAATAACACCACACATTGGCTACCAATCCCACAGGAGGACGCCAAACATTTCTGCCCAAAGCCTTGGTATTGAGGTTTCCAAGGAAGACACCATGTGGCCAAATACTCAATGGAACAACTCTTAATGCACACATGGAGCTGATCTTGCTCTTTCTTGTCCATCTGTGAGCTAAGTGTTTTCATGTGAATAGCTGTAAACCTACTTTTTCCCACCCTGAATATCTAAATTAAGCACTTACTATAGGCAGGCAATGATCTCTCATTACTTAATGCCTATGATCTAATGCAGTATCCTGCAAATTTAACCCATAAGAAGGTAGGTCAACTGACCTTGTTAAAAAGCAGAGATTGTCAAATTATCTCCTGCAATTTCAATTCAACTAGTTAAAAAATACTCAGGAAACCATATTTCATTAACACTTCAAGTGTGGATAGAAACTGTGGTGGCAGACTTCTAAGTAGCTTATAGTAAAACTAAAGCATAATTATTTTAACTAGAGGAACTGCATTGACAATAAATTGCTTGAAGAAAACTAGTTAAAAGCAGACAGTTGTTGCTTTTTAAGATGTTCTCTTCTTATAGTATCTATAAATAATTACATTGCTCATTTTTAAGTAATCTAATTTTTCTGAGAGTCACAAACAATGTCATTCTTCTTCTAACCTACAAGAGACTCCTGCTGAAACTTCTCAGTTAAAAGATTGTCACCTGGTGCTATTATTTAAGAACATAACCAAGGCCTAGAATGCTACCCAAGATTATGCACAAGAGGGTAGAGGACCTAGACCTCTTTATTTAAAATGCCATTTTCCACCAAATAGCACTGTTTACCACCTTGGCTAGATAAAAAAGGATCTATCTAAAAGTCATCAATGACCATATGTGGGAGAGGGTGAGCTCCAACAGGTTTGCTTTTATAGTGATGGTAGTGATAGTACAGTTGAAGTTACAGAATATATATATATATATATATATATATATATATATATATATATTCAGCACAACTTGTTTTAAATGCTAGCTGCCTGGTCATGCAAAACATTATCATTGCTTTGATTGTGAAACTGATAAATAATGATTATTATCCCACATAGAAAACTTGACTTTGCTAACATTTTTTTCTTTCAGTTAAGAAAAAAAAAAAAAAAACACCGACTAATAATATCTTTAATGTCTAGTTTCCAGACAGATCTGTAAGGGACATTTAACATTTATATGAAGGAAATAACCTAGAGCAATAGATCATGTCTACTCTTATACGGCATGGTCAGCAGCTGAGACAGCCATCTAGAAATAATTATTTTAACAGATGAGAGTCTGCCTTATAACCAGACTCATTAAAACTAGAACCTCTCATTCTCTATTATGAGGTTTAACATTATATTTTAAATATATGCTTAATTTCTTTCGAAAAAAATGTTTCAAGCAAGTTATTTCTTTAATCTACTATGCCATTTCTCAGTGACTGAAAAGGAACAAATGCTTTTCTTCTGTGTGAAGTAATGCATCAGAAAACTATGCTTTACGTGTTTATTTGTTGGTAGAGGAATCTCCTAATTCCTTAATTGATGTAGTTATAAAGAAGAGTAAAATGCATTATAATACAATATTCAAAATTTTACTTTACTGTTATGCAGACTAACAAAGTACAGAAAGCAAATTTTCTACTCATAGCATGCTGTATAATAAAAGCCTGAGTGTCTGGTCATCTAGTTGGCTGTTCAACCAATCAAAGCGTAATATACTAATGATATACTAAGGCCACTCAACTACTCACTATGACATGCACTGACCACCAGGGGGCAGACACTCAATGCAGGAGTCCCTCCCCCTAACCGGTGATCAGGGCGCTCCCACAGGAATAGTGCTGCTCAGCCAGAAGCCCTGCTCACAGCTGGTGAGCACAGTGGTGGTGGTAGGAGCCTCTTCTGCCTGCTGGCAGCACTAAGGATGTCTAACTGCTAGCTTAGGCCCACTCCTCATAGGAGCTGTTAGTCAGACGAGGGTTCCTGGACTGTGAAAAGGTATGGGCCAGGCTGAGGAACCCCCTAACCCCTGAGTGCATGAATTTCGTAGAAAATAAATGGGTAAAATTTATTAATTGAAAATCTAAATAAAACAAAATTAACATTTTTTGTTCTTAGAAAAGTTGCAACTGAATATATAGATTTTAATTTTGCTACTTTAGAAGAAAAATAGTAGATAAGAAGACTCAGTAAATATTTTAAAAGGTCAGTAAATACTTTAAAATATTGTCTTTCATCTCTTATAAATGTCTACCTTTCTCTTTTAAGAATTCTTTCTCCTAAAATTGATTTAACTTCTTTATTTAAAAAAAGTCATTTCAGAAAATAAAATAGCACCTAACAAAGTCTGTCAGTTTGAATATTATTTAACTCTAAAATTATTAATGTATATATTTTTATTTTTATTCAGAAATTCAATGCCAAAAAAATAATCTTACAAAATTGAACATTTAACCTAATTGTGCCTTAGATAATTAAATAAGTGAGAATACACTATAACAGTGAGAGCTCAGAATTCCTGGTGTTAATATGATCTTATCTAAATAAAAATATTTGCAGTTAAGAGAATAGGGAAGTCACAAAGAGAATAAGTAGACTAATTTTAGGATAAAAATTAAATCACTAGGTAATACTACAGAAATAATTGAGATAAATGGAAAAGTAGGAAGAAGACATAAAAATTGAGCCCAGAAGAAAGGGACTGACATAGGATCAGTGATGAAAATTTTTTAAATACATGAGTCACACTGACTGGTTCTGTCTTTCTCTCCCTCCTTCCCCCTTCCAAAGTATATGGAAAATAATACTTTGAAATTCTACCTGATCCTTCTCACTGTTTGAAAACAATGTTGTCTTGATTACACTGTGAAATTATTACTCAAAGAATATTTGCCTTGCTGAGAAGAATCAGGGGTCCTTAGAGGAGAATTTCTCTTCTCCCCTTCCCACACACACACATCCCCATCCTGCCCCCGATTTCTGTGACTTGAAGTAGTATTTTCCTATTGGAGAAGTTTGCAGCAAGCCTGGAAGCAATGCACTTCTCAGCTGCTGAAGGAATGGCAGCATTGATTATGCAGGAATCTGGGGAAGTACAGTTTATTTGAATTTCTGTTATTTTTTTTTAACGTGAAACCTTAAATCCATTTAAGCTGGCTAAGTAAACCAGGAAAGGGATTTCTTATAAGAATGTTTAATGTTACTATTGATTTCTTTATAAAATGCTTGAATAGAAGCCATGAAACTTCAAAAAATGGAAGTTTCAGAGTGGCTATTAATTCAATTTGAATAAACCTTGACATTTGCATTGTAAGAGGAGCAGCAGCCTTTGGAAGTGAATATTGGTATCTTTTCCAAGTGGCTAGAAATATAATTAGTTTTGGTCTCTAATGAAATCTCAAGGGTCATCAAAATGTCACCAAATTTCTGAACACAATTCTCCAGACTATTTTTATTTTGGACTTCAGCTTTATGGGATTGGATTACACAGTCCTTCATTAATTAGCACAATTTCATCCAGAATCCACGTGTAGCTATCACTATGGACACCTCACCCATATCACCTCCACACCTGCCATTCCAGTTCCTGTTCATGACTTCTTTCTGCAAGCATGAGTTACTATCCGTATGATAGCTTTCTCTAGCTGAAAGGGACATAAGAAGGCTGGTACTGGAAGTAGGGTTCCAGGATATAGATTCCTAGTGACAACATTGTAATAAACTGGTTAATTAATTAACAGGGGAATATAGGGAAGACCAGACAAGATAGGCATGCCATTTGTACCAGGAAGCTGCAACTTAGCCTTGTCAGTGTGCTCAGTGGTTGAGTGTCCACACATGAACCAGGAGGCCATGGTTTGATTTCCAGTCAGGATACCTGCCAAGGTTGTGGGCTCGATCCCCAGTAGGGGGTCAGGAGGTAGTCGATCTTCATTCTTTCTCATCATTGATGTTTCTATCTTTCCTTTCCTTCTCCTTCTCCTCTCTGAAATCAATAAAAACATATTTTTTTCTTTTAAAAAAAAAAAGGAAGCTGCAATTTGGACTCATGTCTAAGTAAGATCTGGGTGACATGGGAAAGCCTCCATGACAGCATTAAAAAAAAAAAAATTCCCCTACAGTGAAAGGACAGACTGTGCTGAAAATCAGAACCAAGATCTGATTTTAATAGTGTAGAGTTAAAAAGAAACTAATTTCACAGCCCCAAAGTCCATTATGCTCAAGTCCAGGCTCTAGAAGATAAGAAATAATATCTTGAGACTGGGAATGGGACAATAGAATGCAAACAATTGACAGTCTTGAATATCTAGATTCTTCTATAGGGAATCTGGGCCAGAAAAAGCAGTCCCCTCACCCATACAAGAGAACACCTCATTCCCAATTGCCGGAAAACTGTGAAATAGTCTAAACAGAAATAATTTCCTCATGCAATCATACTTGTTCTCAAGATCTGCCACTTCCTCCTCTTTCTCCTTCTAGATCAATAGCTATGATCAATTATCAATATGGTCCTTTCAAGAGAAGAAATAAATTATTACCCAAAGAAATCTAGAACTGGACTAATGTGTACCTGCAAGAGAATACATGTCACTATAGATATTAATGGGACTGAAACAGAAGGGCAGAAAACATAACTAGATATGCAAAAGTTTAATTATGTGGAGTTACTCTTTTATGACTCAGTGTGTAACATCCTGGCAAAGATTTCTGGAGCTGTCCTAATATATTAGAAGCATGTTCCATGAAAATTGGAGACACTGATATATAGTAAATTAAGTGGAGAACTGTTACTAGGTAGCATATTGAGGAAGAGGTCAAATAGTTTAGATGTAGGGCATGCTCAAATGGACCTGTTATGTAAGAACAAAGAATATACCAGCTGGCAGGTGATAAGAAATGTTGAAGTGTAGGGCTCTAGCATCATTGGTGCATGAAGTGATGATTATCTTTTAAAAGCCAAGGTTAATGTTAAGAGGTGCTGCTGTCACACTGGGGTCTCTAGTGACAATGTAGATCATGAGATCTGAAATAGCAGAGGCCAGGTGGCAGCATTTGAACATCATAAACAAGGTCTAGGTAATGGCTGTATGGCAGAAATGATGGAGTGGCAAGCAGGTAACCTTGATCCCCAGGAATCTGAGGTAGTACACCAAGGTATTCCTAGGGACAAAATAGATGGACAATCAATGAGGATATTGGGATATTGCTTGGCTTATATAATTGAAAATAGTAAAAAAAAAAAAAAAAGCAGAATGCTAATGACAGTCACCAGTGAAGGAAAATCACTATCCATAAGACGGTGGTTTTTACTATAAATCTGTGTGGAAGAGGACTTACCTCTTACCTTTCTAAATTATCTGGGAGGATTAATAATCAAATTAAGATGAAATAGATTAACAAGAGAAAAATGACCAAACTTCATACATATGTAAACATAGGTGTTCCATAAAAATATGAAACTCAGGACACTTTGCAAAGCTGAGGCTATTATGGTTTGGGACATCCAAGGAAAGGAAAGCAATTCAGTAGAGATGAAAGAATGTGTTCTGAGCCATCTTTAACAGTTGGACACAGAGAGGGATTTGATCAAATGGCTCTTGCCAAGTTCTTCACTTAGTTCATGGTAAACTCTGGTTATCTATGGTGATAACTCCCTTTTAGGAAGTTAGGGGGAAGGTCAAAGTTTCCTTTTGAATTTTTATTTTCTTAAAAATAACAAGCATAAAATAACCAGTATTCTAAAAGATATATTTCAGGGTGGCAAACTCTGCTGCCCCTATCTTTATCAGGAAAGAATCAAAAGCTGTTTTAACCTCCCTGAGAACAGCAGCACATATTCACAGACTTACCCCAAGGTTATGTGAACTCTTGGTTTCTGTCTCAGTGTAACCCAGATATATCCATACTGTAGAATAATACAATGTCATATACATTGGCAATACTTTATTAATCAGTTTTGGAAAACAAATGGTAGCGATTACTATGGAGGTATTGGTTTGACCATAGCTAGAAATAGTATGTTAACATAAAAAAACAAACAAACATTGAAACCTATAAATCATTTTTGTGAATTTATTTGAGCCAAACTGTGGACATAAGCCAGGAAGCAGGACCTCAATGAATTGAAATAATGTTTCAGAGAATGGGAGGTTATATTTGTATTTATAGATTATAGTTAAAGGAAAGGGATGTAGGTGGCTTACATAAAACTCATTGGTGATAAATTAAGGAGCTGGAATAAAGCAAAGCAGGGAAACATCTGGAATAGGGTAAAAAGTGAAATGATGGACATGTGATTCTTTTACAGAGATGAATACAGGATAGTTTTACATAATTAACAATTGAAAATTAAATTGCTAACAGTAACAATAAGGCAATGTCCTGGTGCCATTTGTTGTGCCCTAAGGGTTCTGGAAAAAAGGAAAGTTACAAATTACTCAGACATTTCCCATATGTTACCTTAGAGCAGTGGTTCTCAACCTGTGGGTCGCGACCCCTTTGGGAGTCAAAGGACCCTTTCACAGGGGTCGCCTAAGACCATCGGAAAATGCAGATATTTACATCACGATGCATAACAGTAGCAAAATTTCATGGTTGGGGGTCACCACCACATGAGGAACTGTATGCAACGGTCTCGGCCTTAGGAAGGTTGAGAACCCACTGCCTTAGAGGCAAAAAGGCAAATGAACTCAGCAAAGATCTAAGTTGGTCTTTGTCAGGGAAAATACTGGCCTAGGACATGACTACCCACTATAACCTGTTTGTAATTAAATATTTAATTTGCAGACCCATCTTTTGTGGTTATTTTAGATCTCTGAGTTTGCAGGACTGCCATGCAGGCCTCCCCTGAACTTGACAGATTAGAATGTGACCTCTTTTGTCCACAATTACCAAAAACTGCTGGCCTGTTTGAAACTTAGAATGACTCTTAAAAGGCACAGCTAATGTGCAAGAATGGGGATAATACCTTGCAGTGTAGACTTTGAGTCATCAATTATTATATAGTGCTACGTTTGTGAGTACATGGGTCTGTGGAAATAAAAGTGGCCTTCTTTTACCATCATTACTAGTTAAGCATTTGGGAAATTTATTTTGTTGTGGCAGAATGCATGGGAGAATGATCAGCCAGCACTCTGAGGGAGGAAAGTTTAACCTTTATTTTGCAGATCTGCAAGTCCAGGGGAATTCCGGATCCAAAGCCTGAACTGAAATCATGGGGAGGCTCTGACCTATATAGCTCCTCCAGTGGCGGGCCCCTGAGGGTCCCTGCAGTTTCATCCAAGTCAGTCTTGGCTGGGCCTTGGGCTTGCTCCGTAGCTCCGCCCAATTCAGTCAGAGTGGGGAAGTAAGACTATAGTTTTAACCAGATACTGAACTAGGTTGCAACTCTCCCCACCCCACCCCCACCCCCAATTTTCCTTTCAATGTTTTCAAGCTTTACAACTTAAAACTTTTAAAGATTTGAAATTGTATTTTCAGTAATGGGGGGCAATAATTCTACCAAAGCGAATAAGGGCTTTGATAAACCAAAATCTTTGGCTCATACTTGGTCAGCTAGAGCTCTTAGTGATGGTAGATTGACAGGCAAAGAAAGTACAATGCTGGCATGATTAATTGACTCCGATTATCATGAGGTGATAAGGTTGCTGCTAAGTAATGGAAACAGGGAAAGTATGATGCGAATTTAAGAAATTCACTGTTTTTTTGTTTGTTTGTTTGTTTTTATAGTTCCAGGCTAGTGATAGAAGCACAAATGGGCAACAATCATAGCCAGAGAAGAGCACAGTGTTTGAGGGCCTTGGGCACCCCTACCAGATTATTTCATTGGGAAATCAACCTAACGACAAAAGATTAGTGGACCCTAGAAAGGATGATAGAGGACAGAAAGTATACACAGCAATTATAACTCCAGAAAAAGGTGCAACAATGATGAGGGTAGCCTGCCTCACTAACTCTATATACTACTGTAATTATATTAATTTATATTACAAAATATCAGTTTAGAAGAGATTCTGTTACTCCATATTCTTGCTAATGGTTAATATTTTCAGACTTCCTGAATTTTATGATAAACTATGTTGAAAAAATGGTATTGTACCTACATTATTAATCTGCATTGCCTTGTCAAAACCGGTTTGGCTCAGTGGATAGAATGTCGGCTTGTGGACTGAAAGGTCCCAGGTTTGATTCCAGTCAAGGCATGTACTTTGGTTGTGGGCACATCCCCAGTAGGGGGCATGCAGGGGGCAGCTGATCAATGTTCTAACTCTCTTTTCTCTCTGTAAAACATCAATAAAACATATTTTTTTTAAAAAAATCTGCATTGCCTTGATTTCTTTGTGTTGTTTTAACTTTATTTTTATTATTTATACTATTTCAGATGAACCCTTCCCCCCTCCTTCACCCTGTGATTTATCCCTCCCACCTTTGCCAGCAGCTAAAGCAAACAACAATTAGCATAAAAGTGCAGAAGAGACACTGGAAAGCCAATGGACTTTGATATTCAGCAGGGCTGAAAATCAGCAAGACTGCCTTGCTTTGATTGTGATGGCTCAAGGCTTTGTTCTGACTTAATAATCTTTGCATTGTATAACAAACTTTACCTTTGATCTGCATGTATGCATTGCTAAAGAGCAAATGTGCATTCAGAGTGAATAAAAAGCAGATAGGACCCAGTCTCAGTGTGCCCCTTCAAGAAAGAGATTTCCACCTGGCCCCCCAATGCCTTCCAAATTCATATTTCTTGTATTTTCATTTGTGGGTTGGTCCCTCCTTCAGATCCTGAACCTCTCCATGAAGCTTGTGGCACATCCTTACCCCTCCTTCCCTCTGGCCATCAACACACTTGTCTGTCTCTATGGGTTATGCATATACATTCTTACACTAATCCCTTCTCCTTCTTTCATCCAGTCTCCCCTACTCCATCTCTTCTGACAGCTGTCAGTCTATTCCATGTAGCCATGCCTCTGGTTCTATTTTTTATTGCTTTGATTTCTTATAAGGAAGAGTATCTATTTTTATGTTTATAAGCAATGTGTTTTTCCTCTTCTCTGAAAGAGAGAAAAACTTACATTATTTACACATTTTTATTGTACTATTGTTCCCTTGTAGATTAATTGGAGTTATTTATATATGATTAATGCCAATCTTTTGTTTATTATTTCAAATCTATTTTTCTAGTACGTAACTCTATATACACTTACTATAATGCAATTTTTTATGAATTGCTGCCATCAATTTTAATATTGTAAAATCAAAAGTTTTAGGTCTTATTTTAAATTTGTCCCAATAACAGAAGGGTATTCACTATGCATTTTACTAATTTTTTTAAAGTATATTTTTGAACATTTTAATTTCTCATCCTCTGTTTTGAATAGTTTATTCTGCTATGTTATCTGCTATGTTATCTGATTACATATTATAATTCAGTATACCTGAGGGCCTTTTTCTGGAAAATGCTTTCTATTTCTCTGTCCTTTTTATATATTTCTATATCAGTACCATGCTGTTATCATTACTGCTATTTCACAATACACCTTGATATTTATCATAAGAGACCTTTAACCTTCTTCTTCAAAAGGATTGCAGTGGCTATTCTCTTTATGTAAGATTTTGAATTATCTTTGGAATATTTATTGAAATTTAAATACACATCTAAGTAAATCAAGAATAGAGAAGAAAATATAATAGCATTTTAAATATATAGAACATAGGACAAACAATGGGTCCATGCTGCTTGTCACTACTTGAGCTAGTTAAGCAGAGACATGGCTGAATCATATATGAATATTTATTCCAGTTCTGAGGGCTTTATGGGAGAGCAGCAGGTTAGCCACAGAAATCTGCTCTGCACCCTACCATAAGCCAGCTGCTTATATAATAAAGGTATAAAGAAAAAGTGGGCAAAAGGGCAATTTACGGATGTGCAAAAGAACTAGGGGTATTCAAAGGGCTGAATTATATGCAAGGGTTGGGGCTACATGGGAAAATAGTCAAAGGGAGTGCCAGATGGGCAGTTAACAAGTAAACAGGCTGGAGTTATGCAAAGGTCTACAGGTATGCAAAAAGGCTGATGACCTTCAAAAGGCTTGGGATTCTGGTTTCTGTAGCAAAGTTGTTAATCTTTCCATGATAATAGGTAGCTACAAATGGGGAGGAAGCTCTGCATCACTAGGTAGCTTCAGCCAGATTAGAATGTACTTTCTTTAATCAGAACAAAACAATCATGGTTACCAGAGCATGATTAAATTTTCCTACAATACTAGTTGTTTCCCCAAATTCTATTGCTGCTCCCTTTCAGAATTAAGAGTATGAGAACACAACACATAAAATCTTGTGGAATGCAACTAAGTCATAATACTTAATGTTTAAATAAAAGAGAAGCTAAAACACAGAATAGTCAATGCAATATTGAAGAACAAAGTTGGAGAACTGACACTGATCACTGGAACAGTGAGCCGAGGTGTTTTCCTGGGATCCTGTCTTGAGACACTGAAAAATGAGCTCTGAGGACCAGGAGATTTAAGCAAAAGTATGGAAATTTATTACAAGATTAAGACTCCCTAATGGTGAGAGGGCTCAAAGAATGGGTTTCCAGCAAAGTCATTCTAGCAGTATGTATGTGCTACAAGCCTGCTCTATAGCTATCTGTCACCACCTGACTGATTCTCTCATTGTTCTTGCCCAACCACAGACCTGAACTTTCTCTGTTTCTACATGTACATACACCTTGTTACTGCAGGTCCTCTGTATACAAAAACATTTTATTTGTTTTTTTTTAGCATGGTTGGTTGGTTTCTGTTATTAGGCTTATGTAATCTGCTACATCTGTCTTGTTTGTTCTACCTGCCTTTGTTTCCCATTGGACCCCTGCCCTATTTGCCTGCTGTTGTAAGCTAACTTCTCTCAATATTACCAACTTCAAGACCCAATGTAAAGGTACAATAATCAAGACAGTGTAGTATTGGTGACAGCCTGGACACATAGATTACAGATAAGGAGCCCAGTAATAGGAACATGAGTACAGTCAATTGATCTTTGACAAAGGATCAAAGATAATAATATGGAAAAAAGACACTCATTTCAACAAATGGGGCTGGAAAAACTGATCATCCACATGTAAAAAAAAATGAATCTAGATTCAGACCTTATAACCTTCACAAAATAAATTACAGACTTAAATGGAAAAAAGTAAAACTATAACACCCCCCCCCCGAAAATAACATAGATGGAACCTAGATGACCTAGATATAGTGAGATCTTTTTAATACAACACTAAAGACAAAGTCCTGAACTTCATTAAAATAAGAAACTTTTGCTTGTGAAAGACAATGTCAAGAGAATCTATACTAATAAAAGAGAAAAATGCTAATTGATGATACCTCCACTATGCCCACAGCCAATCAGGAGTGATATTCAAATTAACTCAGCAAATATGGCTGGTAAATTTGCATACACAGGTGGTGTAGGCAGTGCTCTATGCCGCTGGTGGGATCCAAGCTGTAGTTGGGGACTGGGCAGGCGGCAGGGGCATCACTGATGCTGTATGCCCAGGTCTAAGCTGTTCTGCCATTTGCCCAGGTCCAAGTTGCCCTGCAATCACGGAGTTAAGAGAGCAGGCTGAGCCTCCCCTCAATCATGAGAAGAAGAGCACAGGCTGAGTCACCCCGCAATCACAAGGAGAACAGACCAGGCCAAGCCACCACACAATCATGGGGCCAACAGGCCAGACAAAGCCCGGGCAAGACAGCCCCACAATCCCAGGTGAAGAAGCCACTCTGCTGACCAACCTGCACTAGGGACCGGTTGGGGGCATGGTGCAGAGTCCAGGGCCTCTAGCCTGCAGCCATGGGAAGTCTCCCTCTCCCAGAGTCAGGAGCACCAGCCCAGGTTTACCCAGTGGCCTGGTCCTGACTGTGGGAGTGAGTTCCCGCAGGCTGGGGTTTCATCCCCACGCATTAGCAGTAGGAGACCAGCGCCTTTGTTATTGCTGTGTGTCCGGGTTTTAATTGAACACATGCCTGGAGGTCGCCATCACCAGCTTAGCAAAATCTTTTAAGAGGAGAATTCTCTTTGGGTTTCCTCAGATTCCTTCAGCCCCTACTCACCCCTCTATAAATGCACAGAACAAGTGAGGCCTCTTAAATAAAAATCAGAGGTCTCCAGCAACAGTGCAACTCTCTCAACACAGTCATTTGGACTGGATGGCATTTGAATATTTATCTAGGCACCATGACAGAGAAACACAAGCTCAAGTCATGATCTCTGCCCTTAAAAAAATCACAAACTTATTAGAGTGAGTGGATGATAAAAGTGCAATAATAACATCAGAATGTAAGGCAACAATGCAGAGAGGAACAGAAACAATTGCTAGGATGACTTTCCAATAATCAGTACAAAGAGTATGTGCTATGAATTAAATTTAAAAAATATGTGTGGAAGTAACTGCTTCATGAGTATGGCATCTCTTCCTATTTTAAGGAAGTTGATTTCCACATGAACTGTGTACTATGCTATGATATCTGAGGCACAGGTCAAGGGAGGCCCTAAGTGTACCATGCTTTGATATTTGAGTCATTCTTTATTGTTCAATGTAATTTATTTCTGTACACCTCAATTTTGTAATAATTAAATTACTAGAATAATATATATTGCTATAAAATATTACTAGAACATCAAATGATCAGGTGACAGTTATTGTTATTTTCTATAAGTGAACATAATATCTTGTATGCTAAAGTGATAGGTATTATAGAAATATTCAGATAGAGAGACCTACAGTCTTTTATTACAAGTGAGGCTTACTATCACAACTTAAATGTATTGCTTAAAAAAAAAAGCAGGGAGCCAAGTAGAAACTGAACCAAATATAAGGTCAAATGTAAATTGGATAAGTTTTGCTATTACAAGAGCAAAAAGAAAAATTTCAGATGTAAGAATAAAAATCACATTGCATCCACTCTAAGTAGTTGTTAAAGAAAAAGAATGGTATACTATGAAAATACTTACTACAGATTGTAGAAGTATTTGTTCAAAGAGGATTTCCTAGAGTAGGTAATATTTCAGTTAACTTTTTTTTAAATGTGAAGAAGTTAGCTAGATAAGAAAAAGGTGTAGGGATCCCAAATTGCAGAGGGTGCAGGCAGGGCTGAGGGAACCTTCCTTGCACAAATTTCATGCACCAGGCCTTTAATTTACCTAATGAAAGAATAACATGCTAATTGACTGTACCTTCGCAATGCCCACCAGCCAATCAGGAGTGAGTATGTAAATTAGCCAACAAGATGGAGAGTTAATTTGCATATACAGGTGTTAAGCAGGATGCAGGTATTTTGACCCACCCCAGCTGCTCTAGGCCTTTGGGCAGCATGGGAAGGTGGAAAGGCAGCTCCAAGCTTGAGTATAATGGTGGCTCTGGGCTGGAGTAGGAAGGAGGCTCTGGCCAGAGCAAAGGTGCTGCCGGCAGCCAGAGGAAGGAAGGCTCATTCTTGTGTGAATCTTCATGCATTTGTCCTCTAGTTATAAAATAAGCCACAGAATTGGAGAAAATGTTTGCAAGGGCACTATCAATAAAAAACTATTATCCAATATATGAAGAACACTTAACAGTCATCAATTAGAAAGTAACTCAAATAGGCCAATGATACCTCATTAAAGAAGATATGCAGGTGACACATAAGGAAATGAAAAGATGCTCCATAACTTATGCTATTCAGAATAAAATAATACCTAATGAAGTCACTATCATCTATTGAACATTTACAGAAGTCTTTAAAAAAGCATAGGGACTCTTGCAAAAAAGGTTAAAAATATCATGGTTCTCCTCCAAAAGGAGCATGGAGGAGATATTTTGAGTAATCAACCAGCATTATCTACCACAAAACAACTACAATTTTTTTCTGTATTTAAACTTACTTTATTTTGTTTTCAGTCAACTTCTATAGAAATTTTACTTTTTTAACTCATATCCTATTTGATTTACTTCTATAATATTTTGTTATTTCACACAGGAGTATGATTTTTGAAAGACTACAGAAGTATGTCTGAGATAAGAAGATAACTTGGTCTGAAAACTCAAGTGAGAGAGAAGATTAACTGGTTGAATATGTTATAAAAGACTTTTTTTAGTAAAGGCAGTTAGTAAAGCAGTTATATAAAATCTGTTAAAAAAGAAAGTAGTGTGAAAAAGAAGAAAACAAGGTAAAAAAACAAGCAGATAAGAGAGACTGGGTACAATTGAAGGGCACACTTCTAAGATTTGAATAAAATATTCATCATAGTAATTTTCACTGTTTCTTTTTCAAGAATTAGGACCAGAAGGTACTATGATAGGTCTATGTTTTATCAGAAACTCATGAGACAAAAAATGCTTTAAATTTCAAATTTTTTTTCATATTTTTTAAAAGCAAATATGCTTATTTGTGCACAGGGAGGGGTGTCCCTCAGCCCAGCCTGCACACTGTCCATTCTGGGACCCCTAGATAGAATCAGGCCTAAACAGTCGGTTGGCTATCCCTCTATAATCCAGGATTGTTGGCTCCCAACTGCTTGCCTGCCTGCCTTCCTGATTGCCCCTAACTGATTCTGCCTGCCAGCCTGATCACCCCCTAACCACTTCCTGCCAGCCTAATTGATGCCTAACTGCTCCTCTGCCAGCCTGATTGCCCCTAACTGCCCTCCTCTGCAATTCTGGTCACCTTTAACTACCCTCCCCTGCAGGCCTGGTCCTCTCAATTGCCCTCCCCTCCTGACCTGGTTCCCCCCAACTTCCCTTCACTGCCAGCCTGTTTACTCCTAACAGTCCACAGTCCAACACTCTATCCACTGAGCCAAACCGGTTTTGACCATTTTTAAGTTTTTGAGGAGACATTCATATTACTCCAGCAAAATATAAACATATCCCCATGTGATGGGCTATTTAAATACTATCATTAGATTTACTTCAGTTTTGGTTTGGTTATACCACTACCTGAGTTCAGCACAGTTCAGGTTAACTTCCAAAAGAGTTAAAAATTAACATAAAGTTTTGGAATATTTGGGTTTTGTTATAATGAATATAGGACTATGGTTGCACTGCTATTATAACTGTTAGAAGTAATAATATGTTTCTAATATTACCTAATATAAAATTAAGTGTTTGCTATAGGTCAAACACTTTGTCTATAAATAGTAGCACCAAAATTTTACAATAGTTATCAAAATGCGGTTCATCTTTGCTCACAAAAAACATTTTAAAATAAATTTTCAGCCAAGACCAGTTTGGCTCAGTGGATAGAGCATCGGCCTATGGACTGAAAGGTCCCAGGTTTGATTCCGGTCAGGGGCATGTACCTTGCTTGCAGGCACATCTCCAGTGTGGGGTGTGCCGGAGGTGGCTGATCGATGTCTCTCTCTCATCGATATTTCTGACTTTCTATCTCTCTCCCTTCCTCTCTGTAAAAAATCAATAAATTATATTTTTAAAAAATTATAAAAAAAATAAATAAATTTTCCAGCATGTAAAATAATAGTGATAATGAAAATTCCTTTTACAGAGAAAGAATTAAATGGATTAGTTTGTATTTCCTTTAAAATTCCAACATATTTGAACTGTATACAAATTTGTGGTTCATTCAATTAATACTTGGACATAAAGGCAAGAATTGTGACAAGGAAGATGTTTCTTTCATTTTTCATCAATTGATTGAAAAGTAAAAATGAGTTTTATCTTTTCTTTAGAAAAAAATCATTTAAAAATAGAATGGCCTGCCCACAAATGAGCAAACAATTGTTTTATGGAATCTAAGAGCTAATATCTTATTAATTATGTTTGATTATAAGTCTTGTATGAACCATAAACATGTAATTAAATGAAATTATTTTGAATGGATTAGAAATGTATATATCCTGTACTCCTTTGAAATTTGCACAGCTTAGATAAGGAGATGTATTTGTTCAGGGAATTGCCAACATTCATTTCATCACTATAAATTTGCTTTGAACTTTTCAATATACTTAATAAATATGACATATTTAAAAGTGAGCTTTGGAAATCCCACTCTGATAGCCAATTTACAGGTATGACACTTGAGCTTGATTTTCTTGGTTAAATACAAGTTTAAGCTATACAAAATTGGAAAATGGGGAACATAATAAATTGCCAGTTTAGAGGCTTCCTGATAGTTTCAATTCTTCAAATTATTCTAACTGTCCCCAAACTTTGAAGGATTCATACAGTACACAATATTGATATATATAAAATCTTAATAATGCCAATGGACCAAATGGCAGAACAACTGAACAATCGGTCGCAATGACGTGTGCTGACCACTAGGGGCTGTGTGCAGAACATGGCAGGTTTGGGCAGCAGGTGGCAGAGCAGGGAACTTGGCAGGCATCGGGCGTGGCAGGATGGTGGAGCAGGTGAGCAGGGGTGCCAGACCAAGGCGGAGCGCCGGTCACTGTCATCAGGGAGAGCCTCTAGTGGTTACTGAAAATGCCTTGTTCCTACATGCTGCAGTCCTACCCAGTACTCACAACTACTGCTGGCACTGGCCCCATTTGCACCCGCTGCCAACACCTGAGCCTCCACTCGTACCTGCTGCCAGTAGCCAGCACCGGTCCCAATCACTCCGCACCGTCAGTGGGTGTGAGCGGCAGCCGCTGGTCCCAATCACCCCTGAGGGCTTCTCCAACTCCCTCTGCTCCTGAGGGGTGGTTAGGGCAGCAGCTGCTGCTTGCACCCGCTAATGGTGCCAGCTCCAATTGCTCCGCACTCTCAGTGTGTGCAAGCAGCAGCGGCAGGAGCAGGACTGACATCAGAGAGAGGACCAAGGGCCATGATGGGAGGGGCTGGATGGGGGCACGGAGGATGGGTCAAGACATGCCACTGTGCCCACCACAGCCTCACGGCCCAGAGTTCTTTTCAAGTGCATTAATTTCAAGCATTGGAGCCCTAGTATCCTAGTATTTATAATAAAACATATAGAAAGATAAGTGAAAGCAATAACAAGGGAATATATATATATATATATATATATATATATATATATATATATTGAAATTTCATCACTTAAGTAAAAATAATCTGAAATAATCTGAAATTATTGGTATTAACCAATAATGCCTTCCTCTGCCAGGGCCAGTGTATTTTTTTCTTTTTAATACTACTTCAATCAAAAAGCTTTTTTTCAATATGAAATAAGTATGAATTTTATTGGAATAGATGATTGATGAGCCAGCTAGCTAGATCTAGATAGATAGATAGATGATAGATAGATGAAAGATAGATAGATGATAGATAGATAGATAGATAGATAGATAGATAGATAGACAGATTGAAAGGAGAATTATTATAGTTACATTCTAAACATCAACTGATCTATATGTCAAGTCAGTTCAGAAAATTCATATTTATTTATAGAAGAGCAAGTATCTATACTAATAAAAGGGCAATATGCTACTTAAACTAGGTCGACTGGACATCTTCCAGACATCTAACTTCCTTCTGGACAAAGTCACAGTGGTGGGGGCTGATGCAGAGGCAGTGAGGGACAATCAGGCCAGCAAGGGAAGACAGCTGGGTATGATCAGGCCACCAGGGTGTGCAGTTGGAGGCAATCAGGCTGGCAGGGTAGCAGTTAGGCAGTGATCAGGCCAACAACGGAGCGGTTAGGAGGTGATCAGGCTGGCAGGCAGAGGAAATTATGGGCAATAAGGTAGGCAGGAAGAGGCAGTTATGGGAGATCAGGCAGGCAGGCAGGCAAGCAGTTAGGAGCCAGTGGTCCCAGATTGGAGAGGGTGCAGGCTAGACTGAGGGCCCCCTACCCCCGTGCACAAATTTCATGTACCAGACCTCTAGTGTAATTATATTAATGCAGTAACTCATCAGTAAAGTCATTCTTAAAAGCTGACACATTTATTCTTTTAATGCTTGAATATTTAATACATGTATTATTCTAATAAATAAAAAAATAGAAAGAAGAAAAAATGGGTGATGTCACAATTATAAACAACAAACTACTTTAGTTATTGAATTTTACTTAATCAAATGCTAAACCACCGTAACAACTGGTAAAATAGTATTTGAACTGAAATCTGCATTTTCTTCCACTTCTATTTACAGTGAACTCATGCAACCCAAGCACCGGCAGAGATGTCATATGGCACATCTTAGTCTAGAAAGGGTGGAACAAATATGATTTGGAGGGAATAAATACATTGTCTTAATTATTCACAGAGAGGTTGGAAGTACTATTTAGGAGACTAAGACAAGAAATTGGAACTATATCACTGCACCAATGTCGGTTCCAAACCTCAGGACTTCCGGGGTGAAATCTAAACCTGGTTCTCTTATAAGGAGGGCAAAGAGAGACTGAAGAGAGAGGCATGCCACTCAGATTCAGATGTGGCAGTTTAATAAGCAAGGGAATTTATACACAAGGCTTGTTTTGGGCATTTGCAAAATGAGTATCTCTGTATTTTCCTGCCATAATCTTATAAATTTATATAGAGGCTTTAATTGATTTCAGTCATGGATACCATCCAGATGGTCTCAGCAACACATAGCTGTCTCAAAGTGTTCTTGAAAATGGTTCCCACTGGGAGAAGTGGGCAGGACATACATTATAAGATTAGGGGATGACCTGAGAACCTTCTGATAGTTCATGTTCAAATTCTAAGGTCAACTGGAGGTTACATCCTCTTAATGACCTTCTCCAAAACTAAATCATCATACTAATACTGTAGTAACAGGTCTAGAACATTTATATTATCAAAAAAATCTGTCTATTTTTAACCAAAATCATCACAATACTTTTAAGAAGTTCTAAGCTGGACTAAAGTCTTTTTCTCTAAAGGAATAACCCTGTTACTGATTGTTCTGACACTGGGGACAGTAGACAAAGAAGGGGCAACACATGAGAATAGGTTGGTTCAAGGTCTAGAATGTCTGGTGTTATAACTAAATTTTGATATGTTCCAAATATGAGATCATGTTCTAAATATTAAACATCTCTCTAACTTTAGTTTTCTTATCTTTATAGTGGGGAATCCTAATACTATAAAGTTCTTTTTAGGATAAATAAATTAATTAGTAGAATATTGCTTAGACAAGTTCCTGATACATAGTAATGCTAGTTGTTCGAGGATGTATTGGTTTTACTAGTTTCTCATAAATTCAACCCATATTTGCTGATTTATACTTAATAGCAGCAAAGAAAATATATATTTTATATGTTTTATATATCTATGTAGGTATATGGATATATATATATTATATGTATGAAATCTCTATAAAATAGTATATGTATAGATGTCATGTATATGTGTGTGTGTGTGTGTGTGTGTGTGTGTGTGTGTGTTATATAATAGTATGTTATATATACAGTGGTACCTCGAGATACGAGTTCCCTGACATACGAGATTTTTGAGATACGAGCGGTCGAGCGAGTGATTTTTGCTTTGAAATAGGAGCAACATTTGAGATAGGAGTCATCGCGTGGATCGGCCTGCTGCACACGACCCACCAGTTTACCTCGACTCAAACGTCTCATAGTTTCCCATGCCTCAAGGTTACGGAATGAATTAAACTCGTATCTCGAGGTACCACTGTGTGTGTGTATGTGTGTGTGTGTGTGTGTGTGTGTGTATTATACACACACACACACACATATATAATTTTCTAAGCTGTATATTCTATATATCTACAACATCCTCTAAGCATCTGATGCCACATATTCTTCAAGAACAAGAATAAAAACATGTGATAAAAGGAAAATATTGGCATAGATGGCAGAGAAATTTGGGAATAAATAATGTACTTACTTATCATCTTATAAATCATCCTCACATTTCTTTTCTATAAAATATGGTCTAGTGGCAAACTCATCACCTATTTATGAAGATTATATGAGATGACAAATCTAAAATGATTATATCAAGGCATGGTACAAAATATATACTCAATAAATGTTATTTTTAACCATTCTGTTAGCTCTAATTTTATATCTAACATCTTTTTGTCTGTACGTATTTCAGCACTACATATCTATATGCATTCATAGCCCATACCAATGTGTGTACATGTGTGTAAGTATGTGTATGTGTTCATTAATTAGCTACAGAAGTCTATGGAAATATTTTTTATCTTTAAAATTTCTGAATACAGATAGGTAGGTACATAAATAGATAACATGAATAGATGATAGAATGATCAATCAATTAATAGCTAGATATAGAAATAGATCATTTTTCTTATCATATAAAATTTTGTAGATTATATTTTACTCTAATATCACATTGAAAATTTTACTAACTTTATTTAATATAACAAACCACAATATTTTATAATATATAAATATTATAATTTGTAATGGTGCTTACTATTTTTTATAATCAGTGTTTTCTTAGAAAAAGATTCCTAACAGTAGATGTTACTTTTCATATTAAATACTACATATTATGTATGAACATTCAGGATTCATGACTTAACAGAGATTATTCTACAAGTTATATATATATTTTTTAATCCTCACCTGAGAGGGGAGGGAGGGAGGGAGAGAAAGAGAGAGAGAGGAGAGAGAAATTGGTTGCCTTCCCAACTGGGGATTTAACCTACAACCCAGGCATGTGCCCTGACCAGAACTGAACCGGCAACCTTTCAGTGCATTTGAGAGTGCTCAACCAACTAAGCTATTCCAGCTGGCTTATTATATCTTGATCATTTTTCTAATGCTATATATGGTTTCTATTTATTTCACCTCTTTAAAATAATTTATTTGAACTACTATAAAAATGATTGCATTTTTTGTGAAAATAAAACTTCATGTGAAGATTACTAATGTCAATTCAATTTAATTGATAATTATGATTATTAAATATTTTCATATTATGTGCACTTAGTTGCTTTAAAAATCCTTTGTGACTTTTGAATACCTTGTGAATCCAAAAGACTAGGCAATAAGCTGGGGCAAATTTCTAAAATTAAGAAATTAATAATAGAAGAAAAATTAAAATTTACGGGAAGCGGTAGTGAGATTAATTTGATTTTGAATATATTTTCCCACAAACTTTAAAAGTTTTTAAAATTAATTTTTATGTGTTATAGAGTAATTTGATACTGAAATTTATATAACATATGCAATTAAAGTGCAGTTATATAGCATTTAATGGATGAATACAATTATATGGCTTTAAAAAGTATATTTCTAATGATTTTTTTGGTATTCATATTCTCTAAAGAATTAACTCTTTTAAAATTCACCAAAAAGTGTAAAGAGTTTTTGTTAATTGTGCCATTTCTGGGAATTTATAGGAGTGTTCTTTATTATATCTATCTTATTTTCTACATTTCACATAAACATTCATTCTTATTAATATGTATTCCATGCCTCTATTGCTTGCTACATTTTATGTTCTAGGCACTTTATCTCCTTTTGTTTATGGCTGACTACATTTATTTTTAATTTAAATTCTTTACTGTTTAAAGTATCACATATGTCTTCTCTCCTCTCCCCCCATTGTTGGCTGACATTTTTAATACATTCTAAAGAAAAATGAAGATTTAAGTAGGAAATTAGGTAAAAGAAGAGATAAAAATGCAGCGGATTGTGATATTTTTGTATTTGCTTATATATTTTTTTTGTAGTAGTATCTTTATGTTCTCTCATTTCAAATGATGCCAACTCTGGCATGGCAGCAGAAAACAAGCCCTCCCTTCTAAAATATGAGGCTAGGAATGTTTGTACCTGGAGCACATTTGGGGGAAATTTCTGTTTGTGGTTATAAAGGGAAATTTTCTTTACGATTAGTTTACTCATGTGCTGAATACTACAATGAAAATGTTATAACTGTTCCTGTGGTTTTTGCTCCTATTTGCTAAACAAAGTTAATAATAATTTTATGGTATCATTCATTATTACCTAACTTTAAACAGCATGTTTTCCTTCCCATGAGAAAATAAGTTTTGATGTTGCAACTTAGAGATGCATAGCTTTTTCTAAATTGGATTGTACAGAAGGAAGCAACTCTACCACTATACAATTTTGTGTAAATTATTTAATGTCTCTGAGTCTTATTGTCTTTATTCATAAAATAGGACATTAATAAAACTTATAAAGAGTTGTTGAGATTACTAAATAAGAAAAGGCTTGTGAAATTCTTAGTATAGATCTTGCTGCATAGGCTGTACTAAAATGTTAATTATATGTGTAATATATACTATGTTGTTTATAATGTATTACTTATAATAGCACATATCATACAAATAACGTAGGTCCTTAAACAACATTAGAGTAAGGGGGTCTGACCTCCCATCCAGTCAAAAATCCACTTATAGCACAAGGATAACTACACATGTACATGTTCCCAATGGCACAGCTAATTTTGAACAAAGAGGGTTCAAAATGCATATGTCAATCAATTAAAAAACAAAACTCATGTAAGTGGATCCATGACTTTTAGTGGTATTTTGTTTTTCAAGGATGAACTGCAACATATAATTAATGTATGATATATTATTTACAATATATAGTATATGACATCTAATATAAAATGTTAATTATTAACTTCATCATCTTTATTATGACTGTCCTTATATAATGCAGGAGTCATGTACTTGGGTCTTCGACTTTGATGAATCCCTTATGACCTGACATGGTCTTTCCCACTAACTTTCTAAAGAATGTTGACCCAGTAGCGCTCTCTGAAAGTGCTTGCCCACTTCATCAGAGGTCCATAAAAAAAAAAGTCTTCTTAGAGAAATTATTTATAACTAAAAAAAAGTTGGGGGAGGAGGGACTAGTCTTTTCTGAAATTCAGATTACTCCTCCTCCTAGAGAAGAGCTTTCTATAGAACACAAATAAAACCCTCCTAGCCCAGCCACCATGGCTCAGTGGAAGAGCATTGACTGACCTAGGAACCAGGAGGTCATGGTTTGATTCCTGGTCAGGGCACATGCCAGGTTTGTGGGCTCAATCCCCCATAGGAGGCATGCAGGATGATTCTTTCACATCATTGATGTTTTTTTTTTCTCTCTATCTCCCTCCATCTCCCTTCCTCTATGAAATCAAAACCTCCTAAATGCTTATACATTAAAGTAACCTAATGAAAGAATATCACCATTCTTTATAATCATTCTTTTTATTTTTATTTTAAGCTAATAGAAGTCAATTCAAAAGAAGATATTTAAGAACAATTACAGAAAATGTGCATTATTTGTGTTGTGAGATGTACTTCCAGTATGCACTTTTGAGGTTAATATCATAAAAATACAAAATCTAGAAAAGAATAAACATAATTAGAAATTCCTTAGCATCATTTTATTATATTTTAATATACCTTCCTGCAGCCTGTATATTGTTATATTTTCTTTTATAATTACATACTAGGCAATGCATTGTGAGAAAATAGTGGTAGTGAAAATATTGATATAGCACACTTTATTCTTCCTGAAATGTACTATTAATCAGATTCTAGTCTGCAATATTTCAGCTCTCCAGAAGTATGGTAGCCACAGTCATGAATTTTAGTATGGGTTATAAAGGGATACTATATAAACTTATCACTCAAAACCTGTTCCTCAGCAATATATATCTTTGGCGCAAGCACTTAAAAAATACTTTTCCATGTCAGCTGTAACCCCTCTTCAAGGTTCTGGGTCAAGTACTGAAAGCTGTTGTGATAAAAGCTTAATTCCTGCCACTCTGTAAAAAGCTATTGTCATCACTTGTATTTTAAAATTGTTTTTAACCCTGAATAAACTGAGTTGTACACCACACACACACACAAATAAGATTTAATGTTGTTTTATGTTTTACCTGCTCAAATTCATAAGATCATTTTTAGCTTTGGCTTTATAAAATCCAGATAAAACTAAGTGCTATCAGTAGTGGGTTAAAACATTATTTTACTCAGATCAAACAGAACCATAAAGCTTTAGATAAATTATATTTGGGAATAAAGCAATTCAGACTGGCTGTACTTTAGTGCTCTGAAATTTTAACTTTTTTTTTCTTTAAAGTAATGGAAGGATTTTTTTTAAATTACTTAGTTTATTTTTATTTGGATTAGTACTCTGCATATTCCCAATTCTCTCATATGCAAGTAGATGCAAACCTTGTGCTTCTCAGGGAGAAGCTTCAGGACTTGAGTTCCTCCCCAAATGTGAGCCACCGTGCTGGGGGTGGGGTTTACGGTGAGATTGTGTCCCAGACTTTCCTACTCTCTTCGTGGATTTCCCTCTCATTTGCCTGATGTGATGGGTTGCTTCATCAGCTTTTAGTGTTTTTTGTTGTTGCTGCTTTTCCCACTAGAGGATTTAATTACAGTAGTAGATTTGATGTAACCATGGGAAGAGGTGAGTTCAGGATCTTCCTACATCATCATCTTGAACATGAATCCGCTACGTTTCCCCAATTTTAAAACAAATTGCTACATAGTCTAGGATCACATGGTTATACAGGCAGCATCTGTTGAAAATCCTGTATATATTTAAAAACAATTATATATTTCAAAATAGTTAAATGTACCAGTATTCTCTGAAGTAGGTAGTGCATCAATGATTTTAGTTAGTAGTATGACATAAAAACAAATTTTCAAGTGGTTGCTTATTAATCTGTTTGTGAAAAGTTGGAGGATCACAGTACCTGATATCAAATTATACTACAAGATGATTGTAATCAAACAGCCTGGTACTGAAATAAGAACTTGCATATAGATCAATCAAATAGAACAGAGAGTACAGAAATTAACCTGTCTTTACAGTAAATTAATATTTGACAAAGAAGGCAAGAACGTACAATTAAGAAAAGACAGTCTTTTCAATAGTTGGTGTTGGGAAAATTGGACAGGTACATGCAAAAAAAAAAAAAGAAACTTTATCTCCAACTTACAGCATATATAAGAATAACCTCAAAATGGATGAAAGACTTAAATGTCACTCATGAAACCATAAAAAGCCTAGAGGAAAACATAGGCAGAAAAATCTCAGACATCTCTGATAGCAATATTTTTACTGATATATCTCATGGAGCAAAGTAAACAATGGGACTACATCAAACTAAAAAGCTTCTGCACTGACAAAGGAACCATCAGCAAAATGAAAAGGGAAACCACTGTATGGAAGAACATATTTATCAATGACACATATGATTAGAGGTTAATTTCCAAAATATATAAAGAACTTATACAATTCCACACCAGAAAGACAGACAGCCCAATTTAAAAAATGGGCAAAGAACCTAGACACTTTTTGAAAGTGGACATACAGAAAACCAAGAGACATATGAAAAAATGCTCAAAGTCACTAATCATCTGAGAGCTGCAAATCAAAATGACAATGAGATCCCATCTCACACCTGCCAGAATGGCTATCAACAAATCAATAGACAAGTGGCAATTATGTGGAGAAAGGGAACCCTCGTGCACTGCTGGTGGGAATGCAGACTAGTGCAGCCACTGTGGAAAACAGTATAGAGCTTCCTCAAAAAATTTAAAATGGAACTCCCATTTGATCCAGCAATCCCACCCCTGTGAATATATCCCAAAAACTCAGAAATACCAATTAGAAAGAACATGTGCATCCCTATTTTCATAGCAGCACAATTTACAATAGTGAAGATTTAAAAACAGTCTAAGAGTCCATCAGCACATGAGTGGATTAAAAAACTGGTACATCTACACGATGAAATACTATGCTGTTGTAAAAAAGAAAGAACTTATACCATTTGCAACAGCATGGATGGACTTAGAGAAGATTATGCTAAGCAAAATAAGCCAGTTAGAGAAAGGTAAGTATCACATGATCTCATTTATTTGTGGAATATAGTAAACAATACATAGGCAGTCCTCAGATTACATTGGACTCGACGTATGTCATTTCATGGTTATGTCACATCTCCATTTATTTATTTTAAAAAAGTTCCGTCATTTTGACGAATGTACATATGTGCTTTATGTTTTTTATTATTTATTTCCACATGTAAAGGTCAGGAACTATTAACTTTCTTTTCTTTTATTTTTTTTTACTGTTACTTCATTACTGCTGTGTATGTGCTCCATGTGAGTGATGTAGGTGCTGATGTAGGTGGGTTCCGACTTACATCAAAAATCATGTTACATCACACTGTAGGAATGGATCTGCTATATAATCCGAGGACTTACTGTACATTGATGAATAAAAATGGATCCAGAGACAGAGAATAATTGAGCATATCATCAGACTTCAGAGGGAAGGCAGGGGAGAGGAGGCAGCGGAGGTGGTGGTGGGAGGACAATAAGAGATCAACCAAAGAACTTGTATGCACAACCAGTAGTCACAGACAATGGGGGAGTGAAGGCCGGGACTGGGGGGCAGGGACATTTTGGGAGGGGACAAGTGGAGAAAGGAGACATATGTAATACTTTCAACAATGAAGATTTTTTACAAATGAGCAAATAACCTGCAAATACACTTCTCCAAATAGGACTACAGAAGTCCAATAGACATATGAAAAATTACTCAACATCACTAATCATCAGAGGGAGGCAAATTTATTCCCTAATGAGGCAACACTTCACACCTGCCAGAATTGTTATCATCAATAAATCATCAAACAACAAATGCTGGCCAGGAGGTGGAGAAAAGGGAAGCTAGTGCTCCGCTAGTGGGAATGCAGACTGGTGCAACCACTATAGAAAACAGTATGGAATTTTCTCAAGAAATTAAAAATAGAACTGCCTTTTGACCTAGTGATTCCACTTCTGGAAATATAGTCTAAGAATCCTGAAAAACCAATCAGAAAAAATATATGCACTCTTATGTTCATAGCAGGATTATTTTTCAATAGCCAAGACCTGAAAACAAGCAAAGTGCCCATCAGTAGATGAGTGGATTAAAAAGCTATGGTACTGCCCTAACCGGTTTGGCTCAGTGGATAGAGCGTCAACCTGCAGATGAAAGGTCCCAGGTTTGATTCCAGTCCAGGGCATGTACCTTGGTTGTGGGCACATCTCCAGTAGGAGGTGTGCAGGAGGCAAATAAATCAGTGTCTCTCATTGATGTTTCTCTCTATCCCTCTCCTTTCCTCTCTGTAAAAAAATCAATAAAATATATTTTAAAAAATAAAAAGCTGTGGTACATTTACACAATGGAATACTATGCAGTCATAAACATAAGGAAGTCAACATGGATGAACTTGGAGATTACTTTGTTAAGTGAAAGAAACCAGTCAGAGAAAGATAAATACCATGTAGTCTCATTTATATGTGGAATCTAATAAACAAAATAAACTGATTAACAAATTAAAACCAGAGTCATGAATATATGAAACAGACAGAAAGATGGCAGAGACCAGATGAAAAAAAAAGGTGAAGAAATTATTCAAAGGTTAGATATGCATAACCCATGGACACAGACAACAGTGTGGTGATTGCCAGAAGGAAGTGGGATGGGGGCTTGGTGGAGGATGGCAAAGTGGAAGGGAGATGGGGACATATTTAATAATGTCAACAATAAAAAATAAAGTTATAAGTAAAGAATGCACTTATCTAATTGAGATGGGATAAAAGGCATATAGCATTTTTCAGTTTTAAAATATTATAAAATAATCATTAACTATTTCTTGCAATTATGCTAAGTGAACATTAATAATATAATTATGCAAATGATGCATAAAGATATTGAATAACATAAATTAAAAATATATAAATAATTAAACAAAATGAATTATTGTAATGTTTAGTCTGTGGTCTACCATTCTAAAGTTTCACTGTTTACTAAAAAATGATGTTGGATTAGAGTAAACGTTTCCTCACATAAAAAAAGTAATGATTTATGACATCATTGTCTAAATGGTATCTGAATGGATGCTCTATTACACTGAAATTCTCAAAATTTTTTCAAGAGTTTAAAAAAACATTTATTTTTATCTATATAACATATTTGGTCAACTAGATATTATTTCTTAGCTTGTTGGCACTGATAACTTGGATCAGTTTATATTTCAAATCACTCAGGCACTTAATAGCTTATAAATGTTTACACTGGGACCAACATGGAGAAGAAAATAATTTTTGAAGGAAAACATCAGTTTGTTCCCAGCCCAGGACAATACCCAGTAATGTTGGCTTCATTTTTTATTAATTTCACTCTCTCTGTAGTTGATGCCAATTCCTCATGCAGCCTCCATTTGCATACTAGTGTAATCTTTGCAAAAGTGTCTTTCATATCATGTGTTTTTGTTGGAGAAATAAATACTATTTAAAATATAAAACCTCTCATAGATTGTTACAATTTATTCAGTTCTCCCTATATCTATGCCCTCAGATAGCTGCCTCTGATACTGTCTCTGACATTAGCCATACAAATTGCTTTGGTTAATGGAAAAGTGGTAAATGTAACACAAGCAGAAACTTGAAAATTGCTTCTGCACTAGATTTGCCAATTCTTGGTGCTATTGAAATATTCAATACTACTTGTAGAACAAAAAGCCTCAGATAGCCTATTCCTTGATGAAAAATAATGATCATAGAATCACTATTGCCAGGCACAAGAATGAGGCCATCCTAGATCAACTAGCCCAACACGACCTATACTGACCAAAGGTGTCTGGACAACTCTCACTAAGGTCGGCAGCAGAATTATCCAGTCAAAAAAGATATTCATGGGAAATGACAAATGGTGGTTGTTTAAGAAATTGTATTTTGGAGTGGTTTGTTATGTATTTAAAGGTAATGAATATGATAGAGTTTGCATGGTGAGTCATAAAAACTTTTACTCATTAGGTATGATTTCATAGTGCCAAAGCAAATATTTGCCAATAAATAGAGGAATCTAAGGCTTAAGGCATTCATTCATTCATTCATTCATTCACTCATTTTTGCTCAGAATTATGGAAGCCAGGTGGAAATTTTGAAATCTTGTTTTTAATGGTCAGTATCTTTTTTTTTTTTAAAGATCACATATCTTTTTAAATATATATGTATATATATATTATTGATTTTTTACAGAGAGAAAGGGAGAAGGATAGAGAGTTAGAGACATCGATGAGAGAGAGACATTGATCAGCTGCCTCCTGCACGCCCCCTACTGAGGATGTCCCAACCAGGATACATGCCCTTGACAGGAATCAAACCTGGGACCTGTCAGTCCATAGACCGACGCTCTATCCACTGAGCCAAACCGGTTTTGGCAATGGTCATTATCTTTAATAATAAAAGCCTAGGTGGCCCTCACGACCTCACATCATCACAAGATGACCACCCCCACTTCATCACAAGATGGCTGGCAGGGGAGGGCAATTGGGGCTGATGGAGCCAGGCAGGGAAGGCATTTGGAGCTATTAGGCTGGCAGGGGAGCAGTTAGCCATCTATCAGGCTGGCAGGGGAGTGGTTAGGGGATGATCAGAATGGCAGGCAGGCTAGTGGTTAGGAGCCAGCAGTCTCAGATTGTGAGAGGGAGATACGACCACAGAGATTGGGCATAAACCAGCAGTCAGATATCCCCTGAGGGGTCTCATACTTGAGAAGGTGCAGGCTGGGCTGAAGGACCCCTCCCCCACCAGTGCACGAATTTCATTCTAGTCTATATATATAAAAGCCCAGTGGCCAGAACAACAGAACAATGAAATGATTGGGATAACTGAATGACCGGAACAACCCAAACGACCAGTCAATATGAAACAAACTGCAGTGGCCAACTGGTCCAATCTGGGCCATGGTTGGCCCCTCACAACCTTCTGTGGCCCCTCTTCTTGGCCAGCCCCACCCATGATTGGCTCCCCACCCTAAATGGGGCAGGAATAGCCAACCTCTTGCATTCCCTCACCATCACCAGCCTGACTCCATCAGCCCTCATTAGGGTGGCCAGCTGAACCCCACTCATGCACAAATTCATGCACCAAGCCTATAGTAATAAAATAATGCAGTAACTAATGATTAATATTTATATCTTACAATATGATCCATTAATCCCACTTCTGAATAGATATCCAAGAGCATTGAAAATAAGCTCTCAAAGGGGTAAGTGCATTGCAGCACTATTCACAATGGCGAAATATGGAAACAACGCTATTGTTTATTTACTAATAAATAGATAAAGAAAATATAACATATACTTACAGTAGAATATTATTCAGACTTTAAAAATAAGGAAATCCTGTTATATGTGACAACATGGAAGGACCTGGATAACATTAAGCTAAGCAAAATAAGGCAGTCACAGAAGGACAAATTCTGCATAAGTCCACTTTGGTAAGGTACCCAAAAGTGTCAAACTCATAGAATAGAGAACAGAATGGTGGTTGTCAGAAGCTGCAGTAAGGTGAAATGGGAAGTTGCCATTCAATTGATATGACTTAGATTTTCAAAATGAATTAGTTCTAGAAATTTGCATATAGCATACCTATAGATAACAATTTTTTTATTGTTAAGAGGATAAATGTCATATTAAGTAGACCTACCACAAAAAAAAAAACACACAAATAAACAAGCAAAAACCCCACAAGGATACTTTTGGAATAATGGATATGGCTAATGTTATAAATATGAATATGCATTATCAAATTGTATATATTAAATATGTACAGTTTTGAATATCAATTATACCTCAATGTAGTTGTTATTGTTTTAAAGTAAAAACCCAATGGACAAAATTGCACTTTTTCCCAACTCTTCTTTCATATATCTTTGACAATCTATTCTTAAAACACAATCACACCATATGGTCAGTAAAATGGTTATAGGAAAAATATATTAAGGAATTAAAAAATTCAACAGCATGGATGGATCTGGAGAGCATCACTCTAAGTGAAATAAGCCAGTCAGAGAAAGACAAGTGCCATATGATTTCACTCATATGTAGACTTTAATGACCCAAGAAACTAACAAACAAAATAGAAATAGACTCACAGATACAGAGAACAGACTGACAGCTATCAGAGGGGAATGGGGTACAGGGCTGGGTGAAAAGGTGAAAGGATTAAGCAAAAAAAATAAACAAACAAAAACTCATAGCCACAGACAACTACATGGTGATTACCACCAGAGGGGAAGGGAAGTGGGGAAAAGTAGGAGAGGGTAAAGGAACCATAAAGTAATGAAAAAAAAACTTGACTTGGAGTGATGAACACACATTATAATATACTGTTGATGTATTAAAGCATTGTATACCTGAAACCTATATAATTTTAATAACAAATAAATTTAATTTTTAAAAATAATAAAAACCAAAATCTTTCACAATCATATATATTCCCTCAACATTTATGTTTGCCTTTGGATGGCAAATAGTTATTTTTCAGCAGACTTATCTAATAATCATTCATCTAAAGATTTATAATAAAATAACAATTAATTACAAAATATTAGTATATCTGACTTAAAGCCCAAAATATCTATCACCTACAAAAATGTTGGGATAAAAAAAGAAACAATACTGATCTTTAAATGTATCACTGATAATACAGATACAAATATATATGAGCAAAATATATAATGTATATTGGTAATATATTTTTTAGAAATTGTTATGATCCATGTAATCAAGTATTTTATTACTTGTCTTAAAACTTCACATGGCTCATTTCTCCTTGTGTATTCTCATAGTACCTTGTAGACATATCTGTTATATACTTCCAGTATTATAATGCAATGATTCAGTTAATGTTTGTTCTTTTTTTTTTCACTGTGACTTCCTTGAGGATCAGATCTGTTTCCTGTTAATCTTTTTTATCCTAAGCATCTGACACAGAAATTGTAATCATTGATGCTCTGAAAAAGCTTGCTCAAGACTTAATATGTCCCTGTCAATTTTCTAATATTAAAAACATATATATTCTGCTATATTGTAGTCCCCTTTACTTTGAGGGTATGTTCTAAGACCCCAGTAGATGCATAAAACTATGGATATGCTAGCATATGTACATATATACTATGTATTTTCTCCTTTACCTACATACCTCTGATACAGTTGATTTTAAAAAGTAGGCAATTTCATGGATAGAAGATTTGTTCTTACCGTACATCTTAACAACCCGAGCATGTGTTTTTTTCTTTCCTCATTAAGCCAAGGACTTTCACCTTTTCATTTAAAGGAAATACTTTACAGCTCCTCTTTGGCATATCTGAATTGCCAGCATCACTATCTTGTGCTTTGGGGTTATTAGTAATTAAAATAAAGGTTACTTGAACATGAGCAATGTGAAACCATGACAGTCAATCTGATAACACAGATAACTACTGAGTGACTATCGAGCGAGCGGATAGTGTATACAGCCTGGATACATTGTACTCAAGGACTGCTCATTTCTGGCTGAACAGAGCAGGGCTGCACAAGATTTTATCATGTTACTCAGAAGGGCAAGCAATTTAAAATTTAGAAACTGTTAATTTCTGAAATTTTCTATTTAATATTTTCAGACTGCAGTTGACCACACATAACTGAAATTGAGGAGAGTAAAACTGCACATAAGGGGGACTACTGTATTTCCACCTTAATAGTATAATATATTTCTCAGAGTTTCCCATCTCTATCCGAAAGCCAACAGTTAGTCTAGCCTGCTTTGTTTAAGACAGGAGGTGAGAATGCAATAGAAGAGAACAAATACAGATAAAAAAATAAGGAAATAAGATGACAATAAAAGAAATGGCAAGGCAGTACAAACTAAAAGCATCAGAGTATCGCCTTATAAACATGCAGGAAGAGAAAATTATCAAAAGTTTTGGATTTTATGGGCCTGTCAATTATTATCAGGTTTTCATACTAAGTGCTTTTACTCTAACTAAAATTTTAAAACAGTTTATGGAAGAAATTAATATTTTAGATAAGCTACTATAGTGTAATTAGAATGAAGACTTCATCCAAATAATTGCGATATTTCTATATATATTCTAAAATATTTCTAATACATAATTCTCTAAAAGTTAATAACCATGTGAAATTCTCATGAATCGTTAGTTAATATTCATGAAATATTCATTGATTTATGTTTACAAACTTTCATTAGAATGTACAAATGAGCCCTAACCAGTTTGGCTCAGTGGAAAGATCGTCGGCCTACAGACTGAAGGGTCCCAGATTCTATTCTGGTCAAGGGCATGTACCTTGGTTGTGGCCACATCCCCAGTAGGAGGTGTGCAAGAGGCAGCTGATCGATGTTTCTCTCCCATTGATGTTTCTAACACTTTATCCCTCTTCCTTCCTCTCTGTAACAAATCAATAAAATATATTTACAAAAAAGAAATGCACAAATTAATGTGCTCATTCATGGAAAGACTATCAAATCTATAAATATAAGGCCAACTTTTATGTACATGTGACTATTTAAATTTTATAAACTTGAATGCCTTAACCATTCAAAATAAATGTATTTTACTATGTTAATTTTGTGAATATTTGCAAATAATTTAGATGACATTTATTTGTATCACAAAATATACAATTTAATGAAAAAATGGACATTTGGGCCATTTGCATTCTGGAGAATTATTCAATTCATAGGAATTTAACCCAATATATTTAAAAAGATCTTGCTAGAAGGGACATTTGTTATAGTAAAAAAGAAAAAAGAAATGATAAGTTTGGGGGCCAAGAAAAATTGTGTCTTAAGTTTTTGTTGATCTCCTTTAACTTTGTTTTTATCTGTGTATTTAGTGATGGCTCTTAATTACTTCCCTATTTGTATGATTAGTGCTTCTCTTCCCTTTGCACTTTCTTCTCCTGTGCTACAAAAAGCATCTATTAAAACCGTACTGTATTTTGTTCTCAAGTTCTACATACTAGAATTAATAAACACCACACAAAATATATCACATATATTGTACTTTTCCTAGTTTATATTTGGTCACATAAATTTAATGTCCTTTTTGAAACTTATAGGCAGGGTAATATAATTATTGTTAAATAAAGCAATTAAATAAATTTATTTCAAATCAATGAGTGTTTATGGAGGATCTACCCTGGGTAAACAACTGTATTAGGTTCTGGGTAGTAAATATTCTGTGATGTTTTTAAAAGTCAATGGTTTAGCCAGGCCATGTGGCTCAGTGGTTGAGTGTTGATCTATAAACGAGGAGATCCTGGTCAGGGCATATACCTGGGTTGCAGGCTCCAACCCCAGTAACGGACATGCAGAAGGCAGCTGATCAATAGTTCTCTGTCATCATTGATGTTTCTATCACTCTCTCCCTCTCGATCCTTCTCTCTGAAAGAAACATTTTTTAAAAAGTCAATGGTTTAGTGGGAAAAGGTAGTTTGCATGTTGTGGGAAATATGAAGTTGTAAATTTAAATTTTACATTAGTATTTGTGTCTTGATACATCTTTAGGAGAGTGCTTCTTTCTTCAGAACAGATTGAGCAAAAAGGCTGCTTATGCCACAAGACTTCCTCCAAGAGTAAAGGAGGAGAATGGTGTACTTCGTTTTCTACTTCAGTTAAAATGCCCTGAACCATCAGTGCAGGGCTACTTAGGTTAGAGGCAAAAGCCACTATCGTTTTTGAATTTTGACATGTGCTCTATAATGTACACATCTTACATTTATGTCCTTTCAGCTGGAAACAATTGTTTTCCTGTCAAAATGCTTCAAAAAGATTCATTGTTTACTTTCCAGAGAAGACTAAAACTTGACCTTGGGCTATCAGTTCTTAGACAGTTCTGCTATAAGGATCACATGATAAATGTCTCTGCCATCCCTCAGTTTCAATGTCTAACAGATATCTCCTGCTCTTTGGTCTCTATTGGAAGAAGAAAAAAACAAAAGCAAAACATTTAATTCAACAACATTGAAGGCATAGCCAAGTTCTTATTTTATAAAGTATCCTTGTTCATTTTAAAACTCCAAACAGAAAAGTTCAATTTCATTAAAAGAGACAAGTGAAAGTGTGGGAAAGAGTCCAGAAACATTAATGAGATTTTATATTGTGAATGTATTGTTCCTTTTACTCAAAGAAGGTACAATCAGTAATTAACTGATCAATCATAAAATCAAGTTCAGAGATCCCATGGGTATGTAATTTTGTAAGACCCCAAAGAAAGCAACTAGAGACTTAATACGCTTTTTCTTCATCGATTAAGGTATTACATATGTGACCTTAACCCCTCATTGTCCTCCTAAATACTCTTTATAAAGATATAAATATATCTTTATATTAATATATAAAAATAAATATAAAGGGAGAAAGAGAAAGAGACAAACCTCAATGATGAGAATCATTGATTGGCTGCCTCTTGCACGCCCCCTACTGGGATCGAGCCCATAACTTGGGCATATGCCCTTGAGCAGAATCAAACCTGAGACACTTCAGTCTGCAGGTTGACACTCTATCCACTGGACCAAGCCAGATAGGGCTAAATACTTTTTTTGTTTAAAATTTTCAACTAAATTTTTCTCGATTATATTTTCAAATGCATCTTATGTTCTTTGTATTAGAAATGCATATTTAATTATATACCAATTTTTCTTTATAAAATTAACAATATGTTCCCATCAAATTTTTTTAAAAATAGGAAAACTGTAAAATTAAGAGAATACCAAAAAAAATCTCAAAATCTTTCAGTTATGCATTTTACATGATTTATGCTTATAAAAAGAATAATATTTTAAAAATATTAAGATGTTTTAGTTTTTATTCTAGCTAAAAAATATTTCCTTGTGGCTTCCCATAGATTTGCTAATTTCATACTGAGATTATTAAAAACCTATCCTTTTTTAAGAAATAAAAGAGTTTTGTAAATTCTATCACTTGCAAAATGTGTATCTAGGATAAAATTTAGGTATCCCCCCAAAAAAATTATCACATATGGAAGAATTAAGAATATTAGTCTGATTGTAACTCTTTCCTGGATTTCCAGGCCACCCACTTACCCTATAGAATTTGGAATTACATCTCCACAATTGCTTGAGACAGTTCTGTAAAATCTTTCTCTCTCTTTCTCACCAAATATATAGTTATATATAGTTATAGTTATTATAGTTATAGTTAGTTAGTTAGTTAGTTAGTTTTCTCTGGAGTAAGGGATGATATCAGCCTTTAAGAAAAAAAAAAATCGTTTCCAAGACTTGGGTTGTTGATAGCAGGGAGATAATACCTCACGAAGAGAGAAAAGAAGACACGTTGAGAGTCAGGTGGCCTGACTTTCCCCATACTTGCTATTCAACTCTAGAAAACAGGAGCTGTAGAGTTATCCTGTCTCTTTGGGGAATCCTGCTTCCTAAGGCATAGAAGAAGAAATGTATGTACATGGTGCCTTGTCCAACATGATATTGGGAAGCATATTAGCAAAGTCTGATAAAGAAATGGAGATGCTTGCCCAATAGTAAGAATAGGTCTGGAAGAGACCTGAGAAAAATAAAATGTGAGGCTAATGATGCTAGAGGCTGAGCAGAACCCATGAACATCAGTAACAAATGAAACTATTATCCTAAAAGAACAGATATGTCTGTGCATGTTAGTGCAGTGACCAGCTCAGTGGCTCCTACAAGTCACACTCTAGCAAAGTGCTGAAAAAATGTGAAGACAGGACATGGATTTAAAACTATTCCCCGTGCCTTGCCCACGCCTCTATGCCCTGCCCTTCTACAGTCACTGCTACCAGCTTCTTATTTCTCCATCTAGAAATACTAAAGGTTTGACTAAGTATTTCTGTATAAGGATTTTAAAAATAACTCTCTACATTTTTATAAAATTATATTTAAGTGATCAGATTTTAGAGAAATATATGTACTTTGCATTCTAAAGTTTTTTGCATATTTATTTATCTGATAAATTAGTTCCTATTAATTTAGGATTCAGTTTTGCATAGTATCAGTATTTATAATTCACTTAAATCTTCTTTATCAAAGATTTTTGCAATGGGATTTTAGTATTTTATGACATTTTTTTCCATTATAAACAATGATTAAATTAATTAGTTTCACACACATTATTTTACATGTTAGGGGAATACCAATTTTAGTGCAATTTTTTATAAAATCAGGTTCACTCCAACAAACATTTTTGTAATTGCTCCTTGAGTCATTTATATGATGTCTACTTTAAACTGTTCATCAGATTCTTCTAACATCTCTGTCATCTCCATGTTGGCATGTATTTACTTTTTTTTCTAAAGTGATCTTCTTAATTAAATACCAGATCATCCTGGCTCTTGTTATGCTGAATTTCTTTTGATTGAAACCTGAAAATTTGGGGCATAATGTTAAAATAGTTTAGATCTAATTTAAACTTTCTGCTTCTGCTGGCTTCTCTGACATTATTCTGCACTGTGGTGGGAAGCACTCCTTGGTCATGACTAGGATCAGATAAAAGCCCAAATTTTCCACTTGGCGTCTAATGAGCCTGAGAGGAAAGGTTCTTAAATACTCCCAGGTCAGGGTGAGAATCCCACCACCTCTAGGCTTCTACTGATTTGGCCCTGATTGAGAGCGATTGGATTGCCTCACTGCTGCTGCCTATGGCCTCTACTGACACCTACTGGTTGGTGGTGAAAGTTCTCTCTCCTAGACCCTGATTCCACCACAGCAAGGAGAGAAAGTCCTCATGGGAGTTTGGACTAGTATCCCCATCCATTACAACTGGTGGGCAGGCCCAGGCTTTCATGTTGTTATCTTCACTGTCACCACAACTAGGGTCTCAGCACCATCTAGAGGGATGAAAGTTCTGGCTCCCTCATTGTCCTTCTCTGACATCACTATAGCCCAGTTTTTTGAGCATCATGGTGATTTAGAAATCTTGACTCCCTGTTCAAATTTTGCTGCCATCAATGTGGGTGGGGCTATAGATTTTGCTGTTTTGTTTGATTGCAGAAGAATGGGTATTTTTCAAAGTTCTATGTCTTCCTAAGGATCCCCTTTTTTGACCTTTGAGTAGAGAAATCTTTGACTAGTTAGGTCTTATTTTTTATTGTGCCTGTTGAAAATTCTGGAATGCCAACTTCTTTATCACCTATCTTAGATATATAAGGCAAAAAGAAAACCTAGGAACTTATAACTGTGTCATACTTTGAAACCTGAGGTCCCTACCAGTCTGCTTTCTGTCCTGCACCTTTAAGAGTTTTCTAATATTTGTTTTATTTACAATATTCAGGACTTTTAGGTATACTTAGTGGGAGAAAGACAGAAAAGTAAGTATATTCCATTTCCTGGAAGCACAAGTCTTCTTCATTTATTTTATTAATTCTCAAACTCTTATCCTACCTCTCTCTGTGTTTTAAGAATAATAATATGAGATTGTATAATTTTTATTGGGTACTCTAGGATGAGATAAGAGTGGTCCATATTAATGTAGTACTTTACAATTGGGCACTTATATAAGTCCACTGGAAGACTAAGAGCCATTTTTTTCACTTATTTTTTTTTTTTTGGTACATAAAATAATGGGGACAGTAGTAAGAAAAGGCTTCATGGAAAAACTCCTAAGCTGTGTTTAGTATTTTTGATTGGTAGTTTTGCTGAATTTTCATAGAATTTTATTTTAATGTTACATAACATTACCTCTTAATTCCTACAAGCTATATTAAATCATAACCAATGTATAACAAAGGAAATGTTTAAAATAATCATAATCAGAAAATACTATTTAATTATTTTAATTATAAATAAAGGAAGAATCCAAGATGACGGGATAGATAAACACCTACACTGCTGCCTCGCACAACAATTTCAAAACTACAACTAAAAGACAGAATGGACATCATCCAGAACCACAGGAAAGCTGGCTGAGTGGAAATTCTACAACTAGAAGGAAAGAAAGGGGCTCACAGAGACCCAGAGGAGCTGCAAAGAGCTGAGGTACTGAGATGTGTGCGTGGAAAGAGTGGGTACCAGAGGCCCTGGCTGGCTTTCTCTGGCGGGAGGGAGACGGAGACTCCCAATGGGATTGAACTCCTTATCCTACAACACTGAACTCCAGGTCCAGCTGAAACTCAAATGGGGGGGGGGGAATTTTGTCTATGAAAAGGGAGAAGTGCACGGAAATTTAGGGGAGTTGCAAAAGGGCAGAAGTCGGGCGGCGTGCACAGCACTGTGCGCAGAAGACTGACTGCTGATTGTGTTGCTGGCTTTCATAAGTGGGCAGGAGACAGAGCCTTCCAACTGTGCAATTTCTAACTCCACTGAACCCCAGTTTCTGGCGAAACCCTGGGGACCCAGATTCATATGGTCCTGGAGTTCAGGGGAGATGAAAAGGCAGCAGTCTAGAGGCACTGCAAAGTGCGTGCATACACAGGAACTGCTCCAGCAATTACCTAGTCACATGAGACTCAGGGGCCATGGAGGGCAGGGCTAACTGGAAGGCAAGGCGGTCCGTTAATCCCTGAGACTCCACCCATCCCAAGCTCAACAGAGAGGCTTTTGCAGTTTTGCAAGTCTTGTGTCATAAGGCTGAATCTAACAGAGAAGTTCTCCAGGCATAGTGAAAATGCAGAGACAAAGGAAGAGATCACAAACAAAAGAAATGGAGGAAAACAAACGACTGGATATAGAGTTCAAAACCACGGGTATAAGGTTTTTCAAGAATATCCTAGAAAAGATGGATAAACTTAGTGAGACCCAAGAGAGGATGAAAAAGAACCAACTAGAGATGGAAAGGAACCACCTAGAAATTAAACATACACTGACTGAAATAAAAAATATTATACAGAGTCCTAATAGCAGACTAGAGGAAGGCAAGAATCAAGTCAAAAATTTGAAATATAAAGAATCAGAAAACACTCAACTGGAAAAGCAAGAAGAAAAAAGATTCCAAAAATGTGAATATAATCTAAGGAGCCTCTGGGACAGCTTCAAACATACCAACATCAGAATTGTGGGGGTGCCAGAAAAAGAGAGAGAGCAAGATATTGAAAACCTATTTAAAGAAATAATGACTGAAAACTTAACACATCTGGTAAAAGAAATAGACTTACAGGTCCAGGAAGCACACAGAACCCCATATAAAAGGAATCCAAAGAGAACTACACCAAGTCACATCATAATTAAAATACCAAGAGCAAAAAACAAAGAGAGAATATTAAAAGCAGCAAGAGAAAAACAGTTAATTACCTACAAGGGAGCACCCACATGATTGTCAGCTGATTTCTCAACAGAAACAATGCAGGCCAGATGGGAGTGGCAAGAAATATTCAAAGTGATGGCTGAAACCTGTTTGGCTCAGTGGATAGAGCGTCAGCTTGGGGACTGAAAGGTCCAGGTTCGATTCTGGTTTGGGGCATGTACCTTGCTTGGGGGCACATCTCCACAGTGGGGCGTGCAGGAGGCGGCTGATAGATGTCTCTCTCTCATCGATGTTTCTGACTTTCTTTCTCTCTCCCTTCCTCTCTTTAAAATATCAATAAAATATGTTTTTTAAAAAAATATTCAAAGTGATGAATAGCAAGGACTTCCAACCAAGATTACTCTACCCAGCAAAGCTATCATTCAGAATTGAAGGGCAGATAAAGAACTTCACAGATAAGAAAAAGATAAAGGAGTTCATCAACTCCAAACCAATATTATATGAAATGTTGAAAGGTACTCTTTTAGAAGAGGAAGAAGAAAAAGGTAAAAGAAAAAAAAATTATGAACAACAAATATCTATCAACAAGTGAATCTAAAAATTAAGTGAATTAAAAATTTAATCAACAGAATAAACTGGTGAATATAATAAAATCAGGAGCACAGAAAGGGAATGGACTGATAATTCTCAGGGGGAAAAGGGTGAGGGGTGTACAGGGAAAGATTGGACAAATATCATACACCTATGGATGAGGTCAATGGGAGGGAGGTAAGGGTAAAGAGAGGGATGGGAGTTGGGTAGAGTGGAGTCATGGAGTGGAAAAAAGAGAAACAAATGTAATAATATGAATAATAAAGATTTAATTTAAAATAAATAAATAAATAAATAAATAAATAAATAAATAAATAAAAATATTTCTAACCTGGCTTCCTGAACTAATAACACTAGAATTGTGAAGTGAATCTAAATATAATGACAAGATGAACATGGGATACAAATACATGAACCATGTCATACCAAGTGTAATCACTTGTTAAAGGTGGGATTGCAGTCAAGCTTCACCACTTGCTAACTCAGGAAAATCAGGGCCCTTTGCCTGTCTGACCTTTATAAAGGTAACTTCCTTGAAATATTGCTGCAAAGATTTCAAGTGGTATTTTAGCTGTGTATGGTTTGGTGACATTTGGGGGGACCTCTTAGTTCTGGGAGCAATGTGTTTAAATTTTTCATTTACTTATCTCTATTCCACAATCTCAGAAAAAGAACTAAGCTTTTTGTCATTTTATCACCATTAACTATCTCCATGAGTGAGAACTGGATTAATTAAATAAATGCTATGGGTCTCAATAACTTTGTTAACCATCCTCTAAAGTATTGCTGGAATCATGAGATATTAAGAAAGTAATTTTGAAGGTTTTTTTGTTGCTGTTTGTGTTTTTGTTTTAGAAATCTCCTTATCTTCCATACTATATAATAAAAGGCTAATATGCCTACTGTCTTCTTGACTGGGAATTCAAGCGGGAGTTCAACCAGGAGTTCGACCAGGGATTGGGGTGGCTGGCCAACCACCCACAGCCCCTCCCCCTGGCCAGCCCCACCCCTGATAACTCCCCTCCAACTCTAATCAGGGCAGGCTGGACCCCACCTGTTCATGAATTCATGCACCAGGCCTCTAGTATCTCCATAATATCACAGTGTTTGGGGGTTAGATATACCCACATGTATTGGCTATCTCCAAAAAGAAACATGACCTCTATATTTGTGATATTTGCTGTCTGACCTATTTTAACAGCAAGTTCAACTAATGCATATTAGGCAGAAATCACTGTTTTTGCACAAATTATCAAATGAACAAATAAAAGTTTTATAATCTTAGCTCTTATATTGAAAAATAGTTTTTATTATCCTTCTCAAAAATGATAAAACTTTTTTGCAGTTTGTAGCAAAAATTGTATCTATGTTCTAGAACCCATACAATTTGCACTATATGTAAGTATGGCTCAATTTATGTTTTAGATATTTTCTTTGAAAATAATGTAGGTTTTTATCAATGTGTGTGTACTTATTGTTAAAAAATACTTTAGTAACTTTAGACATTTTTCCAGCTGGAAGAACCTGTCAAAAAAGAAATTTTCTACAATATATACAATCATCTCTTACAAGAAAGTTTACACAGACTTTTGTGACTTAAAAAATAACCTTAAAATATATTATTAACATCTATTTAATTATTTCAAAGAAATTACAAGAGGGGAACTTTTAATTTTTAGCATAATATATCTGCTTAAACTGATAGAAACATGACTCTAGAAGCTTATCAAATTATTTTCAATGAAGGGCTAATGATGTTCTTGCCTTAATTTTTTATAAAGTGATTCTAACATTACATTTTGGACATATATAAGATTTATTATCTTTTGATAGGTATGTAGACTATCTAATTTAAAAGTGCAAATTATATTGAAAAGATAAATGGAATAAATAAGAAAACTTCTGTTTAAGTGCTAGCTATGCCTGTAGACTAGTGATTTTGTTCATTTGTTTTGTTTTTTATCTTAGACTAATCCAATTTTTACCAGTTTTATAAAGGTATAATTAATATGCAACAAAAACAAAAACAAAAACAAAAAATCACTGTATATGCCCTCTATAAAATGAAGGGTTTTTTTGTTCATTCAATAAATATAAGCACAGATTTTCAAAATGTTTTCTAACTCTAAATTATAATGTTCAATGAAGAAATAAATCATACCTTTTGATATTAACCATAATAAATATGTTCTAAATCAATCTAAACAGTATAAATATCTGTAAGCATTTATTTATGGTCATTTCTCTTCCCAGAACATATTCTCAGCTTTCAAAGATATTAATGACAAGTGTCCCAGAAGACAGATAGATCACAAATATTTTGTTTCAAGAAATAAATTCATGTGATATTGCGACTGATATCTAAAAATTATGAACACATAGAGAAAGTATAAATGGTGGTGCAGAGTAATTAAGTCATATCTCTAATACATTCTGTCATGTGGATGCAGTTACAGACTATTATCAGAACACAGCACATTTACAGCAATACCAGTGAACCATTTATGATGAAATCCACAGTGTGACTGATAGCGCCAACCATATTAAAAACAAGATGACTTTTTAAAAAATGCGTATTTATCTGGTGTAACAAGGATATTTGTTTTGTTGCCATGATCAAGGTATGTTTTATTTTTTCTATTGTGTTTTTGTTAATGTATCTTACTTTGGTGATTATCTTAAGTACTTTTCAATGTGCTGCCTTGTTAAACATTTTTAATTAACTGTCTAAAAACCTTGCTGGAATAATATATGAATAGCTCGTCGTAAGAAATTAATATATTCACTGCTTCTGTAATACCTATTATACCTTAACAAGTGCTCCTTGGCAATTTATTGAAAATTAATTATCTTGCCAAAGGAATGCAAAAAAATCAACTAGAAGACTAATTGAAATCATTATAACCTCTTTGTACAAATATACATATGATTGACTAAGGAGAACAACTTGTAAATTGATTAATTATCATGTCAATAATTCTTTATATTTATATTTGAAATATCAAATAAGACATCAATTGTTAGCAAAAGGGTATCTGGAATATGCATTAAATCCTAGTTTTCTGAGTACTTAACATCAGATTTTATTGATATATTTTTCAGTTAACTTTTATTTATACATAAAATATTCTATTACTATCATAGTCTATATTAAAAAGTTTGAATTAGGTGAAATTCTTTTACAGAGACCTGTCATTTTCCACTTTTCTGAAATCCTTTCTCTCTTATACCCCCCACAGTTATCATCATATGTTCTCACCTTTCATTGTTCCATTAAAAGTATGTATGCTTGCATCATATTATGGTTCTCTGAAAGGTCAATATTGCATCCTTTGACATAAGTACAATATCTAAGCAGTTTAGTTACTACATTTGTTATAACTTAATGCCTAAATGAAATTTAAATACTTATCTTATTTAGATAACATTTGTAGACAGACGCTAAAATTGTTTATTGGAACAACTCTTAGGCCTGTGAGAGAGGTGTTTCAAATACAAAGGCCCCAAAATGTTCCTCAATAAAGAACAAACAACAACAAAACCACCAAACCCCCTTTCCCCCGCAAAAAACACTAGCCTTTATTAAATCTATCCGATGTGACAAACCCTAGGCTAAGTGCTTTAGGAGAAAATAAAATATTCTTCATGTAACACCTATAGGATTTACCCTACTATTAATAAATATGATCAGATATGGGATAATTGATATAGAATTAATAAGTGCAGAAATTCAACCTTATAGATGTTAATTAAATCACTCAGGGTCACTTATTAGTAAATGGTAGTTTTGGGATTTTAACCAGTGTTCTCAGAGTACAAAGATAAAGTACTTAATCACTTTCAATCAAGATAAACTGTTGAAAGTTATTTAAGCTGCCTAAGTGTAGGAACAGACTTGCTTCCTGATGGCTAATAGACTGACAAAGTTAAGCAGAAATTAAATTATGTTCAAGCCATAGTTACCTGTGGGCAGCATTTCAGATTTGCCTTTATGGGTTCTTCCTTTCATTGCAGTAATTGTCTACACTAAGTTAAATATCTTTTAAAATAAACCAGGAACATTCCATAGGAAATGGATAGAAATTCTTTACAAGTTGACAGAAAAATATATTCATAAAAATTAAATAAACAGAGTAGCCCTGGCTGATTTACTCAGTGGTTAGAGCGTTGCCCTGTGAAATGAAGGGTCCCAGGTGTGATTCCACTCAAAGTCATGGACCTTGGTTACCATGTACATCCCCAGTGGGAAGTATGCAGGAGGCAGCTGATCGATGTTTCTCTCTTATCTATGTTTCTAACCCTCTATCCCTCTCCCTCTCTGTAAAAAAATCAATAAAATATATTTAAATAAATAAATAAACAAGCAAACAAACGGAGTAAGATCAGCTTGGGTACTCATGCTTATATTCACAAGTGTATACACTGTGAGAAGTTGTTTTGATGTTATGTAAACCCGTCATTAAACAATGCACATGCCGTATAGGAGTTTGACTTCTTCGAAGGAATGTGTGTATACACTTGATACTTATTTTTTAACATACATTTTGATTGATTTCAGGAAGGAAAAGAGAGGGAGAGAGATAAAGATGGAAACATCAATGACGAGAGAGAATCATTGGTCAGTTGCCTCCTGCACACCTCACACTGGGGATCATGCCTGCAACTTGAGCATGTCCCCTGAGGAGGAATCAAACTGTGACCTCCTGGTTCATAGGTCAACATTCAACCACTGAACCAAGCCAGCCAGACTACATTTGATACTTTAAATGCCAGTTTATCTTTAATATAATCCTCATAAAACTTTAATTAAAAGGTTTAATGTATTTTCTGTTGCTATTTTTATACTCTAGTAGAAAGGAATATTTTGAAATTAAAACTATTTACATAAATATGTTAGATTTCATATCAATTTATTTATATTTATATATCTATTTAAAGTTATGAATTGCACGCACCTAGCATCTTGTTAGGTACTTGAAAAAAAAAGACATTGTCACAAGAACATATTTAATGCATAAATGTGTGAAATAATGTTAATTATGGTTTTGATATTTGTTAGAGTTAAGTGGAACAAAATTCCACTCTAAGTAGTTTATTTATTTATTATTATCTTCATTGTTGAAAGTATTACATATGTCCCCTTTTTTTCCTATTGACTCCTTATAGTATCCCCCACCACTTCAGGCCTTCACCACCCTATTGTCTGTGTCCATGGGTTATGCATATATGCATACAAATTATTTGGTTGATCTCTTCCCATCCACCCACCATCCACCAGGCCTTCCCTCTGAGATGCAACAGTCTTTTCCATCCATGCTTCCGTATCTCTGTATCTATTTAAGAAATAGAAAACTTGTTTAAGAATTTTAAGAGATATTGATTGGATATTATCGTAGGATATTTGAAATTTTAAGAAATCAGTGAAATGGCTAAAAGAAGATGCTAGTTGAATTTTTGGAACAACTAACGAAATCACTCCTAGAAAATGCCTGCTAAGGAACTTTCTTTTAAGATCATAAACTTTTAAGTCCTAAAACCAGATTTACATTGTCACAATCAGGAACTGCTAAAATCAAAATCCACTATCAAGGCTCTGGCCGGTTTCTCAGAAGTTAGAGTACCAGCTTGGACACAAATAGATTCTTGGTCAAAGGCATATTTGGGTTGCAAGTTTAACCCCTAGCTCTGGTCAAGGTATGTGCAGGGGGCAACCAATCAATGTGAGAGATCTCTCTCTCTCTCTCTCTCTCTCACTCTTTCTAAAAAAAAGAAAAAAATCAAAAGAAAAAAAAATATCCTCAGGTGAGAATTAACAACAAAAATAATCCCCTATCAGGAAATCACAAACACACATACCAGGAAACATTTAGGACCCCACTATGATGAAAAAAAGAAATTAGAGTTTTTCTCTTGTCTCTACAATCATATTGCATTTTTTGCAACCATGACCAGTAAAATGGATGTTTATACCATCTATCTGCTTCCTTAAAACCAGTTTCTGAGCTATAGCACATCTATTGATGTGTTGTATGAAACAGCAAATGACTCAATATGTGACTAATAATGAATTATAGTCCCATTCATTCATTTTGCCTTCACTTTCCCTAGCTTTGGGGTTCCCTCCAAAATTAAGAATAAAGTATATGATCCAGCAGGCCCTCTTCTAGAAAGCAATTGCAGTGTCCTTCAATAGACAGATGATTGAATAAAGAAAATCTGGTACATATATACAAAGGAATAATACTCAGCCATAAGAAAAGATGATATTCTGCCATTAGCAACAATCTGGATAGATTTTGAGATTATCATGCTAACCAAAATAACTCAGACAAAAATAGTCAAGAACAATATTATTGAACTCATATATGGGATATAAAACTTTAAGCAACAAGTGATCAAACAAGGAAAACAAATTGCCTTATGACCCAGCGATTTCAAACTCTCGGAATTTATCCAAAGTCACTGAAAACAATCATTCAAAAGAATATATCTACCACCATGTTTGTTGCAATATTATTTATGATAGTCAACATTAGGAAGCAGCCCAAGTGTCTATCAGTAGATGAGTGGATAAAAATGCTGTGGAACATTTACATAAAGGAATACTACTCAGCTGTAAAAAAGAAGAAACTCTTACCCTTTCTGATAGCATGGGTGAATGTGAATAGCATTATATTAACTGAAATAAGCCAGTCAGAGGAATCACAAGTACCATATGATTTCACTCATATGTGAAATCTAATGAACAAAATGAACTAATAAACAAAATACAAGGTGCCCCCAAAATGTATACACACTTTGAATAATTATTAACTCCAATGGGTTAAATCTGAAAAGAAAGAGACATCAACCAAGCTATCAACTGTTAAAGTGTGTATACATTTTGGTGGGACACCCTGTAGAAACAAACTCATGGAGAATGGACTGACAGTGTCCAGTGGGGAAGAAGGGAACTGAGCAAAAAAATAAAAGAGAGAGAAAAAAACTTAAGAACATGGACAACAGTGTGGCAATTGCTGAGGGAAGAAGGAGTGGTGGGTCAGTAAAGGAGAGTATAGGGAGGATAAATAGTGATGGAAGGAAACTTGACATGGGGTGGCAAACACACAATACAATGAACAGATGATATGTTTGGAATTATACTCCTCTAATCATGTAATTTTGTTCATCAGTGTTACCCTAATTTATACTAATAAAAGGGTAATATGCATATTAGACCGGTCTACTGGACCTCTTTCAGTCATCCAGTCCTCCTTCTGGACAAAGTCACGGTGGCAGGGGCTAAGGCAGAGGTCGTTAGCGATGATCAGGCTGACAGGGAAGCAGTTAGGGGTGATCAGGACCACAGGGGAGGGTGAGAAGAGGGCCATTAGGGGCGATCAGGCTAGAAGGGGAAGGCAGTTAGGGGCGATGAGGCAGGCAGGCAGAGGCGGTTAGAGGTGGTCAGGCAGGCAGTCAGTGGTTAGGGGCAATCAGGTAGGCAAGCAGGCAAGGGTTGGAAGCCAGCAGTTCTGGATTGTGAGAAGAATGTCCTGTGGGATTGGGCTTAAACCAGCAGTTGAACAGCCCCCAAGGGGTCCTGGATTGGAGGTTGGAAAGGGTGCAGGCCAGGCTGAGGGACTTGCCCCCTTTTGCATGAATTTCTTGTACCGGGACTCTTGTACATTTCTTAAAAAGGAAAGGGGAAAAAAGGAAAAACAAACAAAAACTCATAGACACAGACACGGGTATGGTAGTTACCAGAGGAAAGAGGGTGGGGATAATAAAGAGTAAAGGGGATAAATATATGGTGATGGAAGAAGCATTGACTTTGGGTGGTGGGAACATGATGCAATTCTGTACACAGATGATGTATCATAGAATTTTACACTGGAAACATATATAATATCTTAATAACCAATGTTCACTCAACAGACTTAATTAAAAAGAAAATTAATAAATTACATATAATAATGACTATTATTTTGGTACTGATCTCTTTCAAATTTGTATTTCCCATCTATTTTGTTTTCCCAAGTTCCCTGCCTTTGCCTCTGTATCATTAGAGTGTTTTGAGCTGCAAAGAATTTAATACCATATTAAAGCTGACATAAATAATGTAGATAAGTATTACCTAGCAGATAAAGGAGCTCAGAGCCAGAGCAATTTCAGTGCTGATAAAACAGTTCAAACATGTTATCAAAAGCCTAAGCTCTTCTTTTTTCTTATGCTTTGTAATCTGAAAGTGTTAGTTTGATTCTCAGGCTTGCCTCTCATAACCTGAAGACCCAAGATGAATGGTGACGGAGCTTGCTGCCAGAGGTATAAATTAGGAGCAGCTTCTCGTTACATCTTGGAAAGTCTTCCTGTGAAACCCAGCAGGTCCCATGTCCTACAACTGAAATGCCAGGGTACTTAAAAAAACACTTGGAAAGCAATTGCATTTTTTGCATAAAATAAAGCCTATACACCTACTTGGCTCTAACCTGTATCCTTAAAATCATTATAAAGCTTGATGTGGGTAAAATTCATACTTGGCACAAATCAGCTTAATAATTCAGCCCTTTGTACTGATACAAATCACTGTGCCTTGCATAGTATTTTTGTTTGTTTATTAATCCTCACCTGAGAATATTTTCCATTGATTTTTTAGAAAGAGTAGAAGGGAGAGGGAGAGACACAGAGAGAAAAAACATCAATGTGAAAAAGTCACATCAACTGGTTACCTCCTGCATGCAACTCAACAGAGGCCAGGAATCAAACCCACAACCCAGATATGTGCCCTTGCCAGAAATTCAGCCCTTCAGTCCAAGGCCCAACACTCTATCTACTGAGCCAAACCTGCTAAGGCCTAGCATAGTTTTGAAATAGAGAATATATTCAGGAATGCTTCCATATTAATTGCTTATAACCTAAGATAATTGATCATTTATTTTTTTTTTGTCAACAGTGTAGATAGGAGATAGACTTCTTTATATGTACAGATATGACACAATTGAGCTTATCATATAAAAGCATATAATAATACATTTAATTTTTATTTGTTATTATTTTTAATATTTTACATGTATATATGTTATATATAACACTAACATATATTTAAAATTTATATATATGTGTGTATGTGTGTGTGTAAATTATTTCTTAAATAAGTAGTTTATATGTAGTACACCAGTAGTTTCAAGTCACTACTGCACTGTGGTACTTGTTTTGGTGTGTAAGGAATGGCTTTCTTCTTTTCTCTGTTTTTCCTATGCCTTTTAATAGAAACTTCCAATACCTGGGACTCTAGGAATTTTGTGTCATTTTGGTTCAATGCTCATCTAGATTCAGATATGATGATGTGAGGTTTCGTGCTGTTTGAAGAAGCTGGGGTTCATCTTGTGTGATGCTTTGAAAATGAGAAGAAAGGGCTTTCCTATATTTGGAAGTGTCCTGGCAATGAGCAAAGGGTGAAGAAAATCACTGCAGAATGCTGTTTGTTCAATTCAAAAAGCACTCTGCTATTTTATGAGCCATTTTTATTCTTTGACTGGCTTCCCTGGAGAGATTCAAATAAAGAAGTTTGAAATACACCAGGTTGAAAGGCTGAATATGTCAAGAGTATGGATCACTGAAGCAAGATCTTCATCTTGCAGCTTAATTTTCTGGCTAGAGCACTTTACAAATGAAAGGAGACACTCATGATTACTGCTGATGCCTCAGACTGCAGGAACATCAATGAGTCTCCAAGGGGTTCAAAATATTTCAGCACATTGAACATCAATGGGGAAGCCTCTCTTTTCAGAACAGGTGCTACAGACCTTACCAAATTTCCCAATTCCTCCTTTCAGTAATACAATATATAGTTTTTACACTCTACAGCATGAGCCAAGGCAAGCAAACTATAAACAGATTTTGTCATTTTATGCAATGTGAAAACCAACAGCTTTACTGCACAGTATGTGCAGGCAATATACAGGTCTGCATCCTTTGAATATTTCTATTTCTTATTATTTTTATGCCATTAATTCTCCTGTAATTTCTTGAGCAGAATGCATATGTACTGAATTATGTGGTTTTGGCAGTTGAGGTAATTTAGTAAGTGTGTGCTATAAATTTGGAAAGTTTAAAATATGTTTATGCAAATTGTACTGATAGACAATAAATGTATTTTTCAACTCTACTAGAAAGTTCTTGGCATGGAATAGTGAGTTTGAAGTTCAGTGTAGAAAATTAAATTCATAGGAGTGTTTTCATCCCTCCTCCAACTAAAAAAATAATTACTCTGAAAAACATTTGAGGCAAGAGTGGGTAGTTAGATGTTACAATGGTGAGGTGAAAGAATATTTCCCCAACCCAGAATTATGTTCTCCTTGCAAAGAAAGAAAATTACTAAGCTTTGTCAGGCAAATGCCCCTTTGAATTTTAGAATTTAAGTCTAAGTAAATCCACAAAAATAAATATAAGCCATGGGTAGAGACTTTGAAAATGGAAGATGACTTATAAGAAATGGGAAACCACACACAAATAACATTTTGATGGTATTGTCACAAAATATATATGAGAGCCAAAAATATGAGTCATCTAAAGAAATGAACAGGACTCTTTGCAAAGTTCAGGTATAAAAAATGGCATGTGCAAAGTGTAGGAGGAGGAAATCAATATAAAAGATGAATTTTAAAATAACATACAATATCTAATAATGATGTCATGAAAGCTAAAGGTAAAACAAGAAGTGAACCAGAAAGATAGGAAATGCTTAGAAGACAAAGCATTAAAAAGGACTGCTCTGATCTTTTAGGATCAGTGGTAAAATGCTGATGATGAAACAGGAGAAAGTAGAAGCCCACTGATATTTTCTGACATTCAATGAATTTTCATTTGTTTTATTCATTTATATATTTGTTTTTTTATCGGACACACACTATATGCTAGACAAAATATAAGGTTGTATCTGGAAAGAATAATGCCCATTCAAATGGAAAATATAAGAATAAAATAAACATGAATTAAATAAGTTCAAAATGAATCTTTAATGACTAGTAATAGAGCATATAACTTCTCAAGATCATTTTCTATTATTATAATACTAGAGGCCCATTGCACAAACATTCCTGCAAGAAATAGGGCTTCCTGCAGTGGTCTCTGCAGCCCTGCCTGCTTCCGCCCCACCTGCTTCCCACTCTGCCTGCTTCCCTCCCTTTTCCACCTGCCTTGCCTGCTTCCCTTCCATCTCCCCTGCCCAGCTTTCTTGCTTTTCCGCAGCTTTCCTCCTTCTGTAGCACGTGGCTTCCTTCTACACTATTTTCAGTCTTTGCTCTGCATAGGAATATGCAAATCAACCACCATTTTGGTTGGGTCAATTTGCATACTTGCTCCTAATTGGCTGGTGGGTGTGGCTTGTGGGCATAGCTGAGGTAAGGTCAATTTGCATATTTCTGTTTTATTAAATAGTATTATTTAGAGGCAACTTTTATCTATTATTATTTGCCTTAAACTGTGCCAAGGTATTAAATGTGTTTTACCTCATTTAATCTTTATTTCAAATTGTTAACCTAAGTTCAAAATGAGATACAAAGAGGTAAATTTCTAGAACTGTTTTCTTCAAAGCAAGAGTCTACCTCCCTTTCATTTTCTGGGTCTTCTCCAATCCCTGACCTTACTTGAGGCCTACCCACCGCTATGGAAACTTCAAGATTCTTTTGGCAGCCAGAATGCAAGCAGACCCAGCACAGCTCCCACACAGAGGCTCTGCTCAGTCTTCAGCAAAAATGCAAAGTTGCAGTTTGGGGAATAAGCCACACTCTTAAAGAGGCCTTTTCTGATGCTCACCTCTTGTCTCTGCACCCTCAATCTTAAATCACACTGTTTTATTTTTACTTATTTTACTGAAAGCTGTTAGAAAAATTTTTTTGTGGATGTATGGGTCTAATAAATGTTACCCTCCCTAAAAAGTTCTATGAGAAGAGAGGATTTGTTTGTATTTTTTTATTTGATACTGCTCCCCCAGTATCAAAAACAATGCCTCTCACTTAGTGGGCACCCAATATACATACATTAATATAATATAATATAATATAATATAATATAATATAATATAATATAATATAATATAATATAATAAATATAATATAATATAATATAATATAATATAATATAATATAATATAATATATATTTTATACATTTTATATATGTAATTATATATAATTATTTTATGAATTGTGAAACAAAAAGTCGCATGGAAGCATTTAAAACTTCCTATCTCTACAAAAATAGTAAGGTAAAGGCAATACCACATGATCTCATTCATTTATGGATAATAAAGTACATTACAAACTGTTGAACAAAGATAGACAATTGCAAAGAAGCATCGAACAGATTGTCAAACTACAGTGGGAAGGTAGGGGAGGGTTGGAGAGGGTAAGAGATCAATTGAAGGACTTTTATGCATGCAGATAAGCACAACCAACAGATCCAAGGCACTGGAGGTGGTGGGATGAGAGCAAGTGTTGGGAAGTAGGGGAGACCGGTGAAGGTCAGTGGGGGAAAAAAGGGAGACATATGCACTGCTATTTGTAATACCTTAAACAATAAAATTTTAAAAGAAAGAAAGAAAAGAAAGCAATACCACAATCATAGGGAATTTGAATATTATCACCACTGTAAAAATATTGAAAGATGCAGAAATGGTCATTTCTATATCAAAGCACATTTTTCTCCGGATTGGCTGATGAAATAAAAGATAGTTCTAAAAGCTTGATGTTTGAGAAATACCTTTTGTCTTGCTACATAGCCCAGTGGAGAATAGGACACTATTTGGCCATAGGACCTAAACTGCCTCCTTTGAATAAGATGTATATTGTACACCTTGCCTAAGGCAGGCTTGCTTATCAGGCCTTAATAATTATGTAGGGACAAAAATGAATCCAAGCAGATAATAAAGGCACAAAGTAAAATCCACCTTCTCTCACACAAGACTGGACACTTAGTATCAAGGAGATTTTAGAAAGAGGTATGGGACTATA
>PVJN01000580.1:0-121084 GCA_004026805.1 Lasiurus borealis
AAAAAAATATTTTTATTGATTTCAAAGAGAGGAAGGGAGAGGGAGAAGGGAATAGAAACATCAATGATGAGAGAGAATCATTGATCAGCTGCCTTTTGCATGTCCCACACTGGGGATTGAACCCAGAACCCAGGCATGTGCCCCGACTGGAAATAGAACCATGACCTCCCCGCTCACAGGTGGATGCTGAACCACTGAGCCTCGCTAGTCTGGTGGCAGTTACTTTTTCTAAAGCAAATATTGCTTCTACACAGCCAAGCTAGCACCCTTAAATATTTTTTTAATTGATTTCTGAGAGGAAAAGAGAGGGAAAGAGTGATAGAAACACCAATGATGCCCTGAGCAGGAATGGAACTTTGACCTCCTGGCTCAACGATTGAGCAACACCAGCCAGGCAGTACAATGTATGCTTAATGAACATATCCTTTTCAGGGCAACTATTAAATGTCCATATAATATCCCCTTGTAGCGTGTGCTATCTAAACAAGGGTAGACTGATATGGCTAGTCACTCTCTACTTCAGCAGTCTTAGCAGGATACAAAATAAGAAAATATTTAAAAAAAAACAAATTAAATTGAACCAGCACATTATCAGTTTTTCTTTATAAGAATCATGGCAAACTTCAAAGGTCTCAAAAACAAAATAAAAAACACTCATGTGCACACACACACATACATACACACACAGACACAAACACACCATGGGATGTAGGTATAAAGACAAAAAAAAAAAAAAAAAAAAAAAAAAAAAAAAAAAAAAAAAAAAAAAAAAAAAAAAAAAAAAAAAAAAGCAAACTCAGTAATCTAGGTATAAAGACAAGAAAAACAAAAACAAAAAAACAAGCAAACTCAGTAATCCTTCACTACCTAAGATAAATACCTAAGTAATTCTAAAAATAACATTTATAACATATACTTAGAGCTATTCAAGAAATATGACAGAAAACTACTAAAAGTATATCTTACTTATACTATTATAGTTTTTTAAGCATCAGCTAGTTCATGGATCACAAGACTTATTTTCTACGCAAATAAATTCCCTCTTTGTAAAAAGGGGTGGGATTAGTAATCACTGCTCCCATACAAGATTTTTTATAAAGCTTGATATTCTTTATTTGTTTTACAAATAATTAAACAACACTAATAATCCTATAAAGCCAAACATGCAAACACAAGTAAATTGCAAATAACATTTTCTGTCTCCCCTCTACACTGACTTTATAATAAATAATACATATTATAAATAAAATTAAATATGTGTATATACACATTTAAATTCAGTTAAAACAACACATAACTGATTTTTTCTAAATGTTCAATTTGTCACTGAAACCAGAGACGTTTCACTTAAAATGATCTGAGAGTGCCTTTCACAAAACGCCTCTGGGTCCTTTCTTATTATTAACTCTTTTTTTTTTTTTTTACTACTAACTCTTGCTCTGCTCATTTTACTACATAATTGTTTCATAATGCAATACTACAAATTGCAATTACAGTTGACTCAAGGAATGATTATGAAAAATACTATCAATACTGCCTTTGTTCAAATAACTCTGATAATGATGAGAGACTGATTGAGTTCTTAGCCCAAGTGATGAGAAGGGTCTATTTGAACATTTCTATTAAGCTTATTTTATTAAACCCTGACTTTGTTAGAGTTTGTTAGGTTAGAGGCAAATAATCATACCCTGACTCTGGTTACCATGGTTTTCCTTTTTCTAAAGCATCACAACTTAGTAAGGCAGTCTCTGTGTGAAATGCTAATGAGACCGACCTAAGTTAAAAACAATAACAACACATCATTCAAAAGGACAGTTGAAAGAAGAAAAAGTAAAAAGGTAGAACAATATTTTATTCCACAGCTTCTTTCCTTTTAGGAAAAAGAATCAAGGGTATTTAGTAGTAATGATAATTATTCTAAAAAATTTATTACCAGTTGCCTATTTGATAATCAAATTGGCCTTCAGTTTGTAAATGCTTATGAGGTAATTAATACATGCATACTTTTGTGTGTATGTATGTATGTGTGTACACACACACACACACACATACATATATATTTATTTATTTATTTCAGAGAAGAGGGGAGAGGGAGAGAGAGACAGAAACATCAATGATGAGAGAGAATCATTGATTGGCTGCCTCCTGTATGCCCACCATTGGTGACCAAGCCTGCAACCTGGTCATGTGCCCTTGACTGGAATCAAACCTAGGACCCTTCAGGCTGACACTCTATCCACTGAGCCAAACAAGGTAGGGCTACATGCATACCTTTTTTAAGTTAGAAATATTTACCCTCAATTAAATACACATTGGGAATCAGCATTGTACCTACTGCTATGAGACCTACTTACAAGTACAGGTGAAACACCTTCAAGTATATTCTCATGCTTATGTTTATAGAGAAAATGGAAATGACAAAGACAGACAGAAAATGGTCATTGATGTGGGAAGGGAGGGGAACAGACTTTTTGTAAAGCTCCTGGAAACTGAAAGATTAAAACTTCCCCAAAGACCTCATTACCTGTAAAGTTAAGGTGTTAGCACTTTTTTTTCTGTAGATGACAGGAAACAGTTTCTGTTGATTCCCATTTTTTGGAGAATGCTCTCTAAAGAGTAAATTAAGAGGTGCAGATTTCCACATTTTATCTTTCAGTTGATTCACTTATTGCGCTCTTAGGGATAAGCTGCCCAGAGCTTGAGGCGACGCCTAATTCTCAGAATAGAAAAGAGCAGATTCCTGCAGAGACTGCAGACTTCCAGGCCTCCATGCCAACACCACTACTTATCTGAGTCACAGCAGCCTCTTGAAGAATGAGGGACTAAAGGTCACACACAGTTGGTTAAATTCTGTGTTCTTGCAGCACACCTGGCTCCTGGTAAATTTGACACAGAGATGATTATGTGGCATTAAATATGGAAACCTCTTTTCCAGAAGATCCTTTATGCTTCTGTGCTGCAGTTTCCCTAGACCAGGATGCACAGCTCTGAGGGTTATTTATGTCTCAACCGTGGTTAGAACCCAGCTGGTAACAAAGGATCTGAAGTTTTGGGATGGTTTTAGGGACTGAGTGACAAGGAGACCTACCTAGTGACTCAGCTCCATTCAAGCACACTCCTCATGTGAAGGGAAACATGAAATTTGACAAATGGTAAACCACCATCTTCTTCCTTATTTGACTAAATAGTTCAACAAGCATTCAAATATAAAACTTGTTGATCTGTGTACTAGCCTGGAATTCCTCTCATCCCAACTCATTCCCATCTCCTAAGAACTGTCACATCTGCACAGCCTGCTGTGTGGTCTGAGGCTCATGGACTTGCTGGCAAAAAGTGGAGCTATGGAAGAGCAGACATATTTGTCCAATAAGCTGTCCTGGAACTGGAGCCAGTACCACCAATATCACTTTAAATCTTCAAGTCTCCCCAATTATGGCTGCTTTTACAAGATATCATTACATTGCTTTTCCTTGACTAAAATTTGAAACTGTCTAGCTCAAGCTTGTATTTATAATCATGGTGTTTTAGGAAACCTCGTTTCATTGAGGACATTATGTCTATCTATCTACTTATAGATAGATTTATATCCTAAAAGGTAGAAGTAATCCACATAAAATCTTTTATCAAAGGTATGCAGAATACTTATCTACAAACTAATGCAGAAATAATTAATCCAAGAAAAGAAACCTACATGAAAAGAACCTAAAAAGCTGAAAGATGTACAGTACTTTAAATTTCAAAAAGCTTTTCATACACTTTGAGTTCTTAAAATGAAATATTAAGAACATGGAAATGAAAAAACTGAGGCTGTTAGATTAAATGCCAAAGATGTGGAGTTGGGTTGAGAGGAGAGACCTTCAAAGTCTAAATCCCAAATTCTTTCTATGACAGAACACTGTTCTCCCTCTCAAATTGACCTCAAACTCTTCACATGCCTTAGTTCTTCATGTTACTTTATATGTTAAGAGTTCATGAATTAGTAAAATCCTTATTTATTACACTGAAATAATATTTAAAATAAACTTTAAAGAAGATCACTATGGAAGCATCCTAAATGGTGTTAACACTAACCAGACTGTAAAACACTTGAAAGTGGTCTCTGTAATTTTAACTCTTAAGCACCCATCTAAACGCATGGTGCAATGTTCCTTCACACAGAATAATGATGGAGTTATGCTGCTGGTGGATAGACCTGAGGACAATTAGGTATAAAACACTGAAAATTCAGATAACTTATGTGAAGATCAATAAAATTACACGTCACAATGGTAGATGACATGGCAAGAGCAGGGTTTCTCAACCTTGGCAACACAAACATTTTGGGTCAGATAATTCTGTTTAGTGAGGGTAGAGCAGGGCTCTTTAGTACATCATAGGTTGTTTAGCAGCATCCCTGGTCTGTAGCAACTACATGAGAGTAGTACCCTCTCCCCACTATGCAACCAAATAAATCTTCAGAGACTGCTAAAGGTCCCCTGTGGGCAAAACCCAGCTGAGTTGAGTACCATTGAGTTAGTGTTTAAGACAACTAAGTTCAATGAGATATATTCCTTATTTTCAAAGAAGAATAAGAGGATTCAAAGGACAGTGGGAGGTTTATTGGTCTTCACCCTCAATGCTCCATCTAGTACCTTCTAAAAACTGAAGGAGAAAGACTCTATTGAGATATAAGACTGAATGCAAATAATGGGCTAAGTCTTAGATGACAAGATCTAGCATATTATAACCTAAGAATATATTTGGGGGATGTAGCCATAAAAACCAGTACATTAAAAAGGCATCAAAGTCACCAAAACTGGTTTGGCTCAGTGGATGGAGTGTCGGCCTGCAGACTGAAAGGTCCAGGGTTCGATTTTGGTCAAGGGTATGTATCTTGGTTGCGGGCACATCCCCAGTGTGGGGCGTGCAGGAGGCAGCTGATTGATGTCTCTCTCTCATCGATGTTTCTGATTCTCTATCCTTCTTCCTTCCTCTCTGTGAAAAATCAATAAAATATATTTAAAAAGAAAGCATCAAAGTCAATATATTAGAACAAATGATTAAGAGCTTATACTAAAAAAATCAGAAAGATTTAGAGAGCGGCTAGAGTGTTGGGACAGGTTCAAGCCTTGGACTAATGAGAGGGCATAGTCCTCTCATTGCCATGTGCAAGTCCCAGCTTGGAGGCAAAGCCCTCCCAGCACAATTATAGCCAGAGGCTATAGTTGTAAGCTCGAACCTATGGTCTGAACTTGTGGTCCCATGTGCCTGAGTGATATTAGCTTGGTAGAGTTCAGGTGCATGTAACTGAGTAGATTCAAAACTCACGAGAACTTTGTAACCACGCCCTGACTTTGCCTCGTGGAATCTAGCTGTAAAATAAAGAGACAGCTTACAGACTGTGTTGCTGCCACTAGCTCTCCATCAGAGAGGCTCTCCATCAGAGAGGACAGTGTTCCACACAGACCCAGTTTTCACTCTTTTGTCTGTTTTTTTCTCAATCCTTCACCATCCTCTCTCAGGCTCACTGAACCTGAATGAACTGGCTCAGTACATATGGCACCCAACATGGGGCTTGAGTATGGGGGAATTGTAATAGTGGGGTGAAAAGAGGCTCCCTTAAGACACATGTGCAGAAAGTAAAAGTAGGGTAGGGAGCGAAGTTCAGTAATTACTGGGTGTAAAGTATGGGACAACGCTTAGTAAAGCAGTAGACAATAGATTAAGAAATAAGGTAGAAAAACAGAAAAAAAAGAGGATCCCTAAAACAATGCTTATTGAAGCATTTATAAAATTAAAAACAGATCTGTAAAGCATAACTGTCATTTAAAGAATTAAAGAAAGTAGAAAATAAGCAGTAGGGAATAAGTGGGAGAAAATAAGTGGTAGAAATAGGAGATAGAAAATAACAGATAGATCGTTGGGAATTGTACGGCAAAGGATGGAAATCATGGTCAGCAGGATGCATAAAGCCAGACCAGGACATTTTGTTAAGGACTGTAAAGCAAAAATGGCTGTGGTTGATGATGTTTGAGGAAGTAACTTTTATTTCTGACCTACATTGTAAGCTCTCGAGGCAGTCACATTGTTTCTGGGCTTTGGTTATTTCTTTCTTGTATGACCTGATAGCTCCCTGGAACTTTAGGTCCAGACTCAGAGTTGGAGGTCTCCAGCTCTCTAGGACTGAGGGTGCTTGTTTCCACATAGCAGCAGCTAAAGAAAGAAGCTGAGGAAGGAACCAGACTTCCACCAGTGCGGATGGGCCTGATTTGACTGCAATTAGTGCTGGTTCAGTCCCAAAGCCAACCATCCAAGCAGCCTGGTCCAGGAGATCAGCCTGACATTGATGATATCTTCATATTGCAGCATCTTACTATGCAAGGGACTGACATGGAGTCAGATGAAGAGGATGATGACTGAAGCCAAGCAGATGGTAGAAAAGCAAGAAGTAAAAACCATGTTTATGGCAATGCTAGCATTGGTGAGGTGCCAGTCTTCTGTAAAGTCTTGGCACAGCTAAATATGAGGACTCTGAGTAAGATATCCTGAAAATGTTAATATGTCAGTAGTTGGTTTTTTCCTTATTGCTGTGCTGCATTGACATTGTTTTGTTATTGTTTTATTAATAGAGTTTTGTTCTCTCTTATTGCTGTATTACATTAATATTACTGTGTTGGTTGTTTTGTTAATAGCCAGAAGTTTGTTCTTGATGTTGATTATGCTGAATAATTTGCCTAGAGCTTTGGATGATGTAAACAGAAGTGTTTAAAAAAGCAATAAAAAAGTGTGTGTGTGGGGGCAACATGGAGAGTGGCTACAGTGTTTGGACAGGTACAAAACTCGGACTAATTAGAGGGTACAGTCCTCTCATTGCCAAGTGCAAGTCCCAGCTTGGAGGGCAGAGCCCTCCCAGAACAATTATAGCCAGGGGCTGTAGTTAGTTGTAAGCTTGAACCTATGGTCCGAACACATGGTCCCAAGTGCCTGAGTGATGTGGGCTTAATAGAGTTCAGGTGCATGTAATTGAGTAGATTCGACACTCAGGAGAACTTTGTAACCATGCATTTAACTTTGTCTCCTGGAATCTGGCTATAAAATAAAGAGACAGTTTACAAGTTGTAGCACTATCTCTCTCCATCAGAGAGGGCAGTGTTCTACCCAGACCCAGCTTTCATTCTCTTGTATGTCTTTTCTCAATCCTTCACTGCCCCCTGTCAGGCTCACTGAACCTGGATGAGTTAGCTCTGCACAGAAAGACAACTGTTATTTGATGTGTAACAACTGTCACTATTGAATACTAATAAAATATCTATAAAAATAGTATTAAACATTAAATATGAGCATGTTTTTAAACTTGAAGCACACTGCAGAAATCCTCTTTCTAAGAAAATAAAATAAAAGATATACTTTTCTAACAAATATATCTCTATAGTCATCCCTTCCCTCCTCCATTTCCAGGTAGCTCTTCCAGATTCCCTAAGTTGGAAATATCATGGCCATTTTAAGTGGTGGATATGTTTCAGTATTGATTATCTATTCCTTGTCTTTTTGGTTAAGCCAAAATGATCTGGCCAGTAGTGGTTGGTTTTGGCCAGCACAATAGAGTGTGCTATGAAGCAGTTACAATTTCAGAAGCTCAAGGCTAGCTGGCTTCAAACATAGTGGGTTGGAGATGCAGTTCCCAGGAGAAGACACTCTACAACAGGTGCTCCTACTTGCCTACCCAAAATACATTCTCCTCCTCCTCTCAGAAGTGGAGCTTTGATTTGGTAGAGAGAGGAAATATGCCTAGTTGAGATAAAACTACTCTTCCCAGCTGCCATTGAAAACAGGAAAAAGAACCAGATTCCTGAATGAAAGTCCCAGCTTTGCCTCTTACTAGCTACGTGATGTGCAGTCATGTGAATCACTGTACTCGGACAACTCAACCTCTTTGAGCCTCAATTTCTCTTTGATTAAACATAGTCATCATATCACAGGTTTATTTTGAGAACTAAATGAACTATACATTTACTATGTATTAGCACATATAGGCATTCAATAAATATTAACAATATTATTATCATTGTTATTCTTTATTTCTGGTTCATAAATTTATTATGGGACTCCTGGAAAAAATCCTTAAAAAGGAGACCAACTCCACTAGAAGTTGCCATTTCCCCTTCCTGCTTAGAATTCTAACAAGATGGATAGAACTGTAACCATCAAGTGACAGTAAGGACAGAAATACATGAGAGGATACTTGTGTTCATAATATAAAAGGTAGAAGCAAGCTAAATGTCTGTTAATGGATGAGTGGATAAACAAAATATGGCATATACATACAATGGAATACAATCCAGCCATAAAAAAGAAAATTCTGATACTTAGTATATCATGAATGAACTCTGAGGACATTATGGTAAGTGATATATAAGCCAATGACAAAAAAAAAAAAAAAGAAAAAGATAATTACTGTATGATTCCACTTACATGAAGTATCTAGAGTACTCACATTCAGAGAGACAGAATATAGAAAGGGGTAAGAAGGGGGAATGGGTTTAGTATTTAAAGGGCACAGTTTCTATTTTGTCAAATGAAAAGAGTTCTGGAGATGAATGCTCAACAATGTGAATGTACTAATGCCACTGAACTGAACACGTAAAAATGGCTAAGGTGATGAATGTTATGTATATTTTACTACAAGTTAAAAAAATAAAGGAATACATTTTAAACATGGCTGCATCAAAAGGAGGCTCTAGGACCACGACATAAGCCTTCGAGTACCAATCTTCAGATTTCTTTTAAAATAGAAAAAAAGAAGTGCTATCATGTTTAAACTATAATTACTTGGGTCTATGTTACAACTAAAATATTTTTCACAGATAAAACCACAGAGCTAAAAAGAATAAGTATTTCCTATTACATATTTTAATTCCCAGAGAAAAGGAAAATATATTATTCAGAACATCTTTGTAAATAATCCTATCTTCACACCAATTCTTCACTGGTCAGTCCTACAGTCAAGACGTTAAGCTAAAAGTCAATTTATGTGGCCAACAGAGGGCAAGATGGCACCTACAGTCTTCTTGGAGTGTAAGAGGAGAACTAATTGATAAAATAACCACCAATATGCAGCTTCACCTATTCAGCAGAAGGCGCCATTCCAGCTGACAAAGACTTTCAGTCTGAAGACAAGAGGAAAATATTACATGAGCTAGAAATGATTTTAATTTTATCTCCATTGTTTCTGATGCTAGTTAATGAGTAGAAATGCCTTCACACACTTTCTTTTATTTTGGCTGCCAATGGAGTTTCTCTCTAATTAGATGGCTGCCCATCAGCTGTATGTATACAGAACAGCAGAAGACAGGTCTAAAAGAAAAGATTCTTTTCCACTGCTGATAAGACTAATTGGAAATAGTATAAAAATTCTGCTTTAGTGAATTATATGACTTCTATCTCATAGGAGATTGGTCAAACTAAATAGACTGGGGTCTACTCTATGAGTAAAACTCTAGAACTTGGACAGTAAAGTTAATAAGACCCAAATCGATAAAACTATATTTAAATATGGAATCATTCTAAAAAAATAGTTACACAGAAAAAATGTTTTATAACTTTTTTCTATTTGTCTATTAAAACTGAAAAGACAGATGGAGAAACAAAGATGGCGGCATAGGTGAACATCTAAACTGCTGCTTCGCACAACAATTTCAAAACTATAACTAAAAGAACAGACACCATATGGCACCACAGGAAAGTTGGCTGAGTGGAAATTCTACAACTAGAAGGAAAGAGAGAGGCTCACAGAGAATCAGAGGAGCTGCAAAAAGCTGAGGTACGAAGATACACACACGCAGAGGATGGGTGGCAGAGTACCTAGCTGGCTTTCTCTAGTGGGAGAGAGATGGAAACTGCAATGAACTCCAGTTCCAACTGAACTGAACCTATTTTGGGTGAGACTCTAGGGGCCTAGACCCATATGGGTCCCCAGAGCGCACAGAAACTCAAGAGAGCTGTGAAAGGCAGAGATCTGGATGCACACATACGAGTGCACACAGAGAGGGCTGCAGTGATTGCCAAAGAGCAGTGAGACCAGGGGCCTCATAGGGCAAGGCTGATGGGAAGCCAAGGCTATCTACACAGCCCTGAGACTCCACCCAACCAAGCCAAACACAGAAGCTTATACAATTTTGCAAGACTTATCTCATAAGGCTGACTATAGCACAGAAGTTCTCCTGGTGTAGATACAGTTGATACAGTCAATTGGCCTGGAGATTAATTCCCTCCAGTGATATCAACAACAATCAGGACTTAACTGCAACAAGGCTGTACACACAGTCTACAAATGGATGCACCTCAGGTAATTGGGGAGGTGGAGCTACTGGGCCATATAGGACAACTAGCACACAAAGCTACTCTACCAACTCAGGGAAGCAGTGAAAATGCAGAGACAAAGGAACAGATCACAAACAAAAGAAATAGAGGAAAACAAATGACTGGATATAGAATTCAAAACCAATGTTATAAGGTTTTTCAAGAATTTCCTGGAAAAGGTTGATAAATTTAACAAGACCCTCGAGGATATGAAAAAGGACCAACTAGAAATTAAACACACACTAGCAGAAATAAAAAAAAATATTATACAGAGACCTAACAGCAGACTAGAGGATTTGAAATACAAAGAAGCAGAAAACACTCAACTGGAAAAGCATAAAGAAAAAAGAATCCAAAAATGTGAAGATAGTGTAAGGAACAACTTCAAGTGTACCAACATCAGAATTATGGGGGTGCCAGAAGAAGAGAGAGAGCAAGATACTAAAAACCTATTTGAAGAAAAATGACTGAAAAGTTCCCACACCTGTTGAAAGAAATAGACTTACAAGTCTACGAAGTGCACAAAACCTCAAATAAAAGGAATCCAAAGAGAACCACACCAAGACACATCAAAATTAAAATGCCAAGAGCAAAAGACAAATAGAGAATTTTAAAAGCAGCAGGAGAAAAACAGTTAATTACCTACAGGGGAGCACCCATACGACTGTCAGCTGATTTCTCAACAGAAATTATGCAGGCCAGACAGGAGTGGCAAGAAATATTCTTGATGAATAACAAGAACCTACCACCAAGATTACTCTACCCAGCAAAGCTATCATTCAGAATTTATGGGCACATAAAGAGCTTCACAGATAAGAAAAAAACCAAAGGAGTTCATCAACACCAAACCAGTATTATATGAAATGCTGAAAGGTATTCTTTAAGAAGAGGAAGAAGAAAACGGTAAAGGTAAAAATTATGAACAACAAATACATATCTATCAACAAGTGAAACTAAAAATCAAGTGAATTAAAAATCTGATGAATAGAATAAACTGGTGAATATAATAGAATTGGGGGCATAGAAAGGGAGTGGACTGACAATTCTCAGGGAAAGAGATAAGGGGGTGCAGGAAGAGACTAGATAAAAATCGTACACCTAAAGATGAGGAAAATGGGGCTGGGAAGTAAGAGCAGAGGGTGGGATGGGAACCGGGTGGAGGGGAACTATGAGGGGAAAAAAGCGGAATAATTGTAATAATCTGAACAATAAAGGTTTATTGCATATAAGAAAAACAAACAAACTGAAAAGGCAGACCTAAAATAAGTAATAATCTATTACTGTAAAGGTATCTAACTAGGACCAATCAATTACTAACTAATTATGTTTTCTACTTTTTAAAAACCCACAGTGTGTCACAGCAGGAAATATACATAATTCTACACTTTCCTGGAAAATATATTTCTGGAAGGAAATCTAGTTGAAATGTTTTTTAATGCAACAATGACCATAAAGTACATAATACATAGAAAGATTCATATGTAAAATACGTTAAAAGAGAACAAAGATTCTTAAAAATTTTGCAGGTATGCAGAGCACAGCTAGGAGCACTTCTAAAAGGGCTGACAAACCAGTATTATATGAAATGCTGAAAGGTACTCTTTTAGAAGAGGAAGAAGAAAAAGATAAAAGACACAAAATTATGAACAACAAATACATATCTATCAACAAGTGAATCTAAAAATTAAGTGAATTAAAAATTTCATCAACAGAATAAACTGGTGAATATAATAGAATCAGGAGCACAGAAAGGGAGTGGACTGATAATTCACAGGGGGAAGGGGTGAGAAGTGTACTAAACAAAAATCATACACCTATGGATGAGGTTAATGTGGGGGGAGGTAAGGGTAGAGGGAAGGGTGGGAGCCATGTGGAGGGGAGCTATGGAGGGGAAAAAGAGAAACAAATGTAATAATCTGAATAATAAAAATTTAATTAAAAAATAAATAAATAAATAAATAAATAAATAAATAAATAAATAAAAGGGCTGAAAAACTAAAATCTTGGGCATGCTCAATATACCAGTTTCAGTAGCCTATTTGTAAAGTATTAATAGTTTGGACATGGCCAACATTTTATGTCACTTGAACAGAACATAAAAAGTGAACAGTGTTGCCTTGAAAAATAAGGACATCTGCAAATCACAGTCATTTTTTTTTTTTTTTTGCCATGAGAATGAAAAAATACCCAGAAACCCTGGGAAAGTAGGTCCTGGGAAAACATAGTCTGAAATGTGTGCAAGTATAGAGTGAGGACTCTTGATTATGTGTTATAATGGTTAAATGCCATAATTAAAAAAAAATGTTTTCAAAGAAAGCAATTTAAATCTGGTACTTGGATGAAACAAGCTATATAGCTGATTTAAGTACTTTAATAGTTTTATAAATACAAGAGAAAATTGGAACTAAATACTATTCTAATTTAGAGTAGCTGATGTCATCAGGATCCATACCAACTCTGGTCAATATCACAACTGCCATTGCATAAGACAAAAGAGGAATAGACAGGGGATAGATGATAGATTCTCTCATCACTGAAGGTAAGAAATAATCCCAGGTCAATAAAAATAATCATTAAATTTATTTTCCCTCCAACTTATACTTTGGTAATAATTTACTTTAAAAAATTTGCACCCTAATTTTCACTACTAGGAATATACCCCAAGAAATTAGAAACTCCAATCACAAAGGATATATGTACCCCAATGTTCATAGCAGCACAATTCAGCATAGCCAAGATATGGAAACAGCCTAAGTGCCCATCAACAGATGAATGGATTAAAAAACTGTGGTACATCCACACAATGGAAATGCTGCAGTAAAAAAGAAGGAGCTCAAACCATTTGCAACAATATGAATGGAGTTGGAGAGCATTATGCTTAGTGAAATAAGCCAGGCAGAGAAAGACAAATATCACATGATATCACTCATCTGTGGGATATAATGAATGAGATAGAATGATAATCAAGATCAGATCTAGAGAATGAGAAACATTGATCAAAGCATAAAACCTCGGGGAAGGTGGGGGTTGGTGGGAATAAAGGGGAGAGATCAACAGAGGGACCTTTGTACATGCATATGAGCATAATCATTGGACACAGACAATGGGAAAGATGTGGCAGGAGAGGGAATCCATACAGTGGTCTTCATAACCTTAAGAGAAATTACTTCATGAGACAAAGATTTTAAATAAAACTCTGTAACATGAAAATCATTTTGGAAGGAATTAAAGAGAAGTTTCCTTTAAACATCATAAGGAGCAGAATTGAAAGTCAATACATTTGGCTTCTTGAGGTAAGTAATCTGCATTTTTGCCTCCCTGAAATAGTTTATATAAAGTTACAAAAAGAAATTGTCAGCCTGTTTGAAATTAAATCGACATGGCCCCGAGCAAAGAATATCCTTACATGATATTATCCTACAATATCATTTAATTTTTGATATTTCACAACATATTGTACAACCACCCCAAAGAAACGTACAAACTAATTCTTTGAATGTTCAGCAGCAATTCAAAAAGAGGACATGAAAGGATTTAATTCCTTTCAGAAGGAATTGAGGCACTGGGAAGGCACTTGAGCACTCTATACTGGCCTTCTTACCTCTTTTGCCAAGAGGGACCCTCTTCTACAATCTTTTGTAAAAAAAAAAAAACTACAATTGGGACTAATGTTACTTAAATGGAATTCCATTTAAGTACTAAATGTCTCAAAAATATGGAAATAGGGTACAGGTTTCTGTGTTAATGTAGGGAGTGTTAGAGTGGAAAAGAGCTTTGCTTCTTAAAATAGGAATTAATATATGATATCTTTAACCTGGAAGAAACACTAGCATCAAGAGATTGTCTGTACTAGCATCATGCAGAAACAGTAGAGTATCACATAACAGGCAGTAACCATTCAAAAGAGGTCCAGTTATTTCTACTGGCATCGATAATTCCAAAGCAGCTGAAACCATGAGTAGCTTTTGATCTCTTATCAGCAACACCATTGACTAAGTACTTAATTAATAAAAACATACTCTAGCTTTGGCTTTAATGATCATCCTATTCTGGGTGTCTACCTCTCTCTACAGAAGCCTCTTCTCAATAATCAACACCTTTCACCAGCCCAGTTCCCTCCCTACCCTGAGCTACCCTCCCCTGTATTTGAAGAATCCTCAGAACTCTGGCCTTGGCCTGCTCCTCTTCCTCTGCACCCTCTACCAGTACCACCATGGTGTCAAGTATCAGCTTTCTGGCAAGCCCCTACCCCTCTTCTGCCCATCAGGCACCTCCACTTGGGCAAACTGCAGACAAGTGAAATTCACATTCAACATATCATGTTTCTTCAAATATGACCCTCCTTCCATGTTTTCTAGTCAGTGTATGACTATTCACCCAGTTGATCAGGTCAAAACTTAAAGTACTTTTTACTCTTCTTTCTTTCTCATTTTCTTACATCTAACCAAATAACTAACACCCCTAGATTCCTCCTGAGAAATATATATGGAATCTCTGTCCCCATAGCCACCATCATTTCTGGCCATGATTTTTACAATAGCTACCTAACAAAGTTTCTGGCATTCACTCTGGTTCAGCCCTTTAATTTATTCTACACACTGTAGTTACAGTAATCTTTTAGTTTTCTAAAAAGTGTAAGTATTATCAAGTCATTATTTTGAATGGCTTTCTATTGTCCTTAATATTAAGCCACTCTGCCTCTCAGGCCCATTCAGGTTCTTTCCTTCTACCCTCGACAAATGTAGAGATTTCCTCCATCTAAACAATATTTTTCAAACTGTGTATTACAACCCACTATTTGCAAGTAGTGATACAAATTATTATTATTTTTTAAATGAACTACAGAATAATAATGGTAACAAATCCAGAAGGTATCATTTTACTCAGCGCATTCTTTGAACCAGGAAGTGTTCTAAGGTGCTTTGTACATATTAACTTACTGTACCTGTTAAAGCAGGTACCATGACTAATCATACTTTACAATTGATTAATTGATAAAAGTAAAATAAAGGGGTGTTTGTTAACTTGTCCAAACACAAGGCTGATTAGTGTGCAATTGGGATTTGGAGCCAGGTGACCTAACTTCAGAGTCCAGGCCCTTAACTGGCTTCCTCTCAGCAATACCCATCAGAGCGCATCATAGAGAGGAACAAGCATTAACTTGTGCAATGTTTTACTTACTTGTGTATGTATGTGTACATAAGGTTGAAAATGGAATTGATTTCTTACTGTAGATCGTATCAAAAGAGTCGGAATACTCCTTTCCCCTAGAGTCTTCCTCAGGCAGAGAACTCAAAACACCTTTTGGGTCTCAGTTTCAATAGCAGCTTCTAGAGGGAGGCCAAGTCTTCTAGTCTGGGCAAGGCCTTCACAGAACCAAGACCACAGGCCCTTTCTCAACATTTGCTAGCTGAGTTACACCCATCACTAAAGTCCTTTCACTTAGCATGAGGCCTAGCATTTATTTATTTATTTTATTTATTTTATTTTATTTATTTTATTTATTTTATTTTATTTATTTTATTTATTATAGGCCTCTGCTAAATATTGGCAGAATGTGTAAATTAATGGCTTTACCTTACAGTTACTAAAGAATCATATACATTCCACAACCAGAATTGAAAAAATTCCACCTACTCATTGCCAAAAACAATTCTTGCCAGGTGAACAGTAAAATCCTTAATTTACTTCAGTGCCCAAGTGATTCTTTGTGTAAGGCACATGCATGTACACTGGGTGGCCAGATTATTATGATCTCTGAACATATAATAATCTGGATACTCAGTGTATATCCTATATAATAAAGGCTAATATGCAAATTGTCCCCTCGACCAAGGGTTTGACCAGCAGGCAGGCTGGCCAACTACCCATGGCTTCTCCCCCTGGCCAGGCTGGCCAGACCTCACTCATGCACGTATTCATGCACCAGGCCTCTAAATACACACACACACACACACACACACACACACACACACACACACACAGAATGGCCAGATTATTATGCGTTCAGAGATCATAATGATCTGGCCACTCAGTGTATATACTCCCAGTGTTTGTCTCAGAGTCACATAAACCTACAGTGGACAGGGGAACAGAAGCAGAGACTGCATATGGTAAGGAAATGAAACTGTTCCCTTGAAGGGTAACAAGGGCTAGAAATCCACACTCTTCCCACAGCAGATTACTGGGCTTTCCCACTAAGTGGCCAACATGTTCATCAGGCTTCATTTCACAAACTGTAGATTTTTTTGCCTCTAAATCTGCAGCTCTCACCCGCCAATTGGCAAAGTAGTACAAACTAATCTTTAATAGGGTACTTATCATTAAGTGCTGAAATATAATTGCCCATCAGGAGGTTTACTACTCATTTATACTTACTTGGTATTGAGACACAGCAGACCAAGTTTATGTCAGGGCAATAGCCTTTCCCCCAGTATGTCTAGGACAATTCAGGTGTGCAGCAGAGAGTGTCCTGCATGGACGATTACCCATGCTCCCCACTGTGCTCTAAGTAACACCAGGAACTGGCTGCTGCTGTGCTCTAGAAAGAACAACAGAGGGAAATGTCCTTCCCATGAGAGGTCCTACTGACAGCTGGTTTAAAGTTCACTGTCTTCCAGTTGTTTCAGAATCAACCTATACTGAGGAAAAGTATGTAGATTATATCATTTACTCAATATAAAAAATGTTTTTATGACTATATTCTAAAAAGGAAATAAAAAAAATGAAACCTGAAACTCTAGTAATTCAAAAGTAAACTAATTGGAAATACTTTCCTCATGACTAAACTCAGTTATAAAAACGGAAGTTAGATAAGAAATTATTTCCTTATTGCCGAAACCGCTTTGGCTCAGTGGATAGAGCATTGGCCTGCGGACTGAAGGGTCCCAGGTTCGATTCTGGTCAAGGGCATGCATCTTAGTTGTGGGTGCATACCCAGTAGGGGGCGTGCAGGAGGCAGCTGATCGATCTCTCTCATGGATGTTTCTAGCTCTCTATCTCTCTCCCTTTCTCTCTGTAAAAAATCAATAAAATATATATTTTTTAAAAAGAAGTTACTTCCTTATAAGCAGCAGTGGGAATTCATCAAGCTCAGGTCTGAGTATCCCAGACTGACACGTGAGCAGAGGAGCCCTAGAGGCAGGCAACTCCTACTGAGCCCCAGAATGAACTGGCTTCAGAGTCATCTCTAGGTTCAGGAAGACTTGCTGGTATGGGCAGCACTGACAGGGTTCCAGGGTGAGGAGACACAAGAATCTCTAGAGGGTTAGCAGGCAAAGCATAGACTTCCAACAAAGCCTGAGGAAAAGAAGCATGGCCTCACAATTATTTTAATAGGGGGTAATAAAAGTAACAGGAACAGTGGAGCAGAGCTGAGGTACAAGATGGTATGTTGAAAGGGAAGGGAAGTGAGCTATCAAAACAGACAAGGTGTAGAGCATTTACAAGAGCCTTCTGAGAAAAGAGCAGGAGGGATGCTAGACTTGACTGTTTCATCTCCCTTAGAGTTCCTGATCCTGTCTAGGCAGGTCTGTCAATCAGTTGTTGGCAAGGGAATATGGCAGTTGGTAGTTTTAAAATTAACAGTAAAATCCCGAGTCCTTAGGAATGATTTTGGGCAAGAAAGGACTCAGACACAGAAAGCTACAGAAATTAAATAGAACAGGAACACAAACAAAAAGTCAGCTTCAAAGGACACTAACTTCCACACTTCCTGGCTAGCAAGCAGGATCTAAATTTTTCATAGCACAGGAGCAATGCTGCCTCACATGCTTAACTACATAGCAATCTTGGCTTCCACACAGGTTTGGGAGCAACAAAACACAGTGGAAGAGGCTAAGAAGGATCGGCTGTTTCAGCAGAGGGGGCCCGCACATGCCTTAGAGGTTGACTAGTATTCCGAATCCAGAAGTGGGTTCAGTGCGGCTCCACATGCAACCACTGTGCGATCTTAGTAGTTTGTTTACTTCTCTGAATCTTTGTGTTCAGTTGCTTCATTCATAAAATGGGACTAATGAGCACCTACCTGAGGGATATTACATGGATTGAGTGATTATTACAAACAACAGTTTTAGCAGATTGTTCAGTAAGTGCCAACCAGTCCTAGTATTGAGGGGAGTCACAGCACACTTTTCTTCTTAGGGAAAACATAATGACCAGCAGTTACCCAAAACAAGCAGAAAGGGGAACTGGAGTGATAATGTGGAACCGTTGAAGTCACCTGGAGGGGCAGACACTCTAGTACAGAAAGGGACATTCTGCATTTAGTTTGTATCAGTTTAGTCCATTTCAAACTCTCTATTTCTTTGTGTGGACAAAGAATACAAAGTTATTCTTTTGTTTTCTTTTTTAAAGAACTGGAACTGTTAAATGACCAGAGAGAGAGAAATAGTGTTTACAGAAGAAGTGCAAGTTATAATATAAATATTATAGATGTTATGAAAGGAGAAGTTAAGGAGGTGAGTTTGTCTCCACCCCCAGTGAAGCCACACCTAAGAATCAGGAAGATTACGGGCCCCAGGTGCTCAGCAGTGCACAGGGCTGACGAGAAGAATGGGAAAGCTCCAGAGTACCAGCTAACTGCCCAGCCCGGCCTCCAAAGGAGTTCATTCTCCACGCAGCAGCTGATCAAACTTGGGAAGAGTAAAATCAAGGTTCTGACTTTTCAGGGGCAGAATCTTATACCATCTCCTGGAGGCTGGCATTTTGAGGTTTACAAAGACATCAATAGCACAATTTTAATATGTATTCTGGGTGTGACCCCTCAACTATACAACTCCCAGCCTAAAGGATAGAAACTGCTTGAAATAAATTTAATTTGGAAATCAAGATTTGCAAATTTGCTGTAATAGGGAATAATTAAATTTATGTCTATTAAAAGCCAAGAAAAAGGTAACTTCAACAACAAACCAAAGAACAAGCTGTGAATCTGAGAGCAAGCATGTCAAACTCACAGCCCACATGGCCCACAACACATATTCTGGTGGCCCAGCCAATATAATGGTATGTAAAAAATATTTTAATGCAAACTTTGTAACTTAATTTTTACAATATCCTGTTACACATAACCTACACTAATAAAAGAGGAAGATGCAAACTGACTGTACCTTTGAGACACCCATCAGCCAATCAGGAGTATGCAAATCAACCCAAGAAAGATGGTGGTTTAACTTGCATATGTAGGTGCTGAGTGGCAGGGCATTCCAAATCGCCCAGCCACTCAGGGTTTCTGGACAGCATAGGAAGGCAGGGCCAGAACAGAAAGAGGCGGCTCCAGGGCTAGAGCAGAAAGGTGGTGCCAGCAATCAGGGAAAGGAAGGTCCATTCTTGCACAAACCTTCATGCATCGAGCTTCTAGTTATTAATAACAAATTACAACATTTGCTAATGACTGATTACTTTAATCGTGTTACATTCATTTGCCTTATAGGCAGGCCATGTCATTAGTCTTATACTGTCATGTTTAGTGTGCACACCAGGAAATATTTTGTTTTCAGAGAACAAGAAAAATAGGTTTATTTATGTTATGCTTATTAATGTGTGTATTCAGTGTCAGGTAAGTTAATATTCAAGAAAAAATATTAATTTTTATTAAAATCTATTATTTTATGTTAACAACTAGAGGACTGGTACACAAAATCCATGCATGGGTAGGGTCCCTAGGCCTGGCTGGCAATCAGAGACAATCTACAGGGCAATCAGCAGGGCAATCAGGGGGCCCTGGCTGGCATCTGCCTTGGCTGGCATGGTGGTGCCCACGTGCCAGTCCTCCCCACCTCACCCCCCCACCCGCCTCTGCCAATCAGGGCCTCTGAGCTGGGTGCAGCTCTTGTTTTGAGCATCTGCTCCTTGGTGGTCAGTGCATGTCATAGTGACCAGTCATTCTGCTGGTTGTCGCACCATTCAGTCAATTTGCATAGTAGGCTTTTTATTATATAGGATTACTCATTTATTTCAGCCCTTTGTATTCAACATATCTTTATCAAAATAAATCTATGTCTCTATGAAAATTGAAACTTTTGTTTTTTTGTGGCCCACATAAACTTAACCCTTATTTGGCCCATGTTTGCTTCTGAGTTTTACATGCTTGCTGTAGAGCATGACAAGGCCTGCTCTCCAGGAGATCACTGTTCCTTAGTCAAGGCTGACTCTGTAAGTGCATTATCTTTCAAAGATGAGAACAAACACCAGTACGAGCACTGCCCAGGAGTGATAACTTGTCATAACTTATGAAAATATACCAGGTAGAAATTCTTCACATATAGGACCCCTCACTCTAAAAATTTTATTTATATGTTTGCTTAAATAACCCTTATCTTAGTCTGAATTTCATGAGAAGGCAATCCTGAGACAGATTCAGTACAGGAGTTTTAGGAAAGCTGCAAGAATCCCGATAGGGAAGTGGAGATGTGAAGAAAGGAAGAAAGGCAACTCAGAGGAAATGCTCTCAAGCTAGCTATCACTGTGGGCCAGGAGAGCTCAATCCCACAGGCCAGCTATTAACCTGTAACATGCACAGACATATCCAAGGCTGTTAAGTTCTAAATTCTGGCGTCAGTAGGTATAGAGAGGGACATGTGATTCTTCACCTCTGACAGGCTCCAGGTCCTTCCATGTTGGTAGTTTAAGAGCCCTAGCATTATATTCTTAGGGGCCACAGAGACTTCTTGGGTCATTGGTTGAGGACTGCTCTGAAGAGGTGTAATTCCCGGGCATACTGGTAGTCCTGCACAGAGAAGCAGAACTTCCTTCCAAGGCTCCAGAAAGTCCTCAGACACAGAAGCAGAATCCGGCCACTGGAAGTTGGGGGATGCATTAAAGGGGTGCCAGTGACTTGGCATCTGTTACACTACTGGGCACTGACTATGCACTAGGCAGTCTGCTAGGGATACAGAAAGAGAAAAAGGGTTAACAAGTCCTGCCACTCTTGACTTACTATTAAGGGGATATAAGTATATGTTACATGGCAATGAATGCAGAGGAGACAAACAATGCCAAAAAGTGGGGGCAGGAAGTATCAAAGTGAGAAGGAGAAAAGACTGTGATACTGGCTTGACCTCTGAAAGGTTGACATTTGAGTAAAGATGTTAAAGGCACAAGAGAGAACCTGTGGTTATCTGAGAAAAGATTATTCTTGGCAGAGAGTAAGCAAGGACAAACTCTCTAGTATATCTGACAGATTCGGAAAAGAGGAGGCTAGTATAGCTAGAGTGAAGTCAGCTAAGGAAAGAGTAGAAGGAATGAGGTTGGAGGGGCAAGTCCTATAGGGTCCAACAGGTGACTCTAAAGATTTCAACTTTTTCTGTGACTCAGAAAGCTACTAGGGAGTTGAACAGGCTAAGGAAGTAATATGACTTCTAGCTATCGTGTTGAGGTTCTGTTTGAAATCAGGGGAAGGAGGAAGATGAAGGCTTCATCAATAGGGGCATCAGTGGAGGCACAAATGTGCTAAGATCAGAGATATGTGCTGAAACCAGATCAAATGGGCTTTGGCTTTTGAACATTAATAAATTAAATGGGGATGTAAGTGAAAACTAGGAGTCAAGGATTACTCCAAGGTTTTGGACCTAACCAACTGAAAACACAGCTGCCATTTTCTGAGAAAGGGAAGGCAGACAGAAGTTTGGGGGGAAATGTCTGGAACTGAGCTGAGATCATATTAAGTTCCAAATGCCTGGTTGACATATGAGTAAATATATCAAGAAGATGGTTGGACATCCAAATCTAGAGTTCACAGTGGATACTCGAATCGGAGTCATCTGTGCAAAGGTGTATTTAGAGCCCGGAGGCTCTGTTTCCTAAGAATAAAAAAATTCTGTGTTACTGAAAGGAGAAAAAGAGATACCCCAATATCAGGAGAACAGAGCTAGACACACAATTGGCAAAACAGTGTGCAGAGAAGAAGAAGAAAAAACAGCAAGAGTGACCTCCAAGGAAAGCAAGAGCTGATGTGCCAAGTGCACCTGCACTCCCGGAGCTGAGGATGTACAGGGAAGACTCACCCACGAAGGGGCCATGGGTGACCTAGATGAGAACAGGTTTTATGGAACCATTGAGGATGAAAATTTCATTGCAAGGAGTTTAAGAGAGAACTGGAAATGAAGACCAAAAGTACAAATGTATCCAAAGTTTTGCTCTTTAGAGTGCAAGAGAAAATGAGGTAGCAATTGAAAGGGTAGGTAGGGGAAGAAAGACTTTTCTCTGAGATAGAGGAAATAACAGCTGAATGTAGGACAATGAGAAAATAGTCCAGTAGAGAAGGGCAATCCTTGATGATATGGGAGAGAGAAGAATGAACTGTGGATAGGCAAAAATCTTGGAAAAGGCAAGAAAGAATCAGAATAGGTTTGGGGGATGGCCTTAGCATAAAGCAGACATTTTCAATTGGTGCGCCACAAGAATTTTTAAAGTGTGCAATACCTGAATATTTAGTCAGGGACACTGACCTCTTTTCCTTTATATTGTCAAATAAAAAATGATAACAGCCAGCATAACAATAGCTGTCTAATGTGAATGAATCAAAATTATACCTATTTTTTTGTCAGATTGAAAAAAATTTGTACTTTTTGGTATGTTACAGGATTTTAGTAATTAGTCTATGTGTGCCATGAGATGAAAAAGGTTGAAAAAGCATGGATAGCTCACCATCTATCATAATAAAAGGGTAATATGCTAATTAAACTGGACATCATTCCAGATATCCTTCTTGACGAAACAGGGGCCAGAGGGAAGCCAGCCCAAGTCCTGGGTGGCCTGTGGGAAGCTGGAGGGAAGCCAGCCCGGGTCCCAGGTGCCTGCCAGTGGCCAGAGGAGGGAAGCCCAGGTCCTGGGAGCCAGAGAAAAACCAGTGCCAGTAGCCAGGGGAAGGAAGGCCTATGCTTGCACAAATTTTCATGCATCAGGCCTCTAGTCCTAAAATAAAATGTTAAGCAGAAATGTTAACAGAAGACATGGTTATTTTGCTATGATATGAAATTTAATCTAATTTGGCTTCTGTTTCTAAATTGGTTATTATTAAAGATAGGTCAAAAGAAAACCATCTTACATTTAATTATAAAAGTGGTCACTTCCCCAGTGAATTATTTAAAAAATTATTTGGAAGGATCAAACAATTACCTTTATATACTAATTTGGGCATGATAAAAATACATTTAGAAATAACATGTATTTGATACATTATTTGTAATGTAAAAGATATAGAACTTCTAATGGTAACAAATAAAAAACATCAGATATCATATTGCCAATATATGTTGTGGTAAATGTCATTAGCCAAGCCTGTCTTCTACTACATTTTTCAATGGTGTGATTGTATTTTATTAACCTGTGCTATTAGAGAGTGAATAGTCACTAGCCTTCAATTTTCACATCAATTGAAAAAAAAAAAAAAGGATTTCATTTTTTACCTAGTCTAAAATGGAAATTGACTTAGCATCTCAGAACTGTCAAAAATTTATTTTACAAAATGGTTTGCTTTGCAGACACTATAAAGTATCATTAATGATACTTGCATTCTATATTCATGCTGCAGGTCTATGGAAAAGAAATGTTTTAAAATGCCCAGAAGTCCTTAGAAAGGCTTAGCTATCATGCTCTGTGCCCCTCTGGTTCCCTTTGCAGTCATCTTCAGTGCTGTAGATGTTAGAGGCTCTCTACTTAAAACTACCAACAAGGAAAAAAAGAATACTTGAAGAGCAGGATATCAGCTACCTAGAACTTGTCTTTGCTAATAGGTCAGGCTGACACTTATTTTCCTGTGTTAAAAACAGGAACTTCTGTATACATTCAAATTAAAAGAAGCATACAATAAGTACTTGGGATTTACAAATTTGGAATTTATTCCAAGGAAACTTCCCAATAGGTATACTTATAGAATAATTTATGTTCTATTTCAGAAGAAATTAAAAAAACAAGATTATGAAAAATCATTCTCTTTAAGTTGTCTTTGTCATGACACAGTATTGCTCCTATACCTCATTTGGATGATTTAAACTGCATTCCCTAAACCTCCAGCAGATTGTACTTGCTGCCATTTAATTTTACCAACACAAAACTGGTCATGTTAATTCACAAGGCCCGCGTCATACAAAACTACAAGTCCCAACACTTCTGACACAAACAAATAAACCCTGTTTGTATGTGTTCTTCCTATAATATAAGTAAATTTCACTTGAGGGTGAGGGTGACATGGCAAGCTCTACTATGTCTGCAGAGTGAAATCCTTCTCATGGCACACAACCCAGTTTTCCAATACTCTTTTATTAAATGTTGTTTTGTTCCATCATCACATTCATTTCTTAGTGGAATGCAGTAACCATACGGTTTTCAGAGAAACAGAGCTTGCTAAATGCAGTTTGTATGTGAAATCCTGAGGGGCCATGAAAAACAAAGCCTTCTTCCTAGTAGAAAGCTTCATTCTAACAGAAGGACACTGTGATCCACCTGGGCTGGCACTTGGATCTGTGATTGGAGCACTTACCCAGGCAGATTCTCTCCAGAAACATTTCTATAAAAGTGTGTGCTCCATTCCCTATGGTCTCAGCAAACCTCAGGATTACTGGTCAAAGAATCTTCACTTTTCCCATTGTAAGTACATGCTGGTTCAGCCATCCCTGAACACAGATATTTTCTTAACCCTTCATTTTTTAAATCTAAATTCTGTAACCCATGAAGTCACTTTTCTTTGCCCAAAAATCACTTTCTACCTGGCCCACTTGATCATCAATTGATGAGTGACTATCCCAATGGACACACCTCCTTGCCCTTGAACTGTTCATCTGCTGCCTGCTGTGCTCACTGACCTACATAATGAAACCAAATTAGTACATTACATACACTTGAAAGCATTGATTCTTACATCTGATTGATGTATGCTGATGATTTCTGAATACGCCAGCAGCTAGGACTGGTTTTCCATAAAAATGATAGGACAAAACATTTCTTTGCCTTTCCAAGCAGTGATTTAAACACCAAGATTGAAATCAAAATAAAGAAGTTCCAAATTGATTAATATGGAAATTACTAAGCCATCAAAACTGCTGATGTCGTAAACAAAATTTGTCAACAGCCACTAAGAATTCATTAAAAGTAAATTTATTGTTTAAAAACAACTGTGCAACATGTGCTTTTCAAGCCATTTTTGAATCTGGTTTGTTGTTCATCTCTTCTCAGGCTTCAGTTTGGCAAGGCTGAACGAGAAACACGGTACAGACACACAGTTAGTAAGCACAAGTAAGGGAAGAAGCAATAGTAAATTGTGTTTGTTATTCTCTCAATAGTCTAAAAGGTATAATCCAACTGCAACATTAACTTTTTTAAAACATATTTTTTAATTGATTTCAGAGAGGAAGGGAGCGAGAGATAGAAACATTAGGGCATGTGCCCTGACCGGGAATCAAACAGTGACTTCCTCGTTCATAGGTTGATGTTCAGCCACTGAGCCAATACCAGCTGGCACATTAACTGTTAAAATCTGATCATGTTCACTGTGTTCTGAAAACAATTATATTCTAAGCCAAACAAGGTTTCAAACTAAATGATCTACTTCTTCTTACAGAACTGAATAAACAATGCCGCAGGGACTCAGCTCATCATTTTAAATGTAATTGGAGGATTCTATTTTAATAATAGGAATATTGCAACATTACTTTTGCTTGAGCTTCTATTGAGATAGGGTCTGGGCTACCAAACAAGGACAACAGCACAAGTAACCTGATAGGTGAACAGCAAGGTGACCTCTAAGAACCTTCAGTGCATGCAATTCTATGACATTCAAATGATAATAATTCTGAGTTTTTAAGAAAAGCAGTATCAAATTGCAATTACACCAGGGCTGAAGAAAAATATTTTTAAATGCTTAATATCTTGCTGATTATTCAAGATGGAGATAGAAACTGAGACAAAAACATGTTGCTTGATAATGCTGTTATTGGAGGTCAAGGTTTGATTCTCAGTCAGGACACATGCCAGATTGCAGACTTGATCCCTAGTGTGGGGCATCCAAGAGGCAGCCAATCAATGATTTTTCTCATCATTGATATTTCTATCTTTCTCTCCCTCTTCCTTCTTCTCTAAAAATCAATTTAAAAAATAATAATGCTGTTATTTTCAATTTAAAATGAACACATTTAAAATATTACACAATAGATATCTGTCCCTCTTTGGTGCCAATCACATACAATTGCAGAATTCTCAGAAATATTTTAGACTATTAAATTTGAATAGTCAGGAATCTGAGAATTAAACATATATAGACACAAAAGTTCAGCCGGGCATTAACAAGTCATGTTACCTGTTCAATAAGTATACACAGCTTTCTGAGCTACAAAGCCTCTTTAATTAAGGCACTAGGAGCTCCTTACATGCAAAAGAAGATGTTGTATATTCAAGGAGAAATTCATACAAATATGACACACTTTATATTTGTTAGTTGATTTCTTATAGATTTAAAACTTGCAATAAGACAACTTTGCACTTCATATACTCCATAATTTATAGACAGAATTCATATGACACAATATTCTTTCCTAGAGTTATCAAAAATTAAATCATTTTTGCCCTGGCCATATGGCTCAATGGGTTGGAGTATTGTCTTGTACATCAAAAGGTTAGGGGTTTGATTCCCAGTCAGGGCACCTAGATTGCCAGTTCAATCCCTGGTCAGGCATGTATAGGAGGCAATCAATAAATGTTTATCTCTGTCTCCTCTCTCATCAATAAAAACATATCCTCAGGTAAAGATGAAAAAATGTTTTAGAGTAAAAAACAAAAATAATTAAATCATTTCTGTGGCTATCATTCAGTGTGTGAAACAGAAAATGTCATTTGTATATACCAATGAATTAAAATACCTGTTCAATGTTCCAAAGCTTCCTCTGGTAGAGTTTTAAAAATATAGTCCATCTATTAGGCCCTCATCAAATTTAACTAAAAATCACATACACCCTATAGGGGTAGGAACAGAGTGTGTGGTTTGTTTGTTTCTTCAAGAGGTGCAGGAGTGGGGTGAAATTGAGGGAGGGAGGAGAGCGTGTGAGCCTATCTTTGAAGGAAAACACATTATTACTTTCTCAAGCAACTAAAGAGAAAATTCTTTTTCTATTATCTGAACCAACACACAGAAACAAAATCATAACACACACACATACACATCCCTGTTTTGTAGTTTAGGCCAACATGGACAAGCTATATGTGAATCTTCTTAAAAACTGTTCTAAAAAAATCTATAGGCACATACACATTTTTATTAAGCTATTTAAAAGCAACCTTGCTAAAGAAATCACATACTATTTAAAAGAACAAAGAGAAGGAAAGCAACTAATTTTAAAATCTTACTATTTTCCCTATGTTATTAAAAAAGCATAAAAGAATCAATCTGAGAGTCTATTAGTCTCAAATAATTTGATCCAGTAGGTATAAAAGGCAGTAAAAATACTTTAAAAAAAACTAATAATGCTTTAAAAGTCTTCTGAAATATTATGGAGATATAATACTAGTATGAAGAAATTATTGAGAGCCAATAGTAAAACAAAAAACTTATTTTATGTTTAATAAATTATTCTCAACTCATTTCCAAGGAGAATGTTTGGTAAGTTTCAACCATTTCCCAGAGGGATGAAATACTGGTTTGTAGTCAGAAAGAAGACAGTCATGATCAAGAGAAGTAGACAAATAGAACAACTGGGCTTAACACATATTTACATTCTCCATGGTGAGGGAAAGCCAAGTTTGCCACCCCAAAATAGGCCCCTTTTTTAAGACATTATTTTAAGCTAGTTATTTTTAAGGAATGACAGAATCAGGAAAAATCTTTGATCTTCCCTCTAAATGTCTAAAAGAATTTAGAGGACTTGCTCTAAAGGAGCAATTATCACAGAAACTATATTTTAATATGAACTAATGTGCTTGACAAGGAGGAACCTATCAAGAGCCATTTAGTCAGTCCTTTCTGTGTCCATTAAAGAAGCAGGTTTCATGTTCTTAGGAACCCATATGTGTATAGGTAAAAAATCTGGTCATTTTCTCTTGTTAATCTGTCTCATGTTAATTTGTTTATTTCTTCAACTGGGAGAACTTAGAAAGGTAGCAGAGAATGTATTTTTACTCCCCATATGGTGTGGTGCTCTCCTAGGAGAAAAAGCTCAGTTTTGTGGAATTTACATACTTCCATGGTGCAAGTCCTCCTGACATGGCTAATTTCAAGCTGGCAGCATGATGTCCCAGAGCTGAAGCTGAGAAGAGCATACTATATACAGTACTAGCACCATGCCAATGGTATAAATAACTTCAGAAGCAGAGATTATAGTAAAATGTAATACAATAATTAAGAAGTGACCAATTTTGAATATTTTATAATACTTATTTAATTTTTAATAATGGCTGTATTTAGCAACTGGTTGGCAAAATTCTCTAAAAATTGAACTGGCTTTCACGAGCCAATGTATGTTGACTCTAGCAGACCATTTATATGTTATGTACCCAGAGAAGTGTAGACATCTTTTATTTTCCTAATAGCCATTCTTAAATACTGGAAGGACATAAACTTAATTCTTAGAAAAAACCCTCAGCCCTGGTACCCAAACATAGAAGTTTATTTTCAAGAATACCAGGCCTTCAAAGCATAAATGGGTCCACTTTCTCATCACAAAGCTGGTTATAAGTATAAGCTATAGAATTTGATGTGGAAAAAAACATCATATAGTATTTCAGAGAACTTTTATCAAAAAGAAGGTTGTATTTCAGGGTCCCTTTGAAACAATATATATTTCCCCATGGCCCTGACACTCTCCACTCCTCTGGCCCCCAAAAGAAAACTCTACCATAAGGGCTCTCTTATTCTGAAGTTATATATATTTATATATTTATAATTAATATAATTTATAAACAAACTAAAAGTTTTCTTATCCTCTATTCTATGAGGAGAATAGAGCACTGTGTCTATTAGGTAAATGTTAGCTAATAAATGAAAACTAATAAGCCATTAGCTTTCAATAACACTTCAGAAGAAATCCTGGAAATGTGACTGGGCTCCAAGTTGGCTCTGTAAGCCTCAAGGGAGGCTTGCTCCCCTATCATATTCTCTAATTTGAAGAAGACAGTAGTATAAATTCCTCAAATTTTAATTGAGAGGCAACCAAGTTATTTCTGTGTGTTATGTAAGTGACCATTTAGGAACTATCAGTTTGCATATAAGGAATGAAAAACCCCCTGGCTAACACAGAAATGGAAATAAAGTGGCAATTAAGGTAACTTCACCCCAATTGTTCTTGAACATGGAATATAATGAAAAATGATGATGTGACTGAAAATGGATCCAGAAGGGTCAGTATATAAGCAAGAAAAACTAATGTAAAACTATGAAAATCCCAATGTTCTGAGGCACTGGAGATGGAAATCCAATTGTATTTAAAATGAAACTGACACAGCTAATAGGCTTTGTGTTATCTCCATCTATTGCTTACTTCTTCCATGCACTTGTCTTAATCAGATATCTACAGAATATACCTATTGTGTTGTGTAGCCTGAAGGCTGGACCCTAAATCTTCAATGTTGTAGGCTTGACATGTCTATAATTCCTTGAGTTACTGAGGGTAACCTCAGGATCATCAATAAAAAATTTCTGTGAAAAGAAAAGCTCATTCACAGTTTCAATTAACAAAGGTCAAAAGGAAGGGATTAATAATGTAGGGTCTACTTTTTGAAGAGTTCAATGATTATGCTGTATGTTTTAAATTTAAACCATCATTATATATGTTTAGGGGTTTAATTTAGGAGACAATCAACTAATCTTTATATTATACATTAAATATCTGAATATTATAAATCACCTTAGATGAACATTTATGGAAGTGTTGCACGGCAACTTAAGAAAAACTTGTCACAAAGCATGATATGCTAAGTAATTCTATAATATAATTGAGGGATACAAAAACTTCTGTCAGAAAACAGCTAGAGACTACATTTAATTAAACCATTATGACTGAAATAACATAAATTAAATTAATCAACTTAGTTTAATTAAAGCTCTATTTGTAATATTTTTATTAGACTTGTTATTAATGAACCTTTAAATGCTACCTCTAACTTGAGTTCTATGTTAAATGTAAATAACGTCCATACTCACAAAAGAACAAACACTGCTTTAACAGTCTTTTGTCTCAATGGGGCTGTTAATCTTATGCATAGCTAAGATATAGATTTGTCCTTCCTTCCTCTCTACAGTCATTTTCATAGTTGGCAAGATATCATCTTTAAGGCTGATAAAATGGTCTAAAATAATGAAGGTGAAATCATTAAGAATATAACAATGAAGTAGCTAAAACTGGAAATTAGAAAAGAATTTTGGTTGACCTCAAACATAATGTTTTCAAATTTATGTTTTAGTATTTCTTATTAACCTTATACATATGTTGAGGAATGATCTGATTTGGGATGGTAAAGACTTACCTGAACATGTCTCCTAGTCCTTTTAGCATTCCCTTCTTGGCTTTCATTTTATCCTTTTCCTTATCTCTATCTTTTTTCTTCTCTTTTCCAATTTTATCCTTTTTCCTATTAATCTTATCTCCTTTCTCTTGGTTTCCATTCATTTGTCTTTCCAGAGAACATGAAGGCTGGTCACTGGCTGTGGACACAGACTCTCTCCCTGATCTTGAGCTTTCTTCTGTGTCTTCTTCCACTTAGAAGGAAACAAAAACAAAAATAGATAAGGAATACAGTGAAACAAAGGAACAAAAATAAGGAAGCTAAAATACATGTGAGGATTTTATTTTCCCATATGTTGTACTGTATAGTCTTGCTATTAACATGGGCTGCAGTGCTATTTACTTCTGCATGGAATTAAAACTGAATGTGATATGGATGACTTCTATACATATTTGTATAGAAAATGATGCGCCAATAGACCAAGAGAAGCTGCTTTTCATCCAGATGCTGATTTCTCGAGAGTAACATCCTCCTTGACACAGGACATGTATTGCTGTGAGAATTGGCTGGTCCTCATCACAGCACAGACCCGTAATGGTCCTTTTTACTATATTTGCAAAGTGAAAATAAGCAGTCCTTCCCCAAGTGCTTATCCTCCTCCTGGATAAGAATTAAGTGGATCCACTCTGGCCCCTCATTAATGAGTTATACCACTCTCTAGTTAGCACACCAATGGTAGCACAAGCATTTGTTTCCTCAGGCTCCCAAACATGTTGTCATTTCTGCAAATAGAAGACTGGATCTTCAAAGCTTTTTTTTTTTTTAATATATTTTATTGATTTTTTACAGAGAGGAAGGGAGAGGAATAGAGAGTTAGAAACATCGATAAGGGAGAGACATCGATCAGCTGCCTCCTGGGGATGTGCCCGCAACCAAAGTACATGCCCTAGATGGAATCGAACCTGGGACCTTCAATCTGCAGACCAACGCTCTATCTACTAAGCCAAACCAGTTTCCGCAATCTTCACAGCTTTTGCAGCTTTTATTTATGATGCTATTAAATAAGGTCAATATCACAAGTAAGTGGTACTCTATCTTCTAATCCTAATTTTACATGTGAGTCTACACAATAGTAGGTAAACAGAGTTGGATGGAATTATGAAAATGTGTGATTCAATAACCTCATACTCCTCTGAACTTTGTAGATAAAAGCTATACTTAACAAGATTCCATCCTATGTACCAACATTTCATAAGAATTTTGTCCAATACCCCAAACTGTTTGCACTTGAAAGAAGACAAGTAACAAGAGAGCATTTCCACATACCAAAAAATCTTTTAGAATTTAAGTTGGGAAGCATTGATACCCATATTCAGCCATTCTCATAAGATCTTTTCTGAGATTGATTGCCTATAGTTTGGGGCTTTGTGTTACCCCTTGAATTCTGAGATCATCATTTTTTCTCCATCAATAAAGTATGAATCAATATTTTTAAGCTTCTTCTAATGTAGAACCAAATAAAACAGTTAGTTCTCTTCCCAGTCTTTCACAAAGAACAGATCTCTAAATCAAGTTAATGTACCTTCAAATGAAATTCAGTGAGGAGCACTTAAGTTAGCAATACACAATAACAAGAGTATAAGACATATTAAAACAAACTCAATATCTTAGTGTTATGCTACTAAACCTGCACACATCTGAAAACAGACTATTAAATGGTAACATGAGTACAGCCAATTGATACTTTTATTAATGCCAGCTATTTACCATACCAAAAGAATTTCTTTGTTGTTGACACATTTGGTTAAAAATATGAGCCAACATATTTCCTATTCCAGCAGGTCATACCCTAGGCCTAGCCAAAGAGTAAGAACATCACCAAGTCTAAATCCAGGCGGTGCTCTCGAGGTCATTTAGACCAACTTCTTCCTCTAAATGCTGAGGAAAGGAAAAGATATGGACCCACCACACTTCCTGCCTGGGGGTCTTTCTACTATTATATTCTTGTACAGTTGTACTTTAGCAAGACCTTCATGAATTTTTAGTTAACTCTGTTTGTGATTGCTAGATTTCATGCTTCATTCAGCATGTATTTCAGTAACCTATCAACCAGTCATCACACAGTCTTCCCAGAATTACAGAAGTCAGAAATATATTTCAGAAACATGTTGTCAATCCTGTATGGTCACTGTGATTTGTGGCTCATATTGTTGAATCACTCAAGAAGCAAGATCAATTGTGCAGTGGCTCTAGGATGGGTTAGCAACTGTAGAAATGACTTCAGAAAGATTATATTATTTTCTAAACCCAACATGCAAAACTCCTTTTTTCTGTATCTAAATGTGAGCCACTCTCTTCTTCCAATTAACATGGCAGATTTAAAAAAAAAAGTTTATTTTACTCTTTTTCAACTAATGCATAAATAGGAATTGTGCAGATTTATTGGAAGAAGCCAGTTAGAATTTTTAGATGGCTATTGCTAGAAAAATCCATAGCCTTGCAAATTAATGGTGAGCTAAGGCTGTAATTTTTTGTGGACTACAAAGAGGAGGGAAAGAATATTCTGGCCTACTGTCTTAAGAGCTTGCTAATTATGCGAAGCCTTTTCAATGACAGCCCCCCCCCCCCCCAACCTCCAGAAGAAAGTAAATACAGCTTTAGTAGGGCTGTAGCACCTTGTCAATACCCTTGATATGATTATGCTCTTTCAATCTTTTGGGAAATAGATGTGGCCTCAACTTTGAGATAATTGACCAAATCACTATAAAACAATTCTCAAAAGTTCTTGTGAACAATAAACCTAGATAGGTTGGTATACTCAAATTAAACAGATGGATGGTAGTGGATTTTCTAAATCCAACATGCAAAACTCCTTTCACCTACACTTCCATATCTCTTTGTAACTTTTATTTCTGCACCTCACATATGGCTATCTCCCACTCTTTGAGCTTCTAAAATGAGGAATGTCACACAAATAGCAGCTGCTCATAAAAGGTTATTTAAATGAAAGATTATATTAATACCTGACTCATGACTTTATCCCAACCACACAAGCTTTTATGCAGTCTCTGGGTATTGCCATTCCTCTAGCTTCAGAACAATGCCCACTCTTCTCTAATCAAGCCTGAGAAAACTGGCCAGACCCCAATTACAGTAACACCAGGAAGGCCCATTATACATATGACTCTTGAACAATAGGGGATTTAGAGGCACCAACTTCCACACAGTCAAAAATCCACATATAACTTTTAACTCTGCCAAAACTTAACTGCTAATAGACTATTGTTGACTGAAGCCTTACTGATACCATAAGCAGTCAATTTACAACTTTTGTAAACATATGTATTATATACTGTGTTATTATAAAGTAAGTTAAATAAAAGAAAATGTCATTAAGAAAACCATAAGAGAAAATACACTGAACAGTACTGTACTTATTCACTGAAAAACACCCATGTGTTAGTGGACCTGCGTAGTAGAAACTCACAATGTTTAAGGGTCAACTGTACTTGTTTCGGCTCTCATCACTTTCAGTACATTTTTATGATGTTATTGTTAGACCTATATGTATTGTTTAATGGATTATACAACCCTCATCAATGTTTGAAACTTTAAACAAAAAAATAAGCCCAGTACAGTGGTACCTCAAAATACGAGTGCCCTAACATATGAGATTTTTGAAATACGAGCAACAGTTGAGATACGAATAATCCCGAGGATTGGCCGGCTGCACATGACCCACCAGTTTACCGAGACTCAACTCGAGCGTCTCATAGTTTCCCACGCCTCAAGGTTATGGAACGAATTAAACTCCTATCTTGAGGTACCACTGTAAATGTAAACAACTTTGTCTTCCACAGCAGCCATCACCATAACTCAGGAGTGCTAGTTCTGGCCTGATAATTGGCAGAAGTATAGGGGCATATGTCTGCTCTTGGCTTGGTAATAGAATAAAGGCAGAGCCGTCACAATTAACTGTGCACTGAAGTTAAATATGTTGCCAGTTCTTTTCAGAATCACAATAATTTTCTGGTGTATGTAATACCAATTATTTTATAAATTGGGTGAAACAGAGAAAATTAGTATTAAATCATTTGTTAACTTTGGGTTTTATAAACACATTTTACAAAATAAAATATCCTATCCAGTTTCTTGCTCCAAGCCAGTTAACTATTTAAGATGATATTCGGACATTTGAGAATTCTTTATACTTATTTTGAACATTCTAATTTTGGTAATACATTATCACAAAAATTCTTCTGGGGGGGTGTACTTATTTTACTAATCCATTTGATGCTAACTAATTAAAAGTATTTAGCAATATATAGCTTCATATGTACAAACATAAGATGTTCTTTTAAAGTACTGCATTACATAGTTTCAAACTCTAAAATTATTTGATAGGGAAAAATAGGAATATCTCACTTTACCCTATGAAAGATTACTCTTAAAAACTTAAGCAAATTGGTTACCCATGCATGATTAAAAAAATATATATATATGCATACTCAAGGTCACTGATATACTAGGCAAGTTATTTTAAAGTTTTAAAATCAATTTCTATACATTTAATACTAGATTTATAATAAGATACAACTCAGAATTAATAAAATAAGAGACTAATAAAATAAGACACCATATAAATAATTTTTCAAGTAAGAAAACTACTGAGAATGTATTAGCAACACATGGCTTGATTTATGTGTTAACACAGAAAATTACAATGTAAGAACTAACCATAAACCAACATTTAGATAATTTACTATTTTAGGTAGTATATAAATTTTACAATTATTCTCTTTAATTTTGCCCATCTTTACAGATTATTACCTTTCCCTCTGCAGAGAGTTACACAAAGAAATATGATCTCTTTACAAACAAATAGAAATTTCAATTTTTGATGAACATTTATGCCTATTTTAACTAACTCTATGCACTGAACTATTAGCTATTTTCCCATGTGATTACCTATAACAACAGATACTCTCAAATTTCTTTTTAAAGAAGTTATAACATGAAGATGCTTGTTTCTCTTTAGTGCAGCAGACTCATTGTACAATTAAGACATTTAATTACCATGTTTTCAACAAATGCAAATAAAGCTCAATTAAAATTCTAGTCTGTGTTACAAATTAAGTTACTCAATTCTGCCAAGTATCCGGCTAGAAATGAGTCACCAAGAAGTTTGGAAAAACTGGGAACTCATATGTTAATGATTATGGAGAAAATGACTTCAGATTTCAACTGAAATTCAAGGTTCTGTAACTTATACCATAGATAAATATTTCTATCTAGTCATCACAAACATTTTATTGTCAAAAGTTGACTATGAGCCACACAGTCAATGACCTTGCCCACACCCTCATCATTAAGAAGCAATGCTGCCCTGGCTGGTTTGGTTTAATGGATAGAGCTTTGGCCTGTGGACTGAAGGGTCCCGGGTTTGATTCCGGCTAAGGGCACATGCCTGGGTTGCTGGCTTGATTCCCTAGGAGTGGGCATGCAGGAGGAAGCCAATCAATGATTCTCTCTCATCAATGAAGTTTCTATCTCTCTCTCTCCCTTCCTCTCTAGAATCAATAAAATATAGTAAATTAAAAAAAGGCAAAAAAAAAAAAAAAAAAAAAGCAGCAGCAATGCTACTGTTGTTCTCTGCTGGTTGCTTATCCAAAATCTATTTCTCCCTTTCTTCTTCCTAATGGGACTCTGACTGTCTTCAGGAATGCAATCTAGCTCCAAGGGGTAAATCCATTATAAAGTTTACATAAGCCTAACTTATTGATTTATTAGTCCAGTGTTATTATTACCCAGAATGACCCCATTAATCTGAACAGACATATTCCATGTGTGGGAAGATGGCTCATTGCCTTCTGTTGGATATGAACAAAAAAGTAAAATGCCTCTGAGATTTGCAAGTACCCTTTGGATTTTGAACAGTACAGTTAAAGGGGCAGAAAGATGTTGATCTTTGATAACAAAGCTAAGGCTGTGGAATCAATAATTCCTGACACTGCCCAACTAACTCTGGAATTCAGTTATGTAAGAATGTATTTTCTAATGGTGCAAAGTGCTCTGAAATGAATTTTCTTGAATGTAGCTAAAAGCATCCTAATAAGTACATTATGTAAATCAGACTTTACAGCAAGTTTGAAATATCTACAATGCTATTTATAACAAGTGTAAGATTTAACAATGAATGTCATTCCAGGCAGCTCTGACAAGTTTACTATAATTAAATAATTTGTTCAGACTTTTTAATAGAGTTCAATGAATTGTTCAATAGGTATAAACAGAAGAATATAAAATACAAATTGTATCATTACTTTTATTAATTAGTAAACAACTATTCCCGTCTGTAGGCACAGCCCAAAGAAGCTTCTTTAAATATTTGCTCAGTGGCCATAACTGATTTAGTTCAGTGGATAGAGCATCAGTCTGCGGACTGAAGGTTCCCAGGTTTGATTCCGGTCAAGGGCATGTACCTTGGTTGCAGGCACATCCCCAGTAAGGGGTGTATAGGAGGCAGCTGATTGATATTTCTCTCTCATCGTTGTTTCTAACTCTCTATCCTCTCCCTTCCTTTCTGTGAAATAATCAATAAAATATATTTTAAAAAATATTTGCTGAGTAAATGATAGAGTGAACAAAAGCTAACCATGTGAAAACTGTTCTTTATTACTTTCTATTCATAAAGTATTGCCCCCCAATACTGGAAATACCTAATGATAAACAAGTATTTTTGAGTAATTTATAATTTACTTTAGAAGACAAAGGATTCAACATCCTAGCTAATAAAGAGGGAATATGCTAACTGACGCCCACACCATCACAAGGATAGCAGAGCCCACAGCTAATGAGGGAATATGCTAATTGACTGCCACACCCTAAAAGATAAGGGCACCCAGAGCCAATAAGGGGGGAATATGCTAATTGACTGTCATCCCCTTAAAGATGGTGGTGCCAACAGCCACAAGATAGTGGTGCCCAGTCCCCTCAGCCCCGCCAAGGTGCCTGCTTCTGAAGACCCCCAGTCTTCTCAGCCTCCCAGCTGCCCAGGGCTGCCCAAGGCTCAGGTAACCAGGGCCAGCCAAGGCTTGTGCTGCCGACAGTGGCAGCAGAAGAGGTGTGATGGGGAGTCACCTTCCCCTGACTGCTGGGTGGGTCGCCTCCCACCCCTGAAGGCTCCTGGACTGTGGAAGGGGGAAGTCTGGGCTGAGGGACCTCCTCCTCCAGCGTATGAATTTTCATGCACTGGGCCTATAGTAATAATTATAAACAGGATGACATAGTCTTCAGAATCTATCTTCATAAAACAAAACTTAAAATAATTAAGTTAAAATAAGACATTTGTAATATAATTTTCACTACACTTAGCACATCCACTGACTACTACCAATTTCTATTGATAAATATTAAAGAAAACACAATGTAACAAAAATAAGTGAGGACCAGACATTCAGGCCATGCAAAATCCTGTTTAGAATTTGAAAACTTTGGAGATATATTACTTTTTTATTTTTATTTTAGTTGAATATTTTGACTTTGGAAAAGGAGGAAAGATGCAGAAAATGAACAGCTAGTGATACAGATGGTGTCCAATAACAGGGTCTGTTTTTCTGGACTCTAACTTTTAACATTAGAATGATGAGCTACTGGCAATGGAAAAACGCAGCTTTTTCAGAACACTTTTAAAACAAGAACCCATACACACAAACCTGGCATAACATATGAAGAATTAAGAAGCTTTTATACTTAAACTAGAAGTCCATTGCACAGAATTTGTGTACAGGGGTAGGGTGGGAGGTCCCTCAGTCCAGCCTGCACCCTTGTGCAGTCCAGAACCCCTTGGGGGTTGTAGCAGTGTGCCAAGAGGCAGATGGCAAGGGAGGAACCTTAATTGGGGCCAGGCGCCGCTTGTACTCATCCTGGCTTTTGCACCTGCTGCCATGGAGTTGGGAGAGGCTCCCGCCATGCAGCTGTGCTCACCAGCTTTAAGCCTTGCTTCTGGCTGAAAGGCACTCTACATGTGGGAGCACACTCACCACTAGAGGGCAGCTACTGTGTTGAACCCCTGGTGCTCAGTGTGCATCATAGGGACCGGTCATTCTGGTTCTTCTGCTATAACAGTCACTCGGGCTTTTATTATACAGGCTAGAGGCCTGGTGGATGAATTCATGCACCAGTGGGGTCCCTCGGCCTGGCCTGCAGATCGGGCCAAAATTGGCTCTCCAACATTCCCTCGGTCCTGGGAGAAGGTGCAGGTCAGGCCAAGAGACCCCACCAGTGCATGATCAGGGCCAGGGAGGGATGTAGGATGTTGGCCAGCTGGGGTGGGACCATGGGAAGGCTCCAGAGCATGTCCAGGTCATCTTGCTCCATCCCAATTGGCCAGATCCAAGCAGCAAGCTAACCTACTGGTCGTAGTGTCTACCCCCTGGTCGTCAGTGCACATCACAGTGAGTAATTGAACAACCTTAGCATATCATTAGCATAGTATGCTTTGATTGGTTAAATTGTCAACCGGTTGACTGGACACTTAGCATATCAGGCTTTTATTATATAGAATGTGGGTTAGAATAAAAGAAAAAAGAAGATAATTGATAAATATAGAAGAGTTTTCAGCAAACTGGAAGTTAAAAAAATAATTACTAAGAAATTCTATTATAAAAGTACATTTATATACCTCAGTTTATATTGGGATGGGACTATGTGGGAAGATAAAAACAGTAAGATTACTCTCCCAAAGAATATTACAGTTATTACCACAAACCATTCTTTACTTCTACTCTACAGTCTAAAACTTGTCTATAATGCTCCCTCCAAATGAATCAGGTAAAATGCTCATAAAGACATTGGTAGAATAACACCTCCATTATTTCACCTTTCTCAAGAAAGGGCTGCAGAAAAAGTACAATGAGGGTAATACCTTAAATTTTCTGAATCATTGCAAAATTGCTTTTGATATCCAGCCAAATTTTGTACTCAGTGATGGTCTACAATAGATATGGTTTCTAGTCCACGAGACAATGTATATTGAAGCTGAAGGCTTTCCTTTCAACAACAGAATTGACTGGTTACAAAATCATAATGATAGCATTCATAATAACCCTGCTATTGAAGCTGATATTTTATTTTAATCAAGGAGTGACCTTTGTGTCAAATTTATGTTTTAACAATATATAAATATTATTAAGTGTCAAGGAAAGACATCCCAGTCACTACTATGACTTTGTTAAGTGGAAACAAAACAAAAATAAGTAACAACAAAAATTTACAAATGTGATTAAAAACTGAATGATGTCCTAGACATCTTGGCTCATTGGATAGAGCATCACCTTGTGGACTAAAGGGTCCCAGGTTCTATTTCAGCCAAGGAACATGCCTGGGTTGTGGGCTTGGTCCCCAGTAGAGGGTGTGCAGGAGGCAACTTATCAATGATTCTCTTTCATCATTAATCTTTCTATCTCTCCTCCGTTCCTCTCTGATATCAATAAAGAAATATATTAAGAAAAACTGAATGGTTAGCAATATCCTATTTTGATATTTATTAAGAATTCAAAATGGCTGTTTACCCTAGTCCAATGCTCTTAAATCCCATGCCACCCAATCCACATAGAGCACCCACAAAAATTTCCTGACTAAAAAAAAATATATATATATATAGTAAAAGCTCAATGTAAGAGATTAATTCTGGGAGAGTCCATTAAAGCTGAATGTCCATTGTATAACAAAATAGGCTTTCTGAATGCATATGTTCAATAACTGACAAGTTAGTATACTTGTTTTTACTTATGTAGACACGTCTGTATAATTAAAATTAAGTATGTATGAAAAGTTTAATTTCACAGAAAAGTTTTCTATATGTATGACTGTAATTCTAAATTTATATCCAATGCGTGCATTCATCAGTCACCATGAGTAAACAAATGCACACAACTGGGACATGGCTTAGCACATGTCAGAACATGGGCCTTCATGCCTTAAAAGTGTTACAGAAAGTCACACTGACAACAGAACCAACTACCACGTGTGATGTGGTGTGATCACATGCTAATCATTTGCTGAACATTGTTAACAGCAGTGACTGGATTTAAATATGTAGACTGTAGTTGTAGATATGTAATATTTATTTATGTTGGCGAAATTACTAGTGTAATCCTAACACATGGCCTATTTGCTAACATGTGTTAAAAATAACAGTAATTATAACAAAAAATAACCTGTTAATTAAATTTTAAGAAAATATATTTAAAAGTACTTTAAAATTAATAGGATGTTAATTTTCACATATGACATATGGACCAGAAATTTTGTCCCTTAAATCTGAAGTTTGTTAAATCGAGGTCCACAAAATCAAGGGTTTACTGTACTACTAAGTTTCAGACACATCGTATATAATCACTTAGGGCTTTACAAAGTCAAGGAAGCCCTGGCCAGTTTGGCTCAGCTGGTTGGGCATAGTGTCCAGAGTCAGGACACATGAAGCTCTTATATTAACTGATTTACTAATGTAGTAAATTTAGTTTCTTGAAATTGGATACTGCTAACCTAAGTTATTTTTATTGTAGAACAATGCTTTTTATTTCTCCTAATTAAAGTATTATATGAAAGTAGGCAAGCTATTCAAAAGCAATTTATCTCTATGTTCTACAGTATACGGGTTTTCACATTTAAAGTTATAAGCGTATTAAAATCAATAGGTATAATTAATAGGATAGTATTTGGTTTTGTTGTGTTTTACCTCCTTGATCCCAACAAAAAAAGTTCCCAATTTTTAGTTGAGAAAAAATAGAACTATATATATTTCTCGTTTTCAAAATATAATTTTATTGATGTCAGAGAAGAAAGGAGAGGGAGAGATATGAGAGAGAGTTATTGATCAGCTACCTCCTGGAGGCTTCCTACAGGGGATTAAGCCTGCAACCCTGGCATGTGCCCTTGACTGAAATCAAACCAGGATCCTTTTAGTCCGCAGTCGACATTCTATCCACCTAGCCAGGCCAGCTAGGGCAGAACAACATATTTTTCAAAAAGGAAAAAAAAGAAATGTTATTGCATGCATTTTTTTTTTGGTAGCATCAGAAACTGATTAATTATGGGGGATGCAGAAACCATTTGCTGAGAGCCAAGCAGGATGTACAATCTGCATAAAAAAGATAACAGACTGAATGTGCCTTGACCTGTCAAACGTGGCTACAACCTTAGAGATAATAGGTCCCAGGACACAAAGCTCCATCTTGAACCACACATACATACAACATGGAGAGGACAGATGGATTGAATGAGAAACTAAAACGCTGACTTCTGCCATCTCCACGGTAAGAGTGTAAGTGTTACAGAAGATACCAGATACCACATGGATCCTGCCCCCATCTTTTGGCCCCCTGTGCTGTGTCAATGCCATGATTTCAACACTGCTAAGAAGAGACAAGCCTATTTAGAACCATGAAATATAGCCACGAGGGAGATGCTTAACCCAAGTGACAAGAGCAAACAATGGTACCCATGCTCAAGATGAAAAGGGCTCAGTGAGGGGAAAAAACAGCCTGGACTCCCTCCTTATGCAGCTTTTTAACAACAGGCCCTCCCCATTTCAATATTTCCAGGGTACACTACCTGCATCCTTACAAGATGTCCTGGATAATAAAAAAATGCTCTGCTCAGACACGTCTTCTTTTCAAAGCAACATTCAATAGTGATAGCACTTTCATTTCAACAGGTGTTTGCAAATGTCATACCACCTTACAAGAAAGTACACTCTGCCAGAGTTCCACAGAGCACAAACAACGGCAGGATACTGGGCACACAGCAAGGGTCATGTTGCAAGGCAGAGATGCAAGAGCACAACTAGAAATGGGAATACAGATTCTGGAAAGGCCCAGCAACAGGAAATGTGTTGTGAGAATCCACAAGCCAAGCTCTGAAAAGGAAGAACTAGCTGAGCTGACTTCTTTCTCATGACTGGAGCCATAAAACATCTTTTTCTTTCTAGTTACATGTGACGATGACAGTCTAATGACTAAAGGCAGTAAAACAAGCCTTGAGAGATTATAGACATATATTCTATATATAATGTATATGTGAAATATATGTATACATAATTAGAAAAAAAAAGTTGGCTGAGGTATTGAGGTCAATGACATTCAGGTCCAGTGTGGGGCGCAAACAGGAATAGCAAAATGTCTTGACCATCCCATTTACTACATTCTGAAAGTGCCCCTTTCTCCCTCTCCCTTTCTCTCTCTCTCTCTCTCCCTGTATAACTAACAGGTATACATAGAATCATGAAATAGGAAAACTAGAAGGGACTTCAGAAACCATTTAAACCAGAGTTTTTCAAATTTTTTATGAAAAACAACAAACTACCTTTTATTAAAATTAAAATTTATAAAGAACCACAATGTATTAAAAGTGGTTTAAAAAAACCCACAACTGTCAAGGCAGAGAAGTAGTAACAGCAAGGGAAGCATGAAGTCTTTGCAGAGTCCAATTGCTCAGCCTCCCGTTTGCTTCCTGATTATCCCCAAACCATTGAGGTCTCCCGACTCCCCTGCTCCCTGACCAGACATCACCATACACAATCTGAAAATCAGTGACTTAGTTGTCCAAATCTTCATTTTCACAGGTGAGAAGCTCAAAGATTTTAAATGGTTTGACCAACATTCCACGCTGGTTAGACAAATGTAGACTAGGATGCAAATCATCTGAACTCCAGGTCTGTGTTTGCTCCACTATAATAATTAAATTTCAACAATTCAAACTGCAAATATTAGAAATGTATGATAGTTGCCTTTCATTTGCCATCCAAAGTTCAGAAGACTGGTCTGTAAAAATCAGACTTGGAAAACAGGGTACTTTGTAGTTGTAAGTGCTCATGTCACAAGTGTCATTGCCAGCCTTGTCCAGAACTTTACTTTGGGCTCAGAAATAGTAATTAGTCTATTTACTATTTTTGGTACTGATGATAGTTGGGTGAATAAGCTTTAATATAATATTATAAATATGTTATCTATAATTTAAAAAGGAAATTAAGTTTATATAGGGACAAACTTAGATGTCTACTTTGGTAGGAATCTCTGGAGGCTATCGCTATAGAATTAAGATTTCACCCCCGTTGCATTTGAAATGAGTAATGTAAGTGAAAAGAACTTCATTAAACAAGGAAATTTAAATAACATTTTAACAAGAACATGTTCATAAGCATCATAAATTGTATAGCTTAAAAAACAAATACTACTGAGGGGCCAAGAACTACATCTCTTATTAAATATATCCCCAGGAGAGACAGAGGCAACATCTACAGGTAAGACAAGTTTCTGCCTTAGAAGAGCTGTACAAGTCATATTTTTTAGGATGGCAAGGAACCATGGGTACAATGGGAAAAAACTCAAGAAGATTGAAAGCTCATATGACTCAGGATTTTGGAGATCAAGTGAGGCAGCAAAAATATAAGATGTTCTTTGTCTGGCAAGAATAGGAAGCATAAATTTGAAATCACTGACTGGGTGAAGTGAAAAAGAAACACCACAAACTTTCCATATATAGAGAGAGAATTGGGAGGGAGACGAGGTGGAGCAATCTTCTAAGTTTTGCTTTGCATGTTATATTATGGCAGCAATATTCATCTTCCCAAACAAATATGCGACAGGCCAAAAAAAAAATATATAGATAGATATATATATATACACACACACTCACGCACACACATTTAAAACTCCTAAGAATGTGATTTTTCATATATATGTGTGTGTGTGTGTAATTATATATATATATATGTGTGTGTGTGTGTGTATATATATGTGTGTGTATATATATATATATATATATATATATATATATATACATATATATATATATATATAAAATCTGTATTATTGCTATTATTATAGATGTCCTTTTTTTTTCCTCCATTGTCCCCCTCCACCCAGTTTCTGCCCTACACCAGGCCTTCATCATCCTATTGCCTGTGTCCCTGGTAATGCATATAAAATCTTTATTTAATCTCTTCCCAGCCTCCTAACCCCCTTCCCTCTGAGAATCATTAGTCTGTTCCATTTCAATGTCTCTGATTCTATTTCATTCACCAGATTGCTCTGTTCATTATATTTCTTATTCATTTATTTTGATTTTTATATTCAGTTGTTGATAGGTATGTATTTGGTGCCATTTTGTTGTTCATATTTTTAAACTTTTTCTTCTTTTCCTCTTCTTAAAGAATATCCTTCAACATTCCATGTAATACTAGTTGTTTGAACTTCTTTAGCTTTTTCTTGTCTGTGAAACTCTTTATTTGACCTTCAATTCCAAATGATAGCTTTGCTGGGTAATCTTGGGTGTAGTTCCTTGATATTAATCACTTTGAATATTTCTTATAGCTCCCTTCTGGCTGCAGAGTTTCCATTGAGAAATCAGTTGATAGTTTATGGGCATTCCCTTGTAGGTAATTAACTACTTTTCTCTGATACTTTTAGAATTACCTTTATGTTTTTAGCCTTGCACATTTTAATTATGATGTATCTTGGTGTGGTCCTCTTTGGGTTCCTCTTGTTTCCTGGACTTGTAAGTTTATTTCTTTCAGCAAATAGAGGAAGTTTTCTGTCATTATTTCTTCAAATAGGTTTTCAATATTTGCTCTCTCGCTTCTCCCGGCACCCCCATAATGCAAATATTGGTCCACTTGAAGTTGTCTCCAAGGCTCCTTAAACTATCTTCATATTTCTGGATTCTTTTTTTTTTTGTTGTTGTTGTTCTTCTGGTTGGGTGTTTTTGGATTCCTTGTATTTCAAATCAATAATTTGATTCTTAGAATCCTCTACTGTTGAATCACTGTATATTATTCTTTATTTTAAGCAGTGTATTCTTAATTTCTGAATGGTCCTTTTCCATTTTTTTGAAGGTTTCTAAAAGATTCTTAAATAACCTTGTAACTGTGGTTTTGAACTCTATTTCCAGGAGTTTGTTTTCTTTCATTTTTTTCATTTGTGACATGTTTCTTTGTCTCCACATTTTGATTGCTTCCCTGTGTTTGTTTTTATGTATTGGGTAGAGCTGCTATGTCTCCTTGAGTTGATAGAGTGGTCTTGTTTAGTAGGTATTCTAAAGGACCCAGTGGCTCAGCCTCCCTATTCACCTGAGCTGGGAGCTCTAGGTGTACCCTTTTGTGGTCTGTGAGCACAGTCTTGTTGTAGTTTTTTAACTACTGAGATTTGATAGCTGTTGGTGTCACTGAGAGGAACTGACCTCCTCCAGACCAGTTGTGACTACCGTGGGAGGGCTGCTGTACTGGAAACACCTCTTTGGAGCACAACTTGCTTCAATGGGGCTTTAGTGCTCACTGAGCATGCCCCTTGAGTGTGTCATTTACACATGTAGAATTGTAATCTGGTACGGTAGGACACTGACAACTGAGTATACTGATTCTAGGGTATACCCATTGCCTGGGGCCACCTACCAGGAGCTAAAAAGAGATCTGCAGATTCTTCCTCTTTGTATTATGTTTGGAAGTGCCCAGAAGAGGCCCAGCTATGAAACAAGGCAGGCTGGTGCTGGTGCCAGGTCTTGGGCCTTTTATTGATAGGTTTGGGTCTCCCTAATCCAGATGCAGCTTGCTTGAGAGATTTTAGCCTGGGCAAGAACAGACCATTCATATGCAAAAGCCACTGCACACAGGTTGGGTGGGGTTGTAAACTGGATGAAATGGTATCTTAGGGAAATACCAGGGTGGAACAAATATATTTTGGTCAGCCTTGTGACCATGGGGTCCCAGCATAGGAACAATGATCTCTGCAAGCACCTCCATCTAGGAAAAAGCTTCCCCGCTGAGTTCTTGCCCCAATGCTATACAATCCAGTTCCTGATCATATGTGTCTCTGTTCCCAAGAGACTTGCCCTGGTGCTGGAGCTCAGAGAAAACAGGACCTTATAAGTTCAGTTGTGGTACTGGCCTTTTAAGAGGAATAGCTCGATCTCCAGCAGCCTCTGTGTAACTGAGCCCCAATCTGCACTGGTTTTTTATAGCCCATAGTTCTATTCCCAGCTCTGGGACTGGGCTGGGGGTCTAATATGAGACTGGAACTCCTTGCTGCCCAGGGCAACCTCCACAGAAATGATCTCCCTCCTGATTAAAAAAGTAGCACATGTGAGTGCTGCACTAGCCCATTCTGCACCTCCCTACCTCCTACCAGTCTCAATGTACTTTCTTCTTTACTTCTCTAATTGCTGGACTTTCATTCAGCCATCATTCCAGTGGTTTTGAGTGATGGGTAGTCTGTATTTAGTTGTAATTTTGATGTGGTTGTGGGAGGCTGCGAGTACAGGCCACCATCTTCAAAATCATGAATGTAATTTTTATTCAAAACTCTTCTTCCCTCATCCAGTGAGTGTGGCACAATTGATAGAACATTGACTCATGCACCAAGAAGTTGCCAGTTGGATTTCAGGTCAGGGCACATGTCTGGGTTGCAGGCTTGATTCTAAGTAACAGGCATACAGGAGGCAGCCAATCAATGTTTCTTCCTTATTGATGTTTCTATTTCCCTCTCCCTTCTTCTCTCTAAAATCAATAAAAATGTGTTTTTTGATTGTTTGTTTGCTAATTTTTAATGATTTCAGAGAGGAAGGGAGAAGGAAAGGAAAAAAGAGACATCAATGATGAGAACAAATCATCAATCGGCTGCCTCCTGCACAACCCCCATTGGGGATTGAGCCTACAACTGGGCATGTGTCCTTGACTGGAATCCAACTCAAGACCCTTCAGTCTGCATGCTGATGTTCTATCCATTAAACCAAACCAGTTAGGACAAAACATGTTTGTTTGTGTTGTTTCTGTTTTTTAATTTATAACCAGCAAACCAACAATGCAAGAAATTCTAAAGGGACTACTGTAAAAAGAAGACAGAGAAAGGCAAGAAGGAATACAAACATAAGTAATTAAAATGGTGACAAACAAGTACTTCCTATATAATAAAGAGCTAATATGCAAATGGTTGTCATGCCCTTACAATGTCATGCCGTAATGGCTCAGACATTCAACACTGGGGAGAGAGGAATGGGGACTAGCCAGAAACAAATGAGCTCATGAGAGAAGAATGGGAACCAGCCAGTTTACAGCCCAGGAGAGGGACAAATCGCCCACCTTGTGTTCCCAGGCGTAAGAACTGTGCATGTGACTGCAGTGTGGGAGAGAAACAAGCTGCCCGCCCATGGTCCTGGGTGTCAGGGCTGGGGCTGTGGGCTGGATATGGGACAAGCAGCCTGTCCCATGGCCCTGGGTGCTAGTGGCTATGCCTGCAGCCTGAGAGAGGGAAGTCCCAGGTGCTAGAGGCTGGGACTGTGGCTCAGGAGAGAGACAAGCTGCCCTCCCCATGGTCCTGGGTACCAGTGGCTCTGCCTGTGCCTGCAGCCCGAGAGAGGGACAAGCCACCTGTCCCGTGGTTCCAGGCTCCAGTGTCTGTGCCTGTGGTCCGGGAGAGGAACAAGTCATCTGCAATGCAGTCCCAGGCACCTGCAGCTGCGGCCTTAGAGAAGCCATCCACCTAAGGTCCCGTGCAGCTGCAGCTGATCCTGGCAGAGCTGGCATAAGTCCTGGGTGCCTGCAGCTGGGCAGAAGGAGGGGAGCCTGGCTACCGGGTGCCTGCAACTGGCAGAGGATAGAATCCTGGTTCCTGGGTGCAGGGCAAGGCAGAGGTGGTTAGGGGCAATCAGGTCAGCTGGGGAGCAGTGAGGGGCAATCAGGCCAGTAGGAAAGTAGTTCAAGGTGATCAGGTAGGCAGGCAGAGGTGATTATGGGCAATCAGGCAAGCAGGCAGAGGGGTAAAGGGTGATCACACAGGCAGACAGGCGAGCGGTTAGGAGCCAGCGGTCCTGAATTGTGAGAGGCTGTTAGACATCACCTGAGGGGTCCTGGATTGGAGAGGGTGCAAGCTGGGCTGAGAGACTCCCCCTCCACCATGCATGAATATCATGGACCAGGACTCTAGTATCAGTAACAACATTAAATGTAAACGGATTATATGCTCCAATCAAAAGACATAGGGTAGTTGAATGCATAAGAAAACATGACACATATATACTGGGTGGCCAAATTATCATAATCTCTGAACAGATAATAATCTGGCCACTCAGTGTGTGTGTGTGTGTGTGTGTGTGTGTATGTGTGTATACTATATATATTAGAGGCCCAGTGCATGAATTTGTGCATGCGTGTGGTCTGGCCAGCCTGGCCAGGGGGAGGGGGTATGGGTGGTTGACCTGCCTGCTTGCTGGTCAAACTCCCGGTTAAGGGGGCAATTTGCATATTAGGCTTTTATTTTATAGGATATACACTGAGTGGCCAGGTTATTATGCGTTCAGAGATCATAATAATCTGGCCACTCGGTGTATTTGCTGTCTACATGAGACTCACCTCAAAACAAACGATTCTCACAGACTGATAGTGAAGGGATGGAAGAAAAATTTTTTTAGGCAAATGGTAATGAGAAAAAGTTGGGGTACCAATATTTATATCTGACAAAATAGACATAAAAATAAAGGTTCTAACAAGAGATAAGGAGGGCCACAGCATAATACTAAAGGGAGCAATTTAACAAGAATATATAACTGTAGTAAACATATATGTACCCAAAGCAGGAGCACTGAAATACATATAAAAAAACACAACACTTCCAGAAACATTCTTGCAATATCAAGGGAGAGATCGGCAGCAATACAATTATAGTAGGAGACTTTAATACACCACTGACCACTGGATAAATCCTCTAAACAAAAAATCTGCAAATAAACAGCAATCCTAAATGACTCACTAGATCAGGACTTAATTGACATCTTCATAACATTTTACCACAAAGCTACAGAATATATGGTTTTCTCAACTGCACACAGGACATTTTCAAAAATAGACCATATATTAGGACACAAGCAAAATCTCTTCAAATTCAAGAAGATAGAAATCATAACAAGCATCTTCTCAGATCACAATAGCATAAAATTAGAACTCAAATACAATAAAAACAATGAAAAAAAACTGAACACTTGGAGGCAATAGCATGCTAATAAACAATGATTGGGGTACCAAAGAGAGCAAAGAAAAAATAAAAAGCATCCTGGAAGCAAATGACAATGAAAACACAACAACCCAAAATCTATGAATACAATGAAAGCAGTCCTGAGAGGAAAGTTCAAACTCTACAGGCATAGAAAAAGAAAAAATGGAAATAAATTATCTAACCTTGCAACTTAAAGAATTATGAAGAGAGCAACAAAAAAGCCCAGAGGAACCAGAAGGAAGGACATAATAAAGATCAAACATAAAGATATAAAAAAAATACAAAAGATCCATAAAACCAAAAGCTGGTTTTTTAAAAAGATAAACAAGGTTGATGAACTTCTAGCCAGACTTACCAACAAACAGAGAGGACAAAATAAACAAAATCAAGAAATGAAAGAGGTGAAGTAACAAGTGATCCCATAGATACACAAAGGACTGCAAAAAAAAATACTGTAATTAACTCTATTCCAACAAACTGAACAATCTCGACGAAATGGATATATTCCTGGAAAAATACAATTTTTCAAAACCCAATCAGGAAAAGTCTAAACATCTCAATAGGCCAAAAACTATGGAAGAAACTGAAATAGTAATAAAAAAGCTTCCAGCAAACACAAGCATGAACCAGATAGCTTCACAAGGGTATTTTACCATACATTCAAAAAAGAACTAAAACCTACTCTCCTCCATCTATTCCAAAAAATTCAAGAGGAAGGCACACTTCCAAGCTCTTTCTATGAGGTCAGCATTATGCTAAACCCCAAACCATAAGACACTACAAAGAAAGAGAATTAAAACCTAATATCCCTGATGAAAATAGATGCTAAAATCCTCAACAAAATTCTAGCAAACCAAACTCAGCACTACATTACAAGATCATACACTATGATGAAGTGATTTATTTCAGGGATTCAAGGCTACTACAATATCTGCAAATCAATAAACTCAGCACACATAAACAAATTGAAAGACAAAAATCATAAAATCATATCAATTGATACAGAAAAGAAATTTGACAAAATCCAACACACTTTTCTGATAAAACCTCTCAGCAAAATAGGAATAGAGGGATCATACCTCAACATAATAAAAGCTATATATGACAAACCTAAAGCCAATATCATACTCAATGGGAAAAAACTAAAACCATTTCCCCTAAGAACAGAAACAAGACAGGGTTGCCCTCTTTCATCACTCCTGTTTGACATAATACTAGAAGTGCTAGCCATAGTGATCAGACAAGAAGAAGAAATAAAAGACAACCAATTTGGAAAAGAAGAAGTAAAATTGTCATTCTTCGCAGATGACATTGTACATCTAAACCATAGACTCATCAAAAAACTGCTAGACTTAACAAATGAATTAGGCAATGTAGCAGGATACAAAATTAACACCCAGAAATCTATGGCTTTTTTATATACCAATAAGGAACTCAAAGAAGAAGAAAACAAACAAACAAACAAACAAAAACAACAAAAAACACAAACAAAAACAAAATCCCATTTACCATTGCAACAAAAACAATAAGATACCTAGGAATAAATTTAACCTAGTAGTTAAAGGACCTATACTCAGATAAGTTCAGGATGTTTTTAAAAAAGATAGAGGAAGACATAAACAAATGGAAGATTATACCGTGCTCATGGATTTGTAGAATCAATATCATTAAAATGTCTCTACTACCCCAAGCAATCCATAGATTCAATGCAATCCCCATTAAAACACCACTGGGATATTTCAAAGACCTAGAACAAACTCTCCAAAAATTCATCTGGAGTAAAAAAAGGCCCAAAAAGCTGCAGCAATACTCAGAAAGAAGAATAATGTTGGAGGTTCACAATAACAGATATCAAGCTATATTACAAAGCCATAGATTTCTCACTACTGCTTGGTACTGGTAGAAGAACATAGATAAAGACTAATGGAACAGAAAAAAGAACTCAGAAACTGACCCAAGCCATTATGCTCAATTAATATTTGACAAAAGGCAAGAGCATACAATGGAGTCAAGACAGTCTCTTCAATAAATGGTGTTGGGAAAATTAGACAGATACTTGCACAAAAAAAAAAAAAAAGAAACTAGACCACCAACTTATGCACACAAAAATAAACTCAAAGTGGTTAAAGGACTTAAATGTAAGATCAGAAACCACAAAAATCTTAGAAGACTCCATAGGCAGCAAAATATCAGATATATGTTGTAGCAATATTTTTACTGATACTACTCCAGAGCAATGGAAATAAGGGAGAAAATAAACAAATGGGACTACATCAAAATAAAAAGCTTCTGAACAGCAAAAGAAACCATCAACAAAAGAACAAGAAAGCCAATTGCATGGGAGAACATTTTTGCCAATGTTATCTCAGAAAAGGGTTTAATCTCCAAAATTTGTAGGGAACTCATACAACTTAACAAAAGGAAGATAAACAATCCAATCAAAAAACGGGCAAAAGACCTCAAAAGCCACTTTTTGAAAGAGAACATTCGGAAAGCCGAGACATTTGAAAACATGCTCAAAGCCACTAATCAATCGAGAGATGTGAATCAAAACAACAGTGAAGTATCATCTCACACCTGTCAGAATGGCTATCATCAACAAATCAACAAACAACAAATGCTAGTAAAGATGGGGAGAAAAAGAAACCCTTTTGCACTGCTGGTGGGAATGCAGACTGGTGCAGCCATTGTGGAAAACATGGCATTTCTTCAAAAATTTAACAATGGAACTCCCATTTGACCCAGTCATCTCACTTCTATCCCAAGAAAACAGAAAAACCAATTAGAAAAGATATATGCACCCCTATGTTAATAGTAGCACAATTCACAATAGCTAAGATTTGAAAACAGCCTAAATGCCCATCAGCAGATGAGTGGATTAGAAAATTGTGGTACATTTACACAATGGAATACTACGCTGATATAAAAAAGTAGGAATTCTTACCATTTGCAGCAGCATGGATGGAACTGGAGAGCATTATGCTAAGTGAAATAAGCCAGGCAATGAAAGAAAAATACCACATGATCTCACTCATTTATGGATAATAGAAGAGCATTATAACCCGAGGAACAAAAAGATAGATACAGAGGCAGAAAAGCATTAAACAGACTGTCAAATTACAGTGGGAAGGCTGGGGAGTGTTGGAGGGTGGTGGTGGTGGTAAGAGATCAACCAAAGGACTTGCACACATGCATATAAGCATACCCAATGGACACAAGACACTGGGGCGGAGGGCTTGGATGGGGGGGGGGGGGGGGGGGGGGGGGGGGGGGGGGGGGGGGGGGGGGGGTAGGGTATGCGCCAGGGATTAGAGGGGGAAGGTCAATGAGGGGGAAAAAAGGAGATATGGTACTACTTTTTGTAGTACTTTAAACAGTAAAAAGGACACACAAAACAACAACAAACACAAAAACAATGAGGTACCATCTCACACCTGTCAGAATGGGTATCATTAACAAATCAATAAAGGACAATAGCTGGAGAGGATGCGGAGAAAAAGGAACCCTCCTTCACTGCCGGTGGGAATGCAGACTGGTGCAGCCACTGTGGAAAACAGATGGTGTTTCCTCAAAAAATTAAAAATAGAACTCCCATTTGACCCAGTAATACCACTTCTAGGAATATATCCCAAGAAACCAGAAACACCTATCAGAAAGGATATATGCACTCCTTTGTTCATAGCAGCACAATTTACAATAGCTAAGATTTGGAAACAGCCTAAGTGCCCATCAGCAGATGAATGGATTAAAAAACTGTGGTACAACTACACAATGGAGTTCTAATCTGCTGTAAAAAGGAATTCTTACCATTGCAACAGCATGGATGGAACTGGATAGCATTATTGTAAGCTAAATATGCCAGTAAGAGAAAGATCAGTATCACATGATCTCACTCATTTGTGGAATATAATGAACACTATAAACAGATGAACAAACAAAACCAGAGACAGAGAAGCTTGAACAGATTGTCCAACCTGAGGGAAGGCCAGGGGGTATGGGAGTAAGAGATCAACCAAAGAACTTCTCTGTGTGCATATGAGCAGAACCAATGGACACAGACAGTAGTGGGGTGAGGGCTTGTGCTTAGAGGTGTGGGTGGTAGGGGAGAGGTCAATGGGGGGAAAAGGAGACTCATGTAATACTTTAAATAATAAAGAATTTAAATTAAAAAAAAAAAAACATCTTCTTCCTCGCCACAATTTTCCTTAAATAAATATGAGAACAAATTCTATCTAAAAGTTAAATTGTAAATAGTTTGCATTTAATTATCTCTGGTCTTTGCTTTAACTTAAGATGCAGTGTCTCCAACTTTTCTTAATGTAAATTAGTAGTTATGAACAATATAAGCCAATCTATAGTTTTTACTATGAAAACTCCTAAACCCTTTCTCTTCTAAGTAAACTAGTAGAGTTCTTCCCTTACTTCTAAATGGTTATATTTATACCATAAATATTTGGTAACTTCCTGAGTCATATGATTGTACATATTTATAAATGTTAATTTTTTCTCAATACATGATGGAAAACATATTGCTCATTCATATTAACCTTTGACTTTTAATTGTCTTGGCTTAAAATATTTTGCAATTTGGAAATATACACTCACAAAAAATGTTTTGTTAGTTCAGTTTTAAAGAAAGCATGATTAATTCACAAAAACAAAAAAATATGTTTTTAAAATCATAGATTACTAATATAGTCATTATAGATATCACATTATACTCTGTTGCAGTGATTTTCAAACATTTTGGTCTCAGGATACTTTTATGCTCCTAAAAATTATTAAGAACTCAAAATAAAAATGTTATGTATTATCAATATTGACTGAATTAAAACAGAAAGCTTAAAAATATTAATTACATTATAAAAATAAAATTTCATATTAATAGGAATTAAATTTTTATAAAAAACACCTGTTTTTCCAAAAATCATAGTGAGAACAATGGCACTATTTTATATTTTAGTGAATCTCATTAAAACCTAGCTGTAAAGACAGATTCTTCTATCTGATCTGCATTCACTTTACCATAATGTCACATGACATGTTATCTCTAAAATACCCCACTGTATACTTGTGAGAGAATAAGAATAAAAGATAAACAACTTCTTCTTATTATGAAAGTAATTTAGACCTCCTTGTGAAGGGTACTGTGAACTCCAGGGCTCCCTGAAGTACACTTTAAAAAACTGCTGCTTTATCAAGCTATTTGCAACTGCTTTTCTTTCTGATATTATAAACTTACATGTCTCCATGCCTTCATCATCATCATCCACTGTGGGTTTATCGTATGACTTGTCAATGGCAGCTCTGAAGCTCTCGTTGCATCCCCTTCCTCTGATTATCCGAGGTCGTGGGCGATGGAAAGGGATATCTCCATTCAAAGTCACCTCGGCAACTGCTGTCTGCAAACTTTCTAAAGAGCTTGACTTCTTCAGACCCAAGGAAGGCCCCACATCTCTGCTGGGGGAACCTTGGAGGGTTACAAAAATAAAATGTTAATTAGAATTAGTGGTGAAATTTATATTCCTGGACATTTATAAATTATAAAAAAAATTAAGTTGTTTTTATTTTTCCCAAATATATATTAAATTTTGTCTATTTTTCTTATTTTCATGAGGTAAAACTTTAAGCTTTAAGTGATTAATTTCCATTTTTAGCCCAACAAGTGAAATTTTTGTCAAATCATCTATTCCAAATTATGTAAACAATCTAAAAGAACCAGAATAACCCAAAGGCTCACTAATAGAGCACAAATAATGAGAAGGCAAAGGTAAGCAACCAGGAGTACTCTTTTTAACATCATCAAAATTAGTTTTTGATAGTTCAAAATTTGGAACTATATTTCCAATTTTTAACAGAAATTACTTTCATATCATTGAGCTCTGTCAAGTATGTTGGACGTTCACAACTCATACTTGAAAGAGAGCACAAAAGACTACATACCACCGGTATCGTTATGTACCCTGAAACCAGGCTGAAACCTCATTCTGGGCAATATTAGCTTCTATGGAAAGAGTCAATACAAGACTTGAACAAAAACAAATTACATAAGGGCTCTCCCTAGAGAGAGGTAACGGAGGAGAGATTGAAGAGCTGACATAAGGAGTTAGACCTCCAGGCCTGGAAATATATCTTTGAGAAAGAAGTGCTAAATAGAAGGAAGAAGGCTTACCAATTACTAAAAAACTTTTCAGTAAGATGGAGGGAAGAACTCAGAGAATTCACAATTTGCCCCTATTTCTTGAGATCTAAGGCAGAAAGGCCTGAGATAACACCAAAAGTATCATGCTTTAGAAGCCAATCAAAACAGATTTCTTTAACTAGGTAAGCAAGTATCATCCATATTGCCTGACCTGAGACTTAAGAGTAGATAAATTTAGCCTCCAGATGACTGAAGTACCTGCTTTTTACTACCCCCTGGGAAATCCAAGTTACAGAATTAGTTCTTCACATACATGATTAGAAAGAGTCCTGTAAACAAATTGGCAGGTAGGACAACTAGTTTGTCTCTACATGGATTATCAGCCCCTAGATTGATTAATAATTCAGAAGTAGTTTGTTATGGTACTACTAAAAGATATATGGTGATGTCATAGGCTTTCTATGGCTCAGAGTATAAAGCTGAGTAAAAATTAAAATCGTAGAGTTAAAAAAAGAATTCTCTTTTTAAGATTCATTTACATTACATCTTCAGCTAATTTTCACAATGGGATAGCAATTTTAAGTTTAAATATATTAAAAATGTAACAGGCAGAAAGACAGACAGATGATTCCAATGAAGATTATTGTGCTTGGAGAGAAAAAGATGATTTATTTAACTTTCTCAATGTAGGTTTGCATATAGATTACTTTATGACAAAAATTCACAGAAACTATTTCTTTCCAGGATGATCAATATTACTTTTTCTCTTGATAACATTAGTATAACTTTTGACAAGTTTATGTTCTAAATACCCGTAAAAGTTATGTCACAGGATGGAAAACAAATTTTGTTCCAAGTAACTGAACAAAAAGTAAGAAATCAAGAAACCAAAATGAATAAAGCAAATATTTGGTGATGTCTTGATTTCATAAAATGCACAAAATAAACTGATGAACTTTTATAGATCCAGCAACATAGAAGCATGGAACAGGCAAGAACTTCAGAGGAAAGGTGCGGGTGAGGAGAGATTAACTGGGCCATGGACACAGACAATTGTGTAGTAAAGGCCTCGGAGGGGCTGGTATGAGGTTGAGAGGGTCAATGGGAAAAGAAAACAAAGAGGACATCTGTAATACCTTCAACAATAAAGATAAATTTAAAAAAAGAAAATAAATAAAAACTAAAAACTTGGAAGAAATATCCTTGGGTGATGATTAACAAAAAATAAATTAAAAAAATACATAAACACAGACAAATTGGGAAGCAAAACAAAGTATAACTAAACAAGCAATAGATATTTTATAAGTGTAAATCAAAGGTTATACTGTAGAATAACATTTTAACAAAATGTTGATAATTATCAATGGTGTGTATCAGATATATGATAGATCAATGAACTACTATCTCTATATTCATATATGGTTAAAATTTTTCACAAAATGTTATAAAACAAAGCATCTGTAATTTGTGAATCAATAACAGGGATCAGTAGACCTGGGGCGAAATCTGGAAAAAATTTGAAACAAATCTTGCCTGTTTGTTTACATATATTTTATAGCTGCTTTATGACATCAGAATTAAGTAACTGCTATAATGGCCTATGTAAATATTTGCTCTCTGATCCTTTACAGAAAGAGCTTGCTGATTCTTGATCTGTAAAATGGACATTATTCATCTAAGTATTATATATGTCAAAGAAACTTGAACAAAGGTTTAGTTAAATAATGTGTTTAAATTCCTGGATGAGGGTTAGTGAGATCCCTAATATTAAAAATTCTGCATTTACTAGTAAGGAAAATTGAAAATTTGTTTCTCTATTAAAATATGGGCAAAGAATTGGTGGTATTTACAAAACACACACACAAAATATATTTTAATATTTAAATAATATTTAAAGCTTTATATATAAATCTTTTCATTCATTAGGATACTTTACTTCTTCTATTTAAGGATTAAACTGTTAACAACCCAATTCTCTTCTAATTCCTGTCCTCTCTTTTCTTTCAGAAAGTAAATTTACCTCCCAAATATCAGAAAACCCTTAATTCCAGGAATTAAATGAAAATAATCATCACACTATTTTCCCTAGGTCTCGTTTTCTATTCCTACCCCTCTTGCTGAAAAACAAGAGAGAATGCCTTTTGCTGGGGCAAAGGGAAATAGAATTTAGTTTTCATTATAAAAGGTTATGGTTATACAACCTATGCTAAAAATGCCACTATGACTCTACCAAAAAACTCCAGACTAAACTATAAAATCATGACAATCTTAACAATTCAAGTGAAGTAAAATGAGAAAACTGAAAATTTGTTGACTATATAATTTTTTTTGCCCCAACGCAAATTTTTCCAATTTAAATTGTAGGATGGACTGAACATAGTAAAAAAAGAAAAAGAAAAAAAGTTCTTTATATCTAGGATGTTAAAACACTATAAACACAGTTCAATTAAGGTGATAAATTTCCCTTCTCACCATGAAAGTTATTTAATGTTTCCAGTTAAAATATGAATATCATTATATTTTAAACACAATGAATTATCCTAGTGTTGTTTAGCAGTAGTGCATTGTTTAAATAAAGTATTTTCCTTTACCTAATTGGCATAATGTAAAAATTCGTGTTCTTTATTGAATTTTTTGACTTTAGTTTTTATGAATATTAATTTGGACAGAAGTTACTTTCTAAAAGTACTGTATAATAATATCTCCAAAAACTAATAACTAATTTACATATGGAAACTATCAAAAATTATTTTCTTTAGGCCTATTTCAAAATTTAAATGAATTTTATGTTTGATAAGAGAAATAACTACTTACTAACAGCTGAGGCTATGATCAATTGCTTTGCAATTGATTTATTGGATATAATTTTTACAATCCATCTTTTACTCTACAGAATCTGAAAACTCCAATTCACAATTATCTTTACATATATACATTTTATCTTTACATTTTGAAACCAATTACTACTATAGGTTAAAAAGGTGAATTGAACCTAATTAGTGGTAAGTGATACAATTGCTACATCATATTGGGCCTAGAATATTAAAACACTATTCTCAATTATACAAAGCACATTACTTTAATTGTAAATAAAAACTTTCCTTTTATTATTTTCATAAAATAACATAAAAAGTAAAATAGTATAATGCAAAAATCCCTGTTCAAAATAATCCATTGTTTCTATGGAATGATTAAGACAGCATTTTGAAGTCACCCTAAATAGTTAATAAAACAAAATAACAATAACTTTTATTATTTTATTAATTTACTTATCCTTATCTGAGGCTATTTTTCCATTGATTTTTTAAGATAATGGAAGAGAGAGGGAAAGACAGAGAGAAACATTGATTGGTTGCTCCCAGCATGCACCCTAACCAGGGCTTGGGCCAGGGAGGAGCCTGCAACTGTGTGTAACTGTGTTGTATGACCAGAATTACACCCAGGACACTTTGGTCTGCAGGCCAAAGCTATATCCACTGAGCCAAACTGGCTAGAGCACAGAAACTTTTAAACAGGTTCACAAAGTTAAGATAGGGAGCAATATGTATAATACAGTCTAATTTCAATGTCAGGTAACTATGAGCTAATTCTTGCATTAGAAAAATAAAGTTTTTGAATGAATAATGATAGTAGTTACTAGACATTATCCTTCGATGACATATATTTATACTTGTGCTATTATTACCCTTCAAATAAAATATTTCTTTGAAAATATCTCTTTGGATGTTAATCTAGGCAAAATAAATAATTTTAAAACAAAAGTCTATGCAAAAGATCATGTCTTCAGGATTTTGATTTTTTTTTAAATTTTGGCAAAACAGTCCTACACAAATATAATTAAGAAAATCTAGATCGTTTAAGTAATTTTGAAGCACTAAATTACATTTCAATTTAGATGTATTACACTGATATATTTCTACTAATAGAAACTTTTTCTTCTTGTACAATGAAAATATTCATGCAAGACTGGAATATTTATGTGTACATACAGTATGACTGGCAGCTCTATAATTATAAGCTTCTTGGACCACAGTTTCTATGGCAATAGTTTAATGGTCCATTCTTACCTGCTTTCTGGTCATCCACTGTATTGAGTTTAGTCTCGTCAGCTACTGTTAAAAGGTAAATGTATAAAGGTTAGCCCAGTTAGTCCCACAGCCCAACATGCTTCAACCATTCTCAGATCTTTTCAGTTATGTGATAAATCTTATGTAATATTTCATGCAAATAATATGAAAACTCAAGCAAATATATATAATCAAAAGAGGGGGAAAAGCAGTGTCTCCATGCAATATGCCAGTCATTTCATTTAACAGACATGTAATGTTATTTATGTTAGCATATCATAATTAGCCAAAGCAATGTATTGCCAAATTTTTGTTTTATGCATGTCAAATGTAATTAATTTAAATTAATGCTTTTAGTCTTGAAGTATAAAAAGCCACCGAGGAACAGCATAAATAAGTTATAATTGATTAACAAAGGGTTTAAAAATTATTCAATCAGTTTACAGACCTGATTATTTTATTTATTTGTTTGTTTGTTTGTTTGGGTGGATTAGAATTTAAAAAGAGACACTACCTGATTGGTGTTTGATTGAACAACTATAGTTATTTTCCTACTCTCATTTGCTTCAAATACTTTCTATAATAGTCTCTCAAATTATTACTCAATTAAATGCCTTTCTTCTCAACACATGAGGGTTTCTATTAAATAAACCTCAAAGAATAGCAATAAAAGGAAAATATGAAGTACCCAAATTCTAGACATGGATTGAGATAATGATTTTTCTCCAAAACTTTTTCTTTTAGTTCAGAATGCCAAAACCAAGTAAATATCATTTCAATGAAATTGGTTTTAAACAGCCAGTGTTAAAACATTTCATTGCTTCAAATAAAGATACATGAATATACCATGATATGCACATGTTTGTTTCTTTTCTCATTAGAAAAACATATATATTAATATATTGCACATTATATAAACATGCCATTTATGAGAAATATGTTTATCTCAAACTCAGAGAAAAATTAATTTTTGCCAAATTATCACATTTCACATTTCTTTTCTCTATTGCTCCAAGTAAACAACATGTATTTGGGACCATCAATTTTAATCTGAAAGTATGTACATAGATAAAGATTCATGGAGACTGTACTCACTACCTAAATCCATGCTTTTTGATTTTCGTGTTTTAACGATATCCAATTGACTGGCATCTGAAAATTGCTTTGTGCGTTTTTCTGACATACTCTGGCGTCCAAATCCTTCTCGTTGAAAAGCAAGAACTGGATCAACATCTGGACTCAAAGAGCTGTTGTGAAAAAAAAAGAAAAACATAAACATATTTACTAAAAATAGAAGACATTCAATTTAGGAAATTCATATATACCTGTATGTATGAGTGTGTGTATAAGTATATTCCTCAAAAAATTTTAAACTAAATTACACAAATACAATACATTTTTTTAAAAACTGTGGTTATATAGTAATAGGAAAATACAACATTAATTTACATTTAGTAATTCTTTCTCCATGTGAATTCTTTACTCTTCTACTTTCCTCTGACATTTTCCTCACTCTACTTGACAATACATTATTATTTTTAAATGATTATCAAGAATAAAGCCTTGTGTCTTTTAGACATTAAAATGAAAATTTCAGGAAACTTTTCAAATATTAATACAAATATTGACAGCAAACAAGTAACTATATAAATTGAAAATGAATAGAAGTTTTAAAAAGATATACATTTTCTAGTCTTCTTATATATCCTTTATTTGGGGTTACAAAAAACAAAAGCACCTTTTGGCATTTAGTTTCATAAGGATGTAGTTTCTCTGCAATACTTAATCAACTATAAAGGTCAACTCAATTTTTATTAGAATTTATTCTGATAAGGCCTCCTACTGGGTACCAAAATCAAAAGACCTCTGATCTCACCTGGCCTGTGTAGCCAGGAGGTCATGGTTCAATTCGCAGTCAGAGCACATGCCCGGCTTATGGGCTCGATCCCCAATGAGGGGCATGCAGGAGGCAGCCGAACAGTAATTTTCTCTCATCATTGATGTCTCTTCCTTCCTCTCTGAAATCAGTAAAAATATATTTAAAAAAAGAAAAGAAAAGAAAAAGTCAAATCTCTGAGTTCCTAAGAAAAATGCCAAAGCAGAAGTATATAGCAGAAGCTGTGGCTGTATAGATGAGAGAATAAACAGTATTTGAGAAAGTCAGGTAAAGTATGACTTAGACTAGATGATACCATTTGATATGGTCATACCAACACAGTGGTTGAAGCAGAGATGATGAAGTATATGGCAAACCACTAGAACAGGATACAGTTTGATGTGTTTTCCCAATGGAAGGGGCAGGGATGATAGGAAATCACTCCTATTTGTAAAAACCTATAAAGACTTCAAAAAGCATCTTAGGTTTTCTGAGCACAGCCCATACAATGAAAATCATTTTCCTCTGGCACACTGAGAAAATAAATAGCTTTCCTATGTCAGTGCTGTGCCACCTTACCTATCTAACCAGGTAGCAGAATGTGCCTCCCCAGTTAACTTATCTACTGGAATGTGAGGGGGCCATTTCCACTATGGCAGTTAAGTTTATGACAACCTTCCTTATACTCCTGACGGAAGCAAGTTTCATGAGCCCTTTTTGAGAATTATCCTCCAAATTGGGAAAAGGACAGTGATCTAGTCTGGATATCTATAAGATATTAAGTTACAACTTACTGAGCATAAGATAAATGGCTATTACAAAGTAGCTAATCCAAAACTGGTGAAAAGGAAGACATCAAGGAAAATGCTCTGATGTCAGGCTAGGTGAACTGAAATATATTGCCTGCATGTCCTACATGCTCAATAGAGAATATTAGTTGCTTCATCCATCCCACAAGGCCCATGAGAGAATTCAATGACATAGGTGAAAGTCCTTTGTAAACTGCAAAACCCTATACAAAATAACTTATGATTGCCCAAAAAATACTCTCAAATTAAAAAGGTTATACAAAATATGATAATGGAAATAGGATCTTTAAAAACCTCACAAAGGAATACTATTTCTCAATCTTTTCCACCAAATACAAAGAAGGCCCCTAGAATGAGGAAGGTAAGTCCCCAGGGTTCCGAATTTAAGGCAGTACTCACTCTCAGGGCCATGCAAGCTCAGGGTTGGAACCTGCAAGTGAATGCTTCCTTACATTATTAACCCTGAGCAAAATACCTTACCTTGCCCTAGTCCTGGCCCAGGTACTGAAAAAAGGACATACCCACAGAGACTGGGGGGTGAGCCCAAGGCAATAACCATGTATTTTTGTTTTGTAAAACACTATCATATACACACATATGCTCTAGTGAAGTTATTTTGTTTATATTCTACACTAACTCTTTCCACTTTTAACATACATATTTTCCTATAAAACTTTGAATAAATTTTTTATCTTAAAGCCTAATGTGCCCATTCACATCCAAGGATGCTTACAGGCAGCTGATATTTGAACAACATTGGAGTTACTAGAGCCAACTACCCATCCTTCCCCAGCAGTCAAATATCCATATGTTTTTAATCCCCCAAAATTTAAGTTGTCCTTCAGTATCTATAAGTATTGGTTCCAGGACCCTCCACACGTACCAAAACGCCATGGATACTCAAGTTCTCAATATAAAATGGTGTGCAGCAATCATACAGTCAGCCCTCTTTATCTGCAGACTTCTGATCACAGATGGAAAACTGTACAATATTTATTTTAAAAAAATCTATATTAACTGTACTGTGTATAGAGGTATGTACGGAAATAGTGAGCATTATATAATTTTATATTATTTATGCATATTTCTTAAATATATATGCTGTGTGTTATGCTTACATAGCAGTATTCAGATACTACTATGCTTACTATTTCCAAAGCACATACATCCCAATTTAAATATAAAGTCCTAGAAGTGAAAAATTAACACCCATATGATAATTAAAATCCAGTATTGAAAAACTGGAAATAACACAATTTTCGATAAAATTACTTTTTTATATGTTGAAAATTGATCTCTAACCATTCTGTATATATGTTTGTTTTAGTATCATGTGGAATATTTTAAAACCTGAACTCCAATAAGGCATCAAATTGGTGAACAGAATGAATTTGAAATACAATTTTAATAAAATTACTGTTAAATATTTTTTCAAAGAAATATAATTTGTTATTGGTAATGTTATTTGAAAACTACTTATTATCATATTTCATAAACTAATTTTATATCCTCTAAAGCTATGTTGTCATTAAAATTATGTTTTCTGCATAAACCATTGCTAATGTTCCCTAAATCAACTAATGCATTGAAAAAAGTATATTCTATTAGTTAGTAAATTAAAATTTTAGCCATTTGTCATATTTATCCTTCCAGTACAATGAACTGTGAACACACACAACTTAAAATGTCAAATGAGTTGGTGAATTAATGAGTCTTCTATAAATAAATATTCTTAAACAATGACATATTAATTCTTCCTTATTAATAGACCCATTAAACTATTTTCAGACACAATAAACAATACAGTAGATTTCAGGACTAACAGCTGACTCTTTAAAGAATGTGACCATACCCTGACTCCTAATGTTATTAAAATTCTAGTTATTAATCCTGTCTTATTTCCCTTTTGTTTTCATAACATTTTCATCAAGGATTAGGGAGATATTGTCAGGTTGAAAAGCTTACATTTTCTGTTGTGATTCAGAACAGTTGCCATTCTTGTTTGATAACCCTTTATTCATATTGTTTTCCTTGCCCCACATCCCCCACAGAAAAATCATATAAGTCCTCAAAATTTCAGGAATCCCTTCAGGGAAGATAATGCCACAATTAACCCAATATTTCCTTTCACCAACACAGCGACCCCGATGAACTATCTGCCACCTTCACAATTTCTCATCATGGTAGAGATTCAAAGGCTTTTGTCCCTAAGATGAATGTTTTTCCCTGTTGTTGCTCTAACTTCAGATAGATAAAATCTGCAGCAGTAAATGTAAAAGCATCTGTGGAGTTCAAATAGGAGTTTAATTTACACTGGAGCTTCCCCTCCAAGTTGAACCAAAAAAACACATTCAGATAAGTTATTATAATGGGAACTAGATTGTTGGTCTATTTGCTGCATGAGTGGGGGCCAGCTGATTTGCCATGAAGGGTGTTCCAGATCAGGGTGGGTGCTCCCTTGGGGTGTGGGGTGGCCTGGGTGAGGGACATGTGGTAGTTTGCAGGCCGGCCAGGCTTTCCCCCCGACCCACCGTGACACAAGCAGAGACCCTAGTATCTGGGATTTATTTTTCTTCTACAATTGAAACTTCATAGCCTGGAATGAAGCCAAGCCTTCTGCTCCCACAGCCAATGAAACTTTGTTACCTTAAGCGGAGGCCTGGACCAGCCAGGGTATGCGGAAAGCTTGGTTTTCTCCATCGCTAGGGGCAACCCAAGCCTCATTCCTGCTCTCTCTGTGGCGGTAGCCATCTTGGTTGGGTTAATTTGCATACTGGCTCTGATTGGCTATTGGGCGTGGCTTGTGGGTATAGCAGAGGTAGGGTCAATTTGCATATTACTCTTTTATTAGATAGGATATATATATATATATATATATATATATATATATATATATTTTTTTTTTTTTTTTTTTTTAAGAGAGGAAGGAAGAGGGATAGGAGATAGAAACATCAATGATGAGAATCACTGATCAGCTATCTCCTGCATGCCCTCTACTGGGAATGAAGCCTGCAACCTGGGCATGTGCCCTGATGGGGGAATCGAACCAGCAACCTCTTGGGTCCTGAGTTGATGCTCAACAGCTGATCCACACTGGCTGGACTGGAGGTCTATTTTTTAAATCCTGTGTTTCAATAAGAGAATTAAGGAAAGAGAGAGAAAAAAGAGATAAGAAAAAGAGAAGGAGAAGGAGAAAGAGAAATCGAAAGCAAAAGAGGAAGAGAAAGAGAAAGAGAAGAAGAGAGTAGGAAAAGGGAGGGGAGTGGAGAAAAGAGAAAGATATGGACTTTTCAACGGTGCAAATAAAAGGTGAGATTGTTCTCAAAGAACAGTGACCCATGGAGAACTGACCCATGACCAGTATGTGTTTTCATGAGCTCATGAGAGGAATGAGGGAAGAGGACCAAGACGGTTGTTTGTTAAGGTCATCACTAAAATGTTAATACAAATAAATGCCAGTACTAGGACTCCTCCTATCTAATATATTTTTAATTTATTTTATTGATTTTTTACAGAGAGGAAGGGAGAGGGATAGTTAGAAACATAGATGAGAGAGAGACATCAATCAGCCATCTCCTGCACACCCCCTACTGGGGATGTGCCCGTAACCAAGTTACATGCCCTTGACCAGAATAGAACCTGGGAACTTTCAGTCTGCAGGCCAACGCTCTATCCACTGAGCCAAACCGGTTTCGGCCTATCTAATATTTAATGTTGATGCAAATCTAGGGAAGAGGAGGAAACAGAAACGGGTAAGTGGTGAAGGAATAATACTCTAATCCCATATAATAAGAGGAATATGCAAATTGTCCAGGAGACCGCAATGTCACGACTGCTCAGCAGGTAGCATATACAGAAGGAGCGGGTGGGTGGGGACTGCCATCACCAGAAGTGCCTCCACACAGCCAAGCCCGCGGTGGCCCCTGGTGGAGACAGCCCCTGCATGACCTGGTTTGGAGGCCGCCTGGCCTGGAAGTGGCCCCTGGCAGAGGTGAGTGCAAGTCTGCCCAGCACTAACATGACCCTGTCTGCCTGTGTCCCTGGCCAGAGATGTGACACTGCCTGCCTGTGTTCCTGCCCAGTTTATTAATAAATTTATATATTATTTTCATATATATTTTACTAATTTCCTTTCATCTCTGACACTTCTATTATAGAGAAAGGGCAAAATAGCAATATTAAAATATTTCCTTTAATATTAATTCCCTTTTAATGTGCCCAAATTTTGTGCACTGGGCCACTAGAATTAAAATATAATTTTGCTAATGTATTCCCAAAAGATCCCAGAGAAAGGGCAATGAGAAAATTCTGGTATATTGCTTCACATGGCTGTGTTAATTATCACTACAATCTTATCATCAAGTAGCAGCACTTTCCTACTGTTTATTGATTTATATAATTGCTAGGCATGAAAATTAAAATCCGCAACCATACATTTGCTCAATGATATCAAAAACTTACTTCAATTTTAAAAGATACAGGAGAAAAAAAATCATTAGACTGCCCCAAAATCACAATGCTACAAGCAAGAACTGGGTGAAAGAAGGTGAAGGGATTAACTAATATATATATGTATACACACACACACACACACACACACACACACACACACACACACATATACACACAGACATAGACAATAGTGGGAACCGCCCGAGGGAAGTGGAAATGGAAGAAAAAGATAGTGGATGCACTATGCAATGAGCTGGTGATGTCTTATTGAGGTGTGTACATGAAACTTGTATGGTTTTGTAAACCAATGTCACCCCAATAAATTCAATTAGGAAGATAAATAAAAGCCCATGAAAAATAAATAGTATAGCTATAGCACTCTTAAAATAAATCTTTCCATTATAAAAACATATCAACTGGTATGGCCGAAGTCATCTAATTATAACAAATTTTGAATCACCTTAGAGATTTGCTTAAATTTTATTTACTTAATAGAAAAACAATGCATCAAATGAGACTGATAAAAAACAATAAATAGTAAAAAATGGATAGGGTTTTCTGGTTAGTGGTAGACTTGTTATTGTTTTGGCTAAATTATTATACAGTCCTGCAAAGGCTAAAACAATTGGGCAAGTTTATAGGCTCTGAGGAAATTTTTTATTAAAAGAATGATAATTAATAAGGGTATTCAAACCATGAAAACAGAACACTGCCAAAAAAAAAGAAAAAAGATGATTAACTGTACTCAGTGATAGAGCTTTTAAAAACACAGATAAACTGTGATTGTAATTCACTAATGTCTTCTATTCCCTGGAGTGTGAACTTACCAGTCTGCTGAATCACTGATTCCAGCCTTAGCCCAGGGGCCAGGGTCTGTTGTCACGAAGCCCACATCATCATGAGAGCTTGAAGATGACTGGTCGGAGAGATGTGGAGGAAGCACTGGCACCCGGTCATCTTCTATAATGACAGTATCATCTTGAGGCATATTCACTGTGGGGGACAGCTGGTATTTACCTGTCCAGTAAAAAAAAAATAAAGAAATTCTAGACTCGTGTTAAGTGTTAATGTCAGAAAAAAATCTAAATTTCCAAACATCTGTTCAACCTTATAGAACACAACTTAATTAAGGCAATTTATTTTTCATAGGTGAATGTCAAATGGACACCTCAAGTTTATTCCTTCCTCTACCACCAGGGCTATGTAGCTCTGATGTGAATACTTATTTTCTCTGGTTTTAAGTTTCATAAAGCCAGAGATGATCTCCAGAATGTCTTCTAATATGAAAATGCTATATAGTTTCTACATTATGAAAATCCTTTCAAATTTTTTATCAGGAAACTTAGAGGGAAGCCCTGCAGAATTACATCAAACATTCACCCATTCATTCATGTAGCAGGAATGTAATAAAGACTTAATTTCTGCCCATAAATCGTTCAAACCCTAGAGAAGGGGATAGATATTTAAAAGGTGATAACTGATTTGTGCTATGAGTGACGTACAAAAAATACTGTGGCATTCTCCAGTGCTGTTACTGCTTGAGTAACGAGACAGAAGATGCTCAGAATCTTAACAAAAGTTAACATCAGAGTTGGGTTTTGAATGATTAATATCTTTTTCATCAGCAGGATCATCATTCAATGCATGAAGCAGAAATGCCAACAGTGCATTCAAGTGATGCTTCAAAGATGAGCACACACAGAAGAAAAGGTTTGGGAGAAGATGGCACAATTGATCTTGAAAAGTAAATATTAGAATATGAGACCTAGCCGGTTTGGCCCAGATAAAGCATAGAGTTCAATTCTGGTCAAGGACAAGTACTTTGGTTACAGGCTCCACCCCAGCACCAGTCCTGGTTGGGGCTCATGCAGGAGGCAATCATTTGATGTGCTTCTCTCACACAGATGTTTTTCTCTGTCTTCTCTATTCCACTCTCCCTAAAAATCAATGGGAAAATATCCTCGGGTGAGGATTAACAACAACAACAAAAAGAAGCTGACTGCCTAGAGATTTTTAGCCCAAGACAAGGGAGCCTACAAATTTTGATTTATTTAATTAGGATATAGTGTCTTGGTAAGGAAAAACCCAGAACTGTCTACACTTATCAGTTTTTTTTCAAGAAAATCTGCTTAGATTCACAGATCAGCGTGACAGGAATTTACATTTTTTAGGATAAAATTGTGATCCCAGGCCCTAGATCCTTAAAGATAAAGCTGGAATCTGAATGATGACATTTTCCTCCCCAAAATGCCTATTGTTCTTCTGGCTAACTAACAAAACCTTGTGCCATAATTATGAGAAAGAAGTGTGGACCAAGCTTTGATCCATATGAATACTTTGTGGAAGGCCATGCGCACAGAAATCTGTAGCATGGATGATATGGACTCACTGGCCTGGCTTTCCCAACAAAGCAAAGAAAACAGACAATTTTCCTATCATCTTACAAAAGAATGAGAAAACTATCATTTTAACTCCAATATCCAAAGCTATTAAATCAGCTATACCAGTTCTTAATACCAATAAAAATGATAAGCCACCATTTTACAGAGGGTACACTTTTCCTGTATTATGAAGCAGTAGAGGCCCAGTGCATGAAAATGTATGCACTGGAAGGGAGGTCCCTCAGCCTGGCCTGCCCTCACTCACAGTCTGGGAGCCCTCAGGGTGGGAGGCAACCTGGCAATCAGGGGAAGGCGACACCCCCATCACACCTCTGCTGCTGCCACTGCCGGCAGTGGAAGCTGGCCTGATTACCTGAGCCTTGGGCAGCCCTGAGTGGATGGGCAGCTGACAGCCAAGGCTTGCCTGCGCCTTGGGCCAGCCCTGGGTAGCTACCATCCAAGGCTTGCCAGCCCTGGGCAGCTGGGGGCTAAGGAGACTGGGGTACTCCGGAGGCAGGTGCACAGTGGGGCTGAGGGGACTGGATGCCACCATCTTTGAGGGTGTGACAGTCAATTAGCATATTCTCTCCTTATTGGCTGTGGGTGTTGCCATCTTTGAGGACAAGGCAGTCAATTAGCATCTGTGGGTGCCACCATCTTGGAGGGCAGGGCAGCAATTAGCATGATCTCTCCTTATTGGCGGGGGGTGCCACCATCTTTGCAATGGCGTAAGGGTCAATTAGCATTATTTCCTCTTTATTAGATAAGATTGCTTAAAATAGCACAAGAGCAATATGTAGAAGACTTAAGATTTAAATTTTGAAGTAAATGGTAATTTTTGTTTTAACACTATTATGGAAATTTTAGGATGACAAATATATGGTCTTTAAGGATTTCTAAAATATAAATGATACTAAATTTCAACAAAGGAGCAAAAACTTAAATCATATATATGTGTTTTCAGGATAGCCCACAAAAGCAATCTTGCTAGAAATTTCAGATGCATTCATATTTAGCATAAATTACTCTATTATAGAACTACTACATGTTCACTAAAAGTTCTACTCAGCATCTTATTAAGAAAAACACTACTTTGATTTGAAATGCATTCATTTTGACAAACTATAAAAACTAACAACCTCTTATGAATACTCATAATAAAAATATAAATCATATTTAGTAATTGTTTGCCTTTCTTGAATTCAAGTCACTCATTTATTCCCACTAGAGTTTTAGGATATTAGGAGAAAGGCAGAAATCTGTTCAATAAAATATTATTCATAAATAAGGTTAGATAGTCTAGCACTATTCCCCAAAGAAATATTTCCTTCTCAAGACATACTTTCCCCCCTAAAAGTGTACAGAATGACAAAACCAGAATTTTCCCTGACAGCTTACCATTGACAAGGCATGTGTCAAAGCATTAAATGCCAAAACCCCACACAGGCAAAATATATAAGAAAGAAATATTATGGTGTAATTACAGTACACTCATTTTTAACACAACTAAAACTCTTGGGGTTTATACAATCTATTCTGAGAGACAGCCTAATAAGCAATATGGAACACTGAATGGTTCTTCAGATGACAATCCTTTTTCATAAGATATTTTAGTAGCAATATTGTACCTTAGTGATAAAAAAATATATACACAAATGAATGGCAAGAAATGTTCCTGACAGTGAGATAGGAATTTGGTTATTTTCTCTCATCCATAATTCTAGGCTAATATCTTTAAAAATTTGAAAATTCATATTTTCTATCAATATTCTACTTTTTAACATGCTTGCTAGAAATATAGTTTTAGAATCTGACTCTAGGAATATATTGGGGGTAATGGATGACTAAATTGTACCAAACTCCACCTAGTCAATACCTCTTAATTATGTTTGCTGTACTCTGCACATCATAAATGTGAAATCTTTGAAGGATGACATGAGAAACCTTTGATCTATTTTTTGATGGATAAATATTCCCTTGTCCTCAACTAGTTAACTAACAACTACAAACTAAAATGTCAACCAGTCATTATCCTAAAGAGGAGGGAGACAATAAGATGCAGAGTGGTTGTTTACTAAATATTTATTCATTGGCACATTTACATAAACGGCAATGCCATATATGATATTAAAAACAGATGTAGTTAGAAAAATTTTTCCAGTGATTGACTACAATAAAATATTAATGTTCCATTTTTCTATATTGAATTTCTAACAAGATGAAATAATATTAACATAATTTTAAAAAAACTCACCATAAATGTGTGAAAATAAAAGCTACTAAGATTAAATTCTAAAATGGATACAACAGATTTCAGTTTTACTTTAGATAGAAAAATTCTTCAGATTAAAACATTGGAAAAAATTTAAGGTTCAATGCTCCCAAATGTCAGCTTGTAACTTTATGAAATGAGTATGTTGGTTAAGTTAGCTATGCCTAGAACTGTTATTATTAATTAGTTAGGGTGGTCTAACAATTTATAAAATATTTTTAAGGCTTTTAAAATAAAGAAATCCTATGCAGGCTCAATGCAGATTTCTTCGTGATGAAAGTCTAGGATGACTCTTAAAATGCACAATAGTGGAAAGTCAGCCAATACGAATGACATTTGGAGACATCTTGCCTTTGGTTGCAAATATGGTTGAGACCATCAAAAGCTAAGGAGACTCACAATCAACAGGCGGTTGAGGGCATGAGTGGGAGGGTGGGATAAATGAGGGATATGGACATATATGTAATACCTTAATCAATAAAGAAATTTTTTTAAAAAAGCTAAGGAGATGGAACAGGTTCGAGTAATGTGGGACTCATGACTCAAAAATATATATAGTCATTTTGGTTCAGAAGCACAGAAACTCCAGCTTCAGACGTATCACTTAATTTCTTTGGTCTATAATTCCTTGAACAGAACATAAGGATGTTGAACTTCATGATTTCTAACATTGTTTTAAAAGATTAACTTCTTTGATTTTTAGATCACAGTGGTTGCCAAAATGGAATACATTTTAGAGACTGTCTAATTTTTTTTGCTTAAAGAGGTGAGTACTTATAAATTGATGGGAATAAAGAATGAATGTCACAAATTGTGCGATCTCAGTATTCCCCAGAAAATAAATAAAAATCACCATGGGATCTTGGGATTTCATTCCTTTATTTGTTAATTGGGAAAGTGTGGCTGATGACATCTGAAATCCTTCCATACCTAATAATTGTACCTTTTGAAATCTATTTTTAGTAGCTTCTTTCCTAGGATATGTTCCCATTGATATGAGTCAGAAAGTCTCAAAGTCATCCTGGTCTAGAGTCAGGCCTACATAGGGAATATTTTATGTGAAAATTCACCCTATTTGCATAAAATAAATCATTTCTTAATGTAGTCAGCAAGAACTTCAATACCAAGTTCTAACAGAATTATAATTGATCATGAAGTAAATACCATCACCCCCACTAGTGTCTGACAGGAGTTAATCTAAAAGCATAAAAGACAAGCATTTACTAAGCAAGATCTGAGAAATTTCCATGTACCTAGATACTGTGCAATTCAATAAATTTTATTGGTATTGGTAGAGATGAATAGAAATTCAGTGCTCTAATATCTTATATTTGGTACCCTGTTTTGTTGTAAGATAACATCATCATTTGCAGGATTTCTAATTTTAAGAGGAACTGACTTAAAGTGTATCTGTGTTTTAGTGTCAATGATATTGAAAAAGGGGCTGACAAAGACTGAGGAATTCTCAGATTTTCAAAACTAAAAATAAATCACACTAAGTACATGTATTTCTCAGGATAAAACTATATGGGATCCCTAGATTACAGTACAACGTGTAAAAATATTGTCTTAAGAAAATATCTAATTATTCAACATTAATTGGCCTATCATCCAATGTAAAGAGTCTGTCATCCCCCAGCCCAAAGGGCATGCACAATATATTACAAAGCACAGAGCTGGGAGGGAAGTTACTACCTTGGGGGAAGCATATAAAGTTTTAAAAGTCTATTACATCTCTTCCTGAGGAATGGAAAACAATGCCAATGACAATGCAAAAGTAAGCAGACTAATGAATCCATAGCTAACAAAATCAGGGCAACAGACTATAATGAAAATGAAGGAATCCTCAACCCAAATATACAGCATTTCAAAAGGTTACTAGGTGGATTTTGTTTGGTTTTTGGTTTGTATTTTAGTTTAGTTTTTCGCCTTCCTCTGAAGCATCAGGGATTGGAGGCAGGACGCTGGTTACAGGAACTGGTGGACCAATGGTCTGATTCAGTATGGCAAGTCCTATGTTCCTATAATAGAGGGGAAATTACAGCATATCACTTTGTATGCACACAGATCCAGGCACATATGCACTCTCTCTCTCAAGGGGTCTGAACTTTTATCAATAAAAAAGTATTTAGCAAAGATAAAGTCTTATACCAAATCCAAGAAAGTATGGAAATCTAACAGCAGTGATAAATTAATGTAATAATTACGTGAGATGCCTGTCACATAAAAGGTGCACAATATGTTTATCATCTTCCTCTGCTTTCACTTAAGCCAATCATGGAAAAGAAAGAATGGTGACAAAATAAAACAACTGTTGGCATGTCAAAATTCTATGTATAACATAATAAATGAGAATTTAGCAATTTTTCCAAACTAGAAAGCTAGAGGAATTAGAGAAAGAACAACAGAAAACTGTAGCAATCATGTTAAAGTATTTTTCCTATCATGCCCAGCAGACAGTTCTTTGAAGGCACAGATTGTTTGTATTCATCTTTGTATCTATAACAAAAGTGTATATACAGTGCCTTGCAAATAAACATCCACTGATGAAGTAATCCTTCTTCTAATGAAGCTTCATGATGGAAAATTGAAATGTATTAAATCTATTCGTAATGTACTCAAAATAGAGCAAAATTTAAGGTTTAACTTTATATTAGCAAAACATACCAGCAATAAAAGTGTTTTATGTCAGTTGTCAGTTTAATCAAAACAGCTTGCTATATTTTAGATTTGAAAACTCCCAAGGTAATACCAAGATGAGCAACTCAGTACATCCAACCAGTCTTGTGGCAAAATAAGTCCTATTAACTAGATCTGTTAATGGAAGCTACACTGCTACAGAATAAGTGCACACAACCTCATTACCCAATGTGGGCCATGCACACAGCACGGTGTTGAATCCAAACAACGGATGCAAAAACCTTGTTTTGGGATTTGAAAATGAAGGTTTTGAAAAAATAGAGATGGAAGAAAAAATGGTACTCTCCAATTAAATGCAAACAAAATGAATGTGAATATATTATATACATATACATGTTTTTCCTCTCCCTCCAAGCAGCATTACTGTGAAGCCTCCTTGCCATAAACCACTATGTTTTGACCATTCAAAAAACACGGCTTCATTTACTATCTCAAACAAGCTAAAAATATCTTGATCACTGGAAAACATTTCTATGGGATTCTTTTATTTTTCTTCCTACATTACAGTAACTAAAACTCATTTTAAAAAAGCAATGTATTGATTTACTCTCTTCATATTAACACTTCCTGAGTGATTATGATGAACATTTCCTTTTCCTCTTTTATATTAATATTATATTAATAACCTCTGTGTGAACCAATTAAAGCATAAAAATAAGATGTGATAAACAGCTTTACCTGACTCACCCATTATCCTACTGAGTGCAGCATTTCTTGTGGGGGATTCATCGAGCCTCTCAATCCCACTATAGAGGGAATGGGAAATTCTTCGTTCTCTGTCATCCAACACAGTTTCAATGGGCAGCTCAGGTGCCAAAGGGCTCCCAGGTGACTTCAGCTGTAGCAAAAGAGGACAGGGGAGAGAGAATCAGAACTGGAGGCCTGTTGGTAGCATGGGGATATTATAACAACTTGTCCAAGGTTTGCATTCAACTAGGAAGCAAGTAAACTATAACTTATGATCATATATCATAATAATTTGTGACAGCAGTTCTGCCTAATGACCAACTTTCTGGGCCACTCTACACTGTGTCTCCCATTAAGTTCTGTCAGATTTTAACCATTAGAGGAAAAATATGTATATTAAAAGCTTTTTAAAAAAAAAAAAAAACTTAAAGAGGGGAAAAAATGGCGGCGGAACAGAAGGACATGTCTGGAGCCTTATCACTGGGCAGACAGAGAGAACAGCTGAGGGTCGCATTACGAGTGTTTGTTGACAAGTTGAGGGACAGTTATCCTCCAGGAGAAGGTGGGGGACTACGGGATGGGGCTCCCTGACCAGGCAGCCCCACTGCCATGGGGATTTAGTCTCCTGGAACCACCAGTGTGAACATGGAGACCGCACCATCTTGAAGAAAAAGTGGATGTCTATGGTAGCCTGAAAAGCTAGCTGCAGCACCCACCGAAGAGCCGGGGCACCCAGAACACTGCTCTCCAATAGGCACAAACACTCGGATGCAGAAGAGCTCCACACACCACACAGAAAGGAGAGAAAACTACATAACCAGACACCTGGGGAAGAAAGACCATGGGCAGATGAAGAAACAGCCCACATATGAAAGAAAAGAAGGTATCACCAGAAAAGGAAGTAAACGAAATAAAAGCAGAAATAAACCTGCCAGAGAAAGAGTTCAGAGAAATGGTCATAAGGTGACAAAAAGAATGGAAGACAAAATTGACAAAATGAGTAAGAACCAAGGGGAAATGAAGAAGAGCCAAGAGGAAATGAAGAATAATCAAGAAGAAAAGAAAAATGATATCGTTCCTATAAAGAACTCAATAGATAGCATCTAAAGTAGACTAGAAGAAGCAGAGGATTGCATAGGAAAAAATACCCAAGTACAGCAGCTTCTAGAAAAAAAAAATTAAAAAGCAAGACAAGAGCCTAAGGGAACTTTGGGATTACACGAAACAAAAAAAACATACGTTTAATAGGGGTTCCAGAAAAAGTGGAAACTGACCAAGGAATAGAAACCTTGTTTGAAGAAATAATGACAGAAAACTCACCTGATATAGGAAAAAATAAACCCACACAAATCCAAGAAGAACACAGAATCCCAAGCAAAATAAACCCCTCAAAACTGACACCAAGGCACATTATAATTAAATTGGCGAACACCAACCACAAAGTAATAATCTTAAAAGTGGCCAGAGAGAAACAGAAAGTTACCTACAAAGGAACCTCCATCAGACTAGCAACTGATTTCTCAACAGAACTCATCAGGCCAGAAGGATATGAAATGAAATATACAAAGTCATGCAAACAAAGGGTCTGAATCCAAAAATACTATACCCAAGAAGGCTTTCAAACAAAATTGAAGGTGAAATCAGGAGCTTCATAGACAAAAAAGGACTAAGGGAATTTATTACCACCAAACCAGCAATGCAAGAAATGTTAAAGGGTCTACTGTAAAAAAAAGAAATAGGAAGTGAAGAAGAAACACAGGAGTAAAGAATAAAAATGGCAACAAATAAGTGCCTATCAATAATAACTTTAAATGCAAATGGATTAAATGCCCCAAGGAAAAGATATAAGGTAATCCATTGCATAAGAAAAGATGATTCATATATCTGCTCTCTACAAGAAACCCACCTCAGAAAAAGAGATGCACAGAGACTGAGGGTGAAGGGATGGAAGACGGTGTTTCAGGAAAATGGAAATGAAAAAAAACTGGGGTTGCAATACTTATATGTAACAAATTAGATCTCAAAGTGAAGGATATAAAAGAGATAAGGAAGGCCACTTCATAATACTAAAAGGAACAATCCAACAAGAAGAAATAACTCTGGTAAACATATATGCACCCAATATAGGAATACATAAGTAGATTAAAAAAACCCTAGAGGTTATCAAGGTAGAGATTGACAGCAATACAGTCATAATAGGAGACTTTAATACCCCACTGTCACCACTGGACAAATCCTCTAAACAAAAAATCAGCAAAGAAACATCAATCCTATATGACTCATTAGACCAGATGGAATTAATCGACATCTTCAGAACATTTCACCTCAAAGCCACAGAATATACATTCTTCTCAAGTATAGATGGGTCATTTTCAAAGATAGACCATATGTTGGGTCATAGGAAAAGTCTATTCAAATTCAAGAAGATAGAAGTCATATCAAGCATTTTCTCAGATTACAGTGGCATAAAACTGGAAATCAAATACAATAAAAACAATACAAAGAAATCAAACACATGGTGACCAAACAGCATGGTATTAAACAATGACTGGGTAATCAGAGAGATCAAGGAAGAAATCAAAAACATCATGGCAACAAATGACAATGACAACACAACAATCTAAAATTTATGGAACATAGTGAAAGCACTATTGAGAGGGAAGTTCATAGCTCTACAAGCCTATTGCAAACAAGAGGAAAAATGGTAATAAATTACCTAACCCTACAACTCAAAGAGCTGGAAAGAGAGCAACAAGAAAAGCTCAGTGTAAGCAGAAGGAAGGAAATAATAAAGATCAGATCAGAGATAAACAACCTAACTCCAAAGAACAATTAAAAATATCAACAAAACCAAGAACTGGTTCTCTGAAAGGATAAACAAGATTGATGGACCTCTACAAGACTCACCGAGAAGCAAAGAGAGAAGACCCAAATAAACAAAATCAGAAATGAAAAAGAAGAAAGGACAACAGACACCTCCAAAATAAAAAGGATTGTTAAAAAATACTACGAACAACTCTAATCCAACAAACTGGACAACCTGAAGAAAATGGGCATATTCCTAGAAAAATATAACCTTCTAAAACTTAATCAGGAAGAAATCTAAACAGCTCAATAGTCCAATAGCTATGGAAGAAATTGAGGCAATCATCAAAAAGCTTCCAGCAAACAAAAGCCCGGGACCAGATGGCTACACAGGAGAGTTTTAGCAAACATTCAAGGAAGGATTAAAACCTATCCTCTTCAGACTATTCAAAAACATTCAAGAAGAAGGAACACTTCTAAACACCTTCTATGAAGCCAGCATAAGCCTAATACCAAAACCGGATAAAGACAACACAATGAAAGAAAATTACAGGCCAATATACCTCATGAACATAGATGCCAAAATACTCAACAAAATTCTTCCAAATCGGATCCAGCAGTATATCAGAAAGATCATTCACCATGACCAAGTAGGATTTATCCCAGGAATGCAAATATGGTACAATATTCTCAAATCAATAAAGATGATACATCACATAAACAAATTGAGAGATAAAAATCACATAGTCATATCAATTGATGCATAAAACACATTTGACAAAAATCCAACATCCTCTCCTGATAAAAGCTCTCAGCACAGTGGGAGTAGAAGTATCATACCTCAATATCATAAAAGACATATATGATAAACCCAGAGCTAATATCCTACTAAATGGGCAAAAACTAAAACCATTTCCCGTAAGAACAGGAACAAGACAGGGATGCCCACTCTCACCTCTCCTGTTCGACATAGTACTGGAAGCATTAGCCATTGCAATCAGATGAGAAGAAGAAATAAAAGGCATCCAAATTGGAAAAGAAGAAGTAAAGCTGTCCTTATTTGCAGATGACATGATACTGCACATAAAAAACTCAAAGGATTCCATCCAAAAAGAAATAGACTTAATAAATGAATTTGGCAACATAGCAGGATACAAAATTAATGCCAATAAATCTATGGCATTTCTATACACTAATAGGGAACTTAGAGAAAGAGGGACTAAAAAAGGAATCCCATTTACCATTGCACCAAAAAATTAAGATACCTAGGAATAAACCGAACTAAAGAGGTAAAAGACCTATATGCAGAAAACTACAGGACACTGAAAAAAGTGAGAGAAGAAGACTTAAACAGATGGAAGAGCATACCATGCTCATGGATTGGGAGAATCAACATCATTAAAATGTCCATACTACCCAAAGCAATCTATAGATTCAATGCAGTACCCATTAATATAACAATGACATACTTCACAGACCTAGAAAGAACTCTCCAAATATTCATCTGAAACAAAAATAGCCCCCAAATAGCCACAGCAATCCTGAGAAAGAAGAATAAAGTAGGTGGGATCTCAATAACATATTTCAAGCTATATTACAAAGCAACTCTTCTCAAAACAGCCTGGTACTGGCACAACAACAGACGTATAGACCAATGGAATAGAATAGATAATACAGATATCCACCCAAACCACTATGTTCAATTAATATTTGACAAAGGAGGCATGAACATATAATGGAGTCAAGATAGGCTCTTCAATAAATGGTGTTGGGAAAATTGGACAGATATATACAAAAAAATGAAACTGGACCACCAACTTACACCAAATACAAAAATAAACTCAAAATGGATATAAGACTAAACATAAGACAGACAACCATAAAAATACCAGAGGAATCCACAGGCAGCACAATCTCAGACAAATGTCAAAGGAACTTCTTCACTGCTACTGCTCCAAGAGCAATAGAAGCTAAAAAGAAAATAAACAAATGGGACTACATCAAAATTAAAAGCTTTTGCACAACAAAAGAAACAATCAACTAAACAACAAGAAAGACCACTGTATGGGAGAACATATTTGCAAAAGTTATCACTGATAAAGGTTTTATCTCCAACATCTAAAGCCAACTTATACAACTTAATAAAAGGAAGATAAACGATCCAATAAAAAAAATGGGCAACGGACCTAAATAGAACCTTTTCAAAAGATGACAGAAGGCCAAGAGACACATGAAAACATGTTCAAAGTCACTAATTATCCGAGAGATGCAAATCAAAATGACAATGGGATAACATCTCACACCTGTCAGAATGGCAATCATCAACAAATCAACAAAGGACAAGTGTTGGTGAGCATGTGGAGAAAAAGGAACCCTCATGCACTGCTGGTGGAAATGCAGACTGGTGCAGCCACTGTGGAGAACAGCATGGAGTTTCCTCAAAAAACTAAAAATGGAACTCCCATTTGACCCAGCAATCCCACTCTTAGGAATATTTCCTAAGAAATTAGAAATAGCAATCAGAAAGGATTTATGCACCCCTATGTTCAATTTACAATAGTTACAATTTGGAAACAGCCTAGGTGCCCTTCAGCAGATGAGTGGATCAGAAAACCATGTTACATCTATACAATGGAATTCTATGCTGCCATAAAAAAGAAGGAATTCTTACCATTTGCAGCAACCTGGATGGAACTGGAGAGCCTTTTGCTAAGTGAAATAAACTAGTCAATGAAGGAGGAACACCACATGATCTCACTCATTTGTGGATAATAAAGATTACAAACTGATGAACAAAAAGATAGATACAGAGGCAGTAAATCATCAAACAGACTGTCAAATTATAGCAGAAATGTTAAGAAGAGGTGGGGTAGATAAGAGATCAACCAAAGAACGTGTATGTATTCATATAAGCATAAGCAATGAACATAAGACACTGGGGGGTTAGGGTATGCCTGGAGGGAGGGGCAATGGGAAGATATGTATACATGTAATACATTAATAAAAAAGAAATTAAAAATAACTTACCTTGTTGCTTATATTTTTCAGTTTGACTGTTAGTATCTATTTAAGGTCAATTTGTAAAGATTTAATTCAAAGTTTTTCATAAGATGTTGCTTTACACAAGGCATGCAATATCAGAATGGAAGCTAGAAATTAAACTTTACTTTTACACCTACAGTCTATGTGTGTGCTGGTAGAATTACTACTCATGCTGTAAGACTTAAAGACAACTTGTCAGATCATGTTCAGATCATGTGTCTTGAACAATACACTAACCCTAAATTTCTTCTGCTAGAAATTAAGAATAATCATCCTATTCTCTGATTATAATCTTAAGCATGAGAGAGTGAATAACTGAGAAAAGCACTTTAATATAATACAAACAATATTCTAATGAAATAGGAGAGATGTGCATTTCAAAAACATATACCATGAGTCAACTATCACTATGAATAAAATTACAAGGGGCATTCTTTAAAACAGCAGCGCCTTGTAAGTCATATTCTCCATAAAGATAATATGAATAAAAAAAAACTATGTTAGTAAGCCTTGGAACAAATCTGTTTCAAGGAAGAACAAAGCACACTTAAATACACTCTTCCCAATGTGGGCTCTGAGGTTAACCCAGAGACCAATATCTTAGGATGTTTTAGTGCTGGCTGCAGCCAGAGGCAGAACGTGCTTGGGAGACAGGGCAGCCCAGCAAAACACAACAAATCTGGAAGGAGACTGCATTTTCCAAACAGATAAAACCCCACTGTGGCAGTTCCGCTGCCTGAACAAATTATTATTGCTGTAAGAAGATATCATCTGTTTAATATAAATGAGATATTTAATGAAGTTCTAAATTGTAGACTTATCTCTCCCAGTTGGATAAGCACTGGGGAGATTTAATGTATAGAAGGGTCAACACAATTACAATTGAAGCAAGTCAAACTGCAGGAGAAAAATAAACTCACAGTGCCAGTGAATTAGACTCAATAAGGTTTAAATTGTGAAATGAGCATTTGTCTTATTAGGTTTTTTTTTTTTTTTAAGTTGCAGATTACAACTGACAGCTTTTCTGAAAAGTAAATGAAATATTCAAGGTCTCTGATGTATAAGAATAAAATAATATTTTCTGAAAAAATAATAAGGCTAAACTCCAAGGTACTTTGAGGACATAAAAACAAAGGCAAATGAAACAAATACCAGACATCTTTAAGAACAAGTATATTTGAATTTTTTAAATGAGCACAACATACATTAAAGACTTGCTATACAAAAGGTGCTCTACAGATAAGACCCACTTGCTATGAAACGCTTTTTTTCATCATAAGACATCCTCAAGTTTGCTTAACAAATACGTTTAATTAACCTATATAACTGCAGTTTTCTAAATGAAAAAAATCTTTATAAAGCTCCTTATGAGAAAGACCTAAATATATCAAGAGGCTACATTAGAATTTTACAAAGTCAACTAAAAATTAGATTTTAAAAACTGTCCATGCAGGCTTTTTGTGAAAAACAGTAAGATGCCTGCTCACATAGAACTTCCAACTTGACCAATTTCCTGGGAAAGAGTATACCCCTCTCTTGCCTCCCTAACCACATCTAATTTGCATCTCAAAAGACAGATTTAAATGCAGAAATCAATTAACTACTACATAAATGTTTAACAGAAGACACAATGCCTTTTTACTTAAAAAAAAGTACAAAAAACACAATCAAAACCTGATTTCAAATATTTTGCTGATTTGTGTGGGTATACTAGAGAATAAGTTTAAGAACAAGAAGTGTTGTCAGAGTGGCACTCAGTTCTCAGGGGAGGAGGCAGAGCCAGGAGGCCCTGGGAGGGCAGTCCAGGCCTTTCTACAATTCAGGCTGCTTCCAGGCCCTTTCAGACTCCTTATATCAAAACTTTATCAAAATTAAGCTTAATTAGAAAAAAGGAGAAATGAACTGCAATTTTCACTTTTTCATTAGTTGTTTCAAGTGCAAAAATGTTAATCAACCCAGTTTCATTCCATTCAGAGCTCCATCTCTACAAATGGGAAAGCTCAACACCTGTTAAAGACAAATAAGCTCCAGGTTGAAGCAAAATAACATAATGTGTAGCAGTGTACAGTGATGCCGTCTTTTCCTAAAGTAATGTGGAAATGTACAGAATATCACGGTTCAAAAAACATCTTATACATTTGCGTAGGCCAGTTATTTCACTTTGTTGTCACTAACCTTACAAAATAAGAAGCAAAGTGAATAATAAAGAATCAAGGAAATCAATATTTTTCAGAACTTTAGTTACAAAGGTATAAAAACTGTGAGTGATCTCAATATCTAAAAATAATATAAATAATATGCTCCTTAAAAAGAAATTCAAATGATCATATATTGCTGTTATAATGAGAAAATAACAAATGATACCTAGCAACAAAAAATTGGATGTTGTCCAATAAATATGCTTTTCATTATATACTTATCTTATTAGGAAAAGTTAAAATCTTGGTTTCTTATATAAAACTAATACAATTTCTGTGGGGTTTAGTAAAATTCCATGTTGTTTAAAGTATGCATTGACAGGTTGAATGATGTTTTTCACATTTTAAAAATGTATCCCACTATCTCGACTAGAAACACTGAAAAGCTGGTATAGATATGGCCCTCACCCCCATCTACAAATTTAGAAGTGGGTCCTACTTAGTACTTGGCATGATCTCATTATTCGATATTTCAGTCATCATGAACTTAATCTGTTAAGTTCATTTGCCCAATGTCTGGCACAGAGGACACATTGGTTGAATAATGAGATGAATAAAGTTAATTCAAGTCAATGACTCAGATTTTTTAAAATGGTTAATAGAGATTTCATATACACTAGGCCACAAGGAAGTAGGCCTTTAAAGTTGATGGAATTGCACAATGTTGAAATGAAAAGAAACTGACCTAGATTTCAATTATGCATTGAGAAAATACATCTAAAGGATATGTGGATAGGAAAAACAATGAATAAACAGGGTTCAGCTTTGGCAGGACAGTGGCAGGACCTTTAGGATCAAGTTTCAAGTTCTGCTTTCTTGCAGGACCACACTTAATTTCCTTTCCATCCCCGTGTGGTCAACAGCAAGATCAGAGAGGTAAAGGAATCTCCCCGAGTTATTCTACTGGTTTATAGCAAACCCAGAATGTAACTGACTTTGTGTGATAATGTGTTCTGTGCTCTGCTGAGATTGGTGTTGCTCAGTGGGTTGAGTATTGTCCCATACACCAAGAGGACATCAGCTTGATTCCTGGTTGGAGCACATTCACGGGTTGTGGACTCAATTCCAGGAGGGGTGTACAAGGAATGTTTGTCTCTCTCTCTCCCCGCCTCTCCCTCCTTAACCCTCTTCCTCTAAAATCAATCAAAATATAAATAAAGTCTATGCAAAATGCTTTCATTTTACACTACATTCCAACATAATCAGAATACAAATTGTCTGAGTAAACCATTTATAGTCAATTAGACCCCCTCACATGCATAAGAAGGAACAACATGTAATTATATATTGTGAAATATTTATTTCTAATTACAAATAAATTAAATTTTGTCTTGATCATGGTGTAGCATGGGTAACAGTCTTCATATGACAATGGTAAACTACATTGCTACACTTTGCTACACCGAGGAACGGTGTGTTGGTTCCTAAGACCATGGGAAATATGTGTTTTCCGATGGTCTTAAGCGACCCCTGTGAAAGGGTCGTTCTACCCCCAAAAGGGGTCGCGGCCCTCAGGTTGAGAATCGCTGCTCTAGAGGAAGTGGAAAGAGGATGAGTGGGTAAGAAGAAAGAGAAGAGAATAATAATAATAAATAAATAATAAATAAATAAATATATAATTACATGCATAAGAAGGAACATGAGAGAGATGAAATGGTGGCAGAATAGATGGACGTGTCCCGAGTCTTGTCCTGGAGCAGATAGAATGAGCAACTAAATCGAACAACATTCATCCTGAATTGGCAAAGTAGACACAGCTGGTGAGGCAATTAGCAGCGGGGAGGGCAGAGATTGCCTGGAGGACAGTAAAATCAGGGATCTGGGCTTGGGAGAATTGCAAGACCTCTGACCCTCTGACCCACAGGCCCAGAGCCGCATCCCTTGGGACAGGCACAGCGTCTGACTATGGAAAGGAGGTCCGCAGGACTGCTGGTGGCAGGGGATTATAGATTTGGGCCCACAGTCAGGACAGCCTGAGCCCAGAGGGGGAATTCAGGACAGGTCCCCAGACCACGTGGAGCTGGGGGAAAGGAGCTCGCAGAAGTGCAGCTCTTTCCCCGCTCTGTGGTCTTTGCTGAATCAAGTTCACAGGACCTTTCTGATGCAGACAATCAGCCATGGCTGCGGTGAGCACTTGTGGAGTCTGGGGAGACCTAGGGAGAGGAGAGGGTCCAGGAGGGGTGGCCATGAGTCTAGGGTTGAGTTATACCAGACAAGCTGGACGTAGGCAGCCATTTTCTCCTAAAGAGATAGCCCCGCCCTGCAGTCTCCAGGCAGCCAGACTACACCCTGAGTGGTATAAAGGAAAAAAATCTGAAGAGCCCCTGAGAGTCCAAAGGGACTGGCCTGAAGAGAGGCCTTCAGTCCCAGTAATAGGGCACTGAGAAGCCACAGATAGTATAGAAGAGTGGGATCTTAAACCAGCCAACAGAATGACACTTCACTTTTTCATTTTTATTATTTTGTTATTTCTTTTTTCTTTCTTATTTTCCCTTTTCATTTATTTCTTATTTTCTATTTCTTTTTGCATTATTTCCCATCATTCTATTTTATTTTCTTATTTTTTATCCTATTTTTAAAAATCAATTTATTTATTTATTATTATTATTCTCTTCTCTTTCTTCTTACCCACTCATCCTCTTTCCACTTCCTCTAGAGCAGCGATTCTCAACCTGTGGGCCGCGACCCCTTTTGGGGGTAGAACGACCCTTTCACAGGGGTCGCTTAAGACCATCGGAAAACACATATTTCCCATGGTCTTAGGAACCAACACACCGCTCCTCCGTGTAGCAAAGTGTAGCAATGTAGTTTACTGTTGTCATATGAAGACTGTTACCCATGCTACACCATGATTCAAGACAAAATTTCATTTATTTGTAATTAGAAATAAATATTTCACAATATATAATTACATGTTGTTTTTGTGATTAATCACTATGCTTTAATTATGTTCAATTTGTAACAATGAAAATACATCCTGCATATCAGATATTTACATTACAATTCGTAACAGTAGCAAAATTACAGTTATAAAGTAGCAACAGAAATAATTTTATGGTTGGGGGTCATCACAACATGAGGAGCTGTTTTAAAGGGTCGCGTGGCATTAGGAAGGTTGAGAACCACTGCTCTAGAGTGAACTGGGGTGCTCTGCATATTCATCTAATTCTTAACTTTACTTTCTGTGTATAAGATTTTGCATCCACCCTCTTTACTGAAAATTTGGTATAAGTTTTGGTTTACCTATTTGTTCTCTGGTGTTTTCCCCATATATATATATTTCCTTTTTCTTTTTTCTCATACCATTTTTCTCTCTTTGATATCGTTTGTGCTCTCTTTACTCTCCCCTAATTCTCTTTTCTCTGGTGGTCACTTATTTTGGGGTTATCAGTGTTCTGAGTACATTAGGGTTTTGTTCCCTTTATGTCACGTCATGTTGAGGTGAATGTTTCCATTTGGCCAATGTGCTAGAGAGTAAGCCACATAAGCAGACACCCGGAGAGAAGACTCATCCACGAAGGGGTCAATAATACTCTAGGCTGAGACCTGTTTGGCTCAGTGGATAGAGCATGGGCCTGGGGATTCAAAGGTCCCAGGTTCGATTCTGGTTGGGGGCATGTACCTTGCTTGCGGGCACAACTCCATTAGGGGGCGTGCAAGAGGCGGCTGATTGATGTCTCTCTCTCATTGATGTTTCTGACTTTCTATCCCTCTCCCTTCCTCTCTTTAAAAAAATCAATAAAATATATTTTAAAAAAATAAAAATAATACTTTAGACTAGTGGTTCTCAACCTGTGGGTCACGACCCCTTTGGGGATCGAATGACCCTTTCACAGGGGTCGCCTAAGACTATTGGAAAACACCTATTTCCCATGGTCTTAGGAACCAACACACGGCTCCTCGGTGTAGCAAAATGTAGCAATGTAGTTTACTGTTGTCATATTAAGACTGTTACCCATGCTACACCACGATCCAAGACAAAATTTCATTTATTTGTAATTAGAAATAAATATTTCACAATATACAATTACATATTGTTTTTGTGATTAATCACTATGCTTTAATTATGTTTAATTTGTAACAATGAAAATACATCCTTCATATCAGATATTTACATTACAATTCATAACAGTAGCAAAATTACAGTTATGAAGTAGCAATGGAAATAATTTTATGGTTGGGGGTCACCACAACATGAGTAATTCTATTAAAGGGTCACGGCACTAGGAAGGTTGAGAAACACTGCTCTAGACCCACTTACAGAAGCAGGAAGAAGGCAGCAGTGAGGGAGAGAGTGTGAGCGAGTAAAGGTGCAAAAGAGGAATGTGTGGTCATGTGGGGTGTGTGTATGTGTGTAACTGAGGCACAGTTAGATCCCACAGGACCTATGGGGGCAGGCTGACTGGGCTAGCTTAACTAAGTTTTGGAGGAAAAAGAGTAAAGTTTGAAGCAACCTGGAATTAGGTGTCTGAGAGACATACCAGTGAATACCTTCATGGTCAGTTGGAACAAGACTAATTCTGAGCTAGAAAGAGAGTTATGGGGCACTTATCATAACTATGTGGTATCTAAAGACCAGGAAGTGGAGATCACCCAGGGAGAATGTGCACAGAAAGAAGAAACAACTCAGGAAGAGCCTTGAGAAACACTAAAAATAAAAGGATAGGGCAAAAAAGTAAAGAGAGAAGAGCTGGAATAAAGTAGGAGAAGAATGGAGAGATCAGGTAACAAATGATTCAAGAATGAGATGGTATTTAAAGATTACTGAAATGTCAAGCAAAACAAATTGAGAAATATCTTTCAAAGGAAATCTCCAGGGTGCTGTAGAGAGATAAATACTAGTGAAACACAGAATAAGTTGATACCAAATATGGAGATGTGATAGTTTATTTTAAAAGTTACTAAAATAATATATGTACAGCACTTCCCACATATAAGGGTAAGGAAAGTTGTGACAAAGTAAAGATTTCTTTTGCAAAGTCTCTCTTCTCTAGCTGAAAGTAAGTATGCAAACTCTTGATATAAGGAAGTGTTTATAAAATATAGTTTTATAATATTTCAAAGACTGGATTATACAGATTTCAAACAGATCCTGAAGGAGAGAACTCAAGCACTTTGTTTAGCATGCGGTTCATTCATGACAACACACTCTATTTTATATCAATATTTACTGTAATATAATGCACACATATTCTCCCATTAATTCAAGGAATGTTTTTTCAAAGGTAATATAACCACAACAGCGGCAAAATTATGTATTAAGCCTTATGGGAAGCTGAATGGGGGCCCTTCTGTCTTCACATAAAGTTTTAGTTACACCCTTTTGATACAAAAGGCTTCTCCTAGTACTATGAAGTAAGCATAACACTTATGATAAGATTTTGATATAAGTAAGCTTACTCTATCCTAAGGAGTAGTAATAAGCAAGAAAGTATGAAAATTATATCATAAGGAATAGTGAATATTAACTACTGTCTACTGCAGTTGTTCTTTGACTTAAATAATTTCATTCACATAAATTCATATGCAGAAGTGAATGAGACACAAATATTTCAATGGGATTCTAATTTCATGACTTTCCAAGAGCAACAGAGAATAAAATCAGTGCTTTTGTTAAAAAATCTTCAAGTTGGTACAGGCTGGCTTTGCTACTATTTGGGGAACAATAGGGATCATATGGATCAGACGAAAGCAGATCTAGACTTAGGACACTGACCTTAGTGTTTTTAAGTTTCCCTATAACACTCAATGTTTTTCTCTGGTGGAGAACTTTACAGGTGTTACCAATTATAGTTACTTTTAAAGAGTCTAATAGCATAACAACTGTACAGTATAAGTTCTATGAGAGAAGGGTCATATCTATTTTATTCATCTCCATATCCCCAGGATCTAACACACTTTCTTAAAAGAGTGGATACTTAATAAACATTTGTTTAATAATTGCAGTGTGTCCCCAAAAATGTATATACACTTTGAGTAATTGTTAATTCCAATGGGTTAAATCTGAAAAGAAAGAAACATCAATTGAGCTGTCAGCTGTTAAAATGTATATACATTTTTTGGGGATAGCATACCTGTACTATTTAAGGAATGTGCACTTATACAGTTTCAGAAAAAAACAACAACACCTAATAAAGATCAATGTAGCTGGTAAACTTACTGTGAGAATTTTTCATGTAGCACTTTAGAGGGCTTCCATTAGAAAGACCAGTTAATTATTTGACAATCAAAAAGATATTATTCAAGAAAACTAGTCCAGTAGCCTAGTAGGAGGGATTAGCACTTATAGTCCTATATAATAAAAGGCTAATATGCAAATTGACCAAGTGGCAGAACAACTGGTCACTATGACCTGCACTGACCACCAGAGGGCAGATGCTCAAGGCAGGAGCTGCCCCCTGGTGGTCAGTGTGCTCCACAGGGTGGGAGCATGGCTCAGCCAGAAGCTGGGCTCATGACTGGCGAGTGCAGTGGCAGTGGTGGGAGCCTCTCCTGCCTCCATGGAAGTGCTAAGGATGTCAAACTGATAGCTGAGGCCTGCTCCCAGACGCTCTCAGATTGGGAGAGGATGCAGGCTGCACTCAGGGACGCCCCCCAAGTGAACGAATTTCATGCACCAGGCCTCTAGTTATATAATAAAAGGGAATGTTTTTACATCACACTGCTTTCCACTGTGAGATGTTTAGTTACTGTTATATTGTTCTATTATTGGTATGAAAATTAATTTAATTACTATTAACTCATTCTCCATTTAGAAATTAAAAATAACACAAAAGCAAGTTAATGGTTAATAATCTTTCAAAACTTGGTTGCCTCTACATTGACTAACCACTGAGCTCAAGTGTGTGTGTGTGTGTGTGTGTGTGTGTGTGTAATTTTTACAAAATGACTATATTATAGGATCAGATAAGTGATCATTACAACCTATAAAGCTTGCTTTAGATACTTATTAAACATAGACTTTAAAATTAAGACAAACACAAGCTATTTTGATAGAATTTTCAATTTGTGTGATTTGCTAGTAATTTTTTCTTTAAAAATGTGGGAATTTTAGCATCAATAAAAACAAACTACATTTTCAGTAAGTTCTGTTCTTCATAACTGTCCATTCCCAAGTAGTTTCTATAGATGGCGCATAATTTATAACAGATCTATGAAATTTGTTTAAAGTTCCAATATTAGTTTTTTTAATTATATATATATGTAATTTATTTTTACCTTTAATTTTCAAATGCCCTGCTAAAAAATAACATGTTGTTATTTATTTGGAAAGACATGACCAGAACATCCCTACTATCTCTAATTATATAGTAGAGTATATATTTTGAACTAAGAATGTATTACCTAATAGATATAACTGAAAAAGCAGGTACTCAAGGGGAAAAACAGTTAAGCTTATAGTGAAGGAGAAAGAGGAGGTAGCAGATAGAAGTGGAGGCTCATACTTTTGACAATGCAAAGAGCTTTGTCAGAGTCACCCATTTTTTATATACAAAATGTTTCTCCCTACCACCTACAACATTGCTGAACAGAAGAGAATTGTTGTCTCTGAGCAGGAAGGTGTGATATCAGCCAAAGGTGCCTTTAAGGTCCCCATTTGTTGAGTTGGCAACAGAAATACTAATGCGTACATAGGAATATTTTGGCCACAGAACTATGAAAACACATCACAACTCACTGATAAAACAATAAAACCACAGGAAGCAAACATCCTATCTAATAAAAGAGCAATATGCAAATTAACTATAATGCCGCTACACCCACAAATCATGCCCACCAGCCACACCCACCAGCCAATCAGAGTGAAAATCCAAATTAACCCAACCAAGATGGCTACAGCCACAGAGAGAGCAGGAGGGAGGCTTGGGCTGCTCCTGGAGATGAAGGAAGCCAAGCTTTCTGCACAGCCCAGGCCTCTGCTTAAGGCAACAGAGTTTCAATGGGTATGCAAGCAGAAGGCTTGGTTCTGCTCCAGGCTACAAAATTTCAATAGTAGAAGACAAATAAGTCCCAGATACCAAGGCCTCCACTTGGGTTGCTGGGGGGCATGGCTGGCCTGCAAACCACTACCTGGGCAGGCCCCTTGCCCAGGCCACCCCATGCCCCAAGGGAACCCCCACCCTTATCTGGGACACCCTTAAGGGCAAACCAGCTGGCTCCCACCCATGCACCAGGCCTCTATCCTATCTAATAAAAGAGTAATATGCAGATTGACCATCACTCCAACACACAAGATGACTGCCCCATGTGGTCATAAGATCCTGCCCTCATGTGAACACAAGATGGCCACCACAAGATGGCCAGCAGGGAAGGGTAGTTGGGAGGGACCAGGCCTGCAAGGGAGGGCAGTTGTGGGCAATCAGGCCAGCAGGGAGGGCAGTTGGCAGGGACCAGGCCTAAAAGGGAGGGTAGTTGTGGGTGATCAGGTCAGCAGGGGAGGGCCGTGCGGAGGGACCAGGCCTGCAAGGGAGGGCAGCTGCAGATGATCAAGCCTGCAGGGGAGATCAGTTAGGGGTGACTCTGCCCAGAGGGTAGGGCAGTTAGGGGCAAACAGGCTGGCAGGGGAGCAGTTAGGCATCAATCAGGCTGGCAGGGGAGTGGTTAGGGGGTAATCAGCTTGGCAGACAGAAGTGATTAGGGGCAATCACAAAGGCAAGCAGGTGAGTAGTTGGGAGCCAGTGGTCTTGGATTGTGAAAGGGATGTCTGACTTCCCATTTAGCCCTGATCCAGGCAGTCGGACATCCCTCAAGGGGTCCCAGATTGGAAAGGTAGCAGGTTGAGCTGAAGGACATCCCCCCACCCTCGTGTATGAATTTCCTGCACCAGGCCTCTAGTAATTTATGATGGTTCAAGGAAAAGTCCTAGAACTTGCCATGCTCAGTCCAAAGTCAGGACTGAAACTCAGTCTTATTATTATTTCAAATGCTAGTGTATTTGGTCTTTTCGTTTATTTGTTCTTTACCTCACTGCACTTGCTTATTCGCCTTGCAACAATGAGTTGGATCATTCCTCGCTTGTTCCCTTCAGTGGACATGGACCTTCTGAGAGTTTCCATGGCATCTTGGTTTGTCTTGCCCAACAGGGATTCCCCATTCACTGCTATCAGCTGATCATTCACCCGCAGCCTTCCATCCTGAGAAGCAAATAGGTAAAAACAATTCTGTTACAAAAGAAGTTGCTTTCATTTTGGTTAAACTAATAAAATAACAATACCAGAGAGAGAGAGAGAGAGAGAGAGAGAGAGGGGGGGGGGGGGGGTTGGGTGGGGAGGAACTTTAATCCTAATGGACTTTGCCAATTGACTTACTAGCATAAAGTCCAAGCAGTCACTCTAGCCTTTGTCCATTTCAATCATTTATACATTTGTAAATTATCATAATCTGTTTACCAATATAGCATACTAATTCAAAGGATACAAAGTGATTACTTAATTCCTTCCAGAGACAAGCACAAAGTTTATTTACAACCCAACACAAGCCAAAGCTCAAGGCTATTAGACAAGTGCAGAGAGAGAAATGCTCCCTTAACAAACAACCAGGGAATTTCCTCTAGACTGAGAAATAGGAGAAGTGATCCATACACAGTGGAGGGGAAAAGAAAAGATGAACCTTTATTTTATGGCAGCTCAGAGCCAAAACCTAATCTTGGTCTTTGCATAGGTTATCTTCATTTAACTAGTATGCTTATGGGTTGTAAAATCTGAGACAAAAAATGGGGAGATGAAGCCATGGACACCCACCCCAAAGTGAGAGATCACTGATTTTTATTCTAGTTGATTGATCATGGTTAGAATATTATGGGGCGGGGGGGAGGGGACACAAACACAGAAAATATTTGTTAAGTGTTATAGGATATCAGAATATGCCAACACAAAATATACCACTTTGGCATAAGGATGATTCTGAGCTGATGGCAACTGAGAAATGGCAGACACAGCAGGTGTTTTCTGCTCTCCCTTGTGCCTGAACAGAAGACATGCATTTCCACCAAAACTGGTTTTGATCAGTGGATACAGCATCGGCCTGTGGACTAAAAGGTCCCAGGTTTGATTCCGGTCAAGGGCATGTACCTTGGTTGTGGGCACATCCCCAGTATGGGGCATGTAGAAGGCAGCTGATGGATATTTCTCTCTCATTGATGTTTCTAACTCTCCCCTTTTCTCTCTGTAAAAAAAAAAATCAATAAAATATATTAAAAAAAAAAAGACATGCATTTCCTTTATTAAGGTGTCCCCCACTTCTCCCAAACCAGGAAGGAAGGACAATGTTCAACGCCAGAGACATAGATGGCAAAGAGATTAGTTTGCATAAACAAACCTTACAAAATAAAGCTTATCTATCATTAATTTTCCTGGTATAATTACCTTCCCAAAATTTACAGCTCCTAGAAGCCCAAACGCTTTTTCCTTTTATTAAACACAATGTATTGATTGCTTTTTGCTTAAATGGAACATAACCTTCAAAGCCTCGCTGTTTCTTCAGTTTACTCTTCCTGGAGCCACAATGCACGTAAAATTTAAAATATTAACTTCAATAAAGTGTTAACCTTTTTGTCTTATTAATTTGTCTTTTGTCTCCCAAATTTAATTAAGGGGCCTCAGAAACACAACCTGTGAGTTATAGAAAGTCTGTCTTCCTCTGCAGTGTATACATTTCCAAAATAGCTATAGGGGTAAAATTAAACATTTTTGTTAATGGACATAAGTTCGATAAAGTTGGTATTTGCTTACTTTAGATGCTGCTCCTCCATTAATAATGGACTTGACAAAGATTCCCAAATCCGCATGGTTCTCTTTTGACCGGTTACCTTTGACACTGACACCAAGACCTGCGGATCCTGAATCATTAAGTGGAACTTCAAATGTCAAAAATTCTCTGGTGCCATCAGGTGTGAGAACAACATCCTCCTCGTCTGCTTTCTAATAGGGAACAAAATTGCAACGTACATTATATTCCAATGTTTCTTTCTCATAGGTATTTTTAAAGGGCTAATGGGCAGTTCTTAATCATAAAAGGCACAGTATCTCCACCAGAGTTCCATGACAAAATCCAGGGTAGCAGTGCATCTGTACCCCTTCCAAAGATTCCCGGGGACAGCTGTTATTATTTACATACAGAACTTATTTAAATGTTGAATTAAACCCAAAATGGATTATCAGAAAGATAGGGGAGAATATAGTGAAAAGGATTGAAAACATTAGACTCCTACAGTTTGGGATTTTATTTATTTTTTTTGTGGGGGAGGGTGCGGTGAGGAGAAGAGAGAAGCAGGAGGGTGGGTTTCTGTTTGTACATTGTGGGGCAAAAGTAGATTTACAGTTCTGAGTAAACTGATCAGAGTTATTTATTAATCACTGTATTATTTTCAAAACAAAAAACTGTGGACCACTTTTGCCTCAGCCTGTATATATTCTAAGCCACAGAAGAAAAACAATACACACATCAAAATAAATAAATATAACTCATTTGTTCCTTGCTTTTCATTAGGAACTTTCAATGTTATTAATAGTTTTATGCAGAGAAGATTTTTCACAAAACTATACCATACATAATTTTAGGACTATAGATACAATCCTTAAAGGCCATTCGAAAGCTTCCCCCCACAGGAGAACAAAGACCAGGAAAAATTTGCTGGACACCAGGAGTCAGACCATATAAGGAACAGAAACTGTCTGAAGGTACCTGATGGCACACCTGCATCCCATCTGCATTCCAAGCCCACTAGCTCAGCCCCCAGACCCACTCACAAGCACTTCCCAATTCATAGAAGGATGAAACTCCAGCTCCTAGGTGCTACCATCATCGAACAAATGTCCCCTTGGCTTTTGCTATACAGCCTTTGGATATCCCACCCTTTATTCCTTCTTTAAATAAATTCAATTTTCCTTTATCCACTCTCCGAGATGGCTATTTAGCCTGCCCAAGTACCACCCATTGTTAACCTTTCACATACTACAGAAGGGATGTTTCAAGTGATATTGTTTAATTAATTAGCTGTATATGCAATTTTTAATGCCATAATTACAGTCATCAAGGCATAAAAGACTGTTTTAGAATACAACATATTTTAACATACATAGACTTTTGCCCATCTTAACACAGCAAGGAAGAAATGAAAGCTTCAAGTCTAACCTAATTAAATGCAGTGAGATGACATATTCTATCAATAAAAATTGCCCTAGCCAGTTTGGTTCAGTGAATAGAGCATCGGCCTATGGACTGAGGGTTCCCCAGGTTAGATTCCAGTTAAGGGCACATGCCCGTGTTGCAGGCTCAGTCTACAGTAGGGGGAGTGCAGGTGGCAGCAAATCAATGATTCCCTCTCATCACTGATGTTTCTATCTCTGTGTCCCTCTCCCTTCTTCTCTGAAATCAATAAAAATATATTTAAAAAAATATATATGCCACAAGATGAAGCCATGCGCCTCCTGTCATCCTCCTCCTCAATAATCCCATCCATGGCCAAGACTTCAACCACCTAGATGTCTATACTAGTCACCTCCAAATGAGGAAGACTAGAATTCTTTTTCTAACTCAGCATTTCAAACCACATAATGAACATGTAGCAAGAGATTCTCAAACCAAAACTAAATGCCTTATCTAGTACTATAACCTATTTACCCTCCTCTTTTCCCAATTTTGAAAACTTAGACCAGCGTCCACCTAGTCCCTCAAATTAGAATTTTCAAGTTATAATTGATGAATAGCTAACTATAGGGTGTCCCCAAAAAATTTGAATAATTATAAAGGGAGTGCTTATTAAAATATATTTCATTTTCAAAATTGAGCTATCAGGTGTTAAAGTGTGCATACATTTTTTGTGGGGACACCTTGTATATAGCAGTACATAATTAGGCTGAAATAAAACGGATCCTTTAAAGATTGTGCTTTTAGAGAATGGTTCAATTACACATGAAAGCAGACTAGTGCAGAGTAATGAAACTATGGGTAGATTTCAATTGTACTCTTTGTATCCCGAGAAAGGTTTCATTTTCTAAAAACAATCAAAATTAACATAATTCTAAAATACTTTTTAAAGGAACTTAGGGATCTGACATGCAAACTTCAATATCTCAATTAGATGAAATAATTTTTGGAAGTACAGAATTTATCAGTAAGAAACTATTTTTATAATTTAATTTAAGAGGTATGCTAGTTTTACAGAGATAAGTCCATAATAATGTAGTAATTCATAAAGTAATGCTCCTACTTTATTAATATTCAATGTTAACATTTTATGGTAGGACTTTCATTGTGCCAGCTCAACAGACAGCCTCATAGTTATGAGAATAAGGTACATTTCAAAGACACAAAATAATCCTAATATATAAAAACCCAGGATCCAGAAAGTCGAAAATGAACAAAGGCTTGACAGACCAGAAGTCAGTCCTGCAATCAGTGCTGAGTTGCTGTGATGACCCAGCACTGGCTGCCATTGGTATGGGCACAGTGACCCAGCACTGCGAGGGGGCTGCAGATCAGGCCTGGAGAAGCAGGTCTGATCCGCAGCCTCCGTGGCAGCTATTGATCAGCTGCTGCCTCTCAATTTCTCTCCGGGCTTTGCCAGCAACCATGCCCCTGTTTTTCTCTGGGTCTCTGCGGGACTGCTGATCATCCCTGTCTCTTTGTTCAGGCCTGGAGATACTGATTGGCATAGAAACTGACCATTCAAAACCAAATCTGGGTGAACTGTGAGGAGCCAATGACTGCCTAGAAGGTAGAGCTTTTGACGCTGACTGGCATAGAAACTGACCATTCAGAACCAAATTGGCCAGCAGTGGAGAGCCATTGGGGGCAAGATCTGGCTGGCAAGGGAAGGGCAGTTAGGGATGACCAGGCAGGCAAAGGCTGTTTGGGCAAGATCAGGCTAGCAGGGGAGAGTATTAGGGGTGATCATGCAGCCAGGCAGAGGCAAATAGGGGCAATCAGGCAGGTAGGCAGAGACAGTTAAGTGCAATCAGGCAGGCAGGTGAATGGTTAAGAGCCAGCGGTCCCAGATTAGAAGAGGGATATCCAATTAGAAAGGGTGCAGGCGGGGCTGAGGGAACACCTCCCTCCCGTACACAAATTTTGTGCACCACCACTAGTATTGGTAATATTAAAGCAGGAAAACTACACCATAAAGATATAAAATAAGAATGGCTTTGTAAAGATTCAGGGCAGAAGCTACATTAACTATACAAAATGATTAAACTTTAGTATCACAGTAAATATAAAGCCTAAGCCAGCTCATTATAAAAACTTTATCTTTAAAACATTCCTATAGAATACTTATAGCTCAAATAAAATGAAAGTATTGGAGAGAAATAAACATTAAGTATTCACATCAAAATACTGATATCATTTGATATACTGATAACATTATCACATACAGTGGTACCTCAAGATACGAGTTTAATTCATTCCGTAACCTTGAGGCGTGGGAAACTATGAGATGCTGGAGTCGCACGCAGTAAACTGGTGGGTTGTGTGCAGCTGGCCGATCCACACAATTACTCCTATCTCAAATGTTACTTGTATTTCAAAGCAAAAATCACTCGCTCGACAGTTCGTATCTCAAAAATCTCGTATGTTAGGGCATTCGTATCTCGAGGTACCACTGTATTTAGTATACTGATATCATAGCCACATATGTATTATACTGACATCATTATCACATATGTAGTATACTAAAATCATTTTTACATATTTATTATGCTGACATCATTATCACATACTTAGTATACTGATATCATTACCACATATTTATATACTGATGTCATTACCACATATTTATTATACTGACATCATTTATCACATATTTAATATACTAAATGCTTCATTACAGAGAACTGTTACAAGTTTTCAGAATATATGATCTCTTCATTCTGATACAAAGGAGGAGCCAATTTTCTAACACCCTAATTATTAATCCATACAGATTCTGAATTTATTTCTATAAAATTTGCTCTTCAAACCATATACATAATTGTGTCCCTCATATACATACATGTACACTCAAAGTGATTTTTTTCCATCAGTGCAACCAGTCAGTTCTTCCTTTCCTCATTACTCTATTGACATTTTGACCTTTTAATGCCCAGAATAAACAGAGCATTTTTACTGAGCATATTAAAAGCAAAGAACTTGCAGGATAGGTAATTTGAAAGCTATTTTCTTCCCCACTATCCTCAGAACAGCAGAAAAGACACATTCTTCTATCCGCAATGAGACAGCAAAATCAGACACAAGTCCAAATACCAAGGCCCAACTTTCCTTCCTCTCCAACAACAGTCATGCATCCGCTATGAGAAGAAATAATTATGTTGATTATATTAGCAGCAAAAAATTAATCATGAGAAATCTGAGCTTCAACATATGTAAATTTTGGTGAGTGTACAAAATAGTAGAGAGGCCAAAGAAACAGGATTTGATATGTATCATGAGTCCATAAAATTAAAAATATTAGTAAAATAGCTGATATGGGGCTCAGAAAATAAAAGAAGTGACTCAGCACAAATTTTATCACTTGTGAAATCTGATTCCTGTTAATATTTTAGCCTTTGGTCCTGACACAGAGCTCCTAAACCCATTCAAATTTTCTTTTTTTAAACTATATTTTTTTTTATTGATTTCAGAGAGGAATGGAAAGGGAGAGATAGAAACATGAATGATGACAGAGAATCATTGATCCACTGCCTCCTGCATACCCCCTACTGGGAATTGTGCCCACAATCCTAGCATGTGCCCTGACCTGAAATCAAACTGCAACTTCCTGGATCAATAGGTCGATTCTCAAACGCTGGCCAGCCCTTAGAATTTTCTGAGTGATAAGAGCATCTTATGTTCTAATGAGGTGATTTTTGGTGGGTGACCACAAAGACCAAGCTATGAAGAAGCTTGACATTTTCATTCCTACCTCCACTCTCCAAAGAGATAAAAGGGAATAGAAATGAAGTTAATAATCAATCATGAAGCCTCAATAAAAATCCCAAAAGTATGGAGTTCAAAAAGCTTCCAATTTAATAAACAAATCTACATACTAGGAGGGTGACACACCTCTACCCACAGGTACAATAGTTCCTGAGGTTGAGACCTTCCAGACTACACTCTAAATATCTTTTCTAATGACCATTCATTCATATGCTTTAAAACATCCTTTGTAACAAATCAACAATAGTAAGTAAAGTGTTTTCCTGGGTTCTGTGAGTAGTTCTAGCAAATTACTGAATTCAAGGAGAGAGTTAGAAGTTTGTAACCTGGGGACCCACTCCTTAACATTGGTATCTGGAGAGGGTGACAGTCTTGTGGAACTAAGTCTTTAACTTGTGGGGTCCACAATAACTCCAGGTTAATGTCAGGAATGCTTGGTGTAAAAAAGCTCACACATCTGGTAGGTGTGAGTAGAGAAATACAAGTTTGTTCCTGCTCGTGACTTCGCCTTAATTTACTGATTTCTCTGTTACTCCCTCTCCATAGAGCTAATATTTTTATTGCATAATTTATGATAAATTAATAACATGTGAATATTCCCACAGGAAATGGAAAAAACACATGAATGAGTAATTCATTAAAGATGAGTTGCTTTAAAAAATAACTAAAAGTTTCAATTTTGCTTGCAACAAGACACACAATCAATAAAAGTTATCAAATTGCTAAAAAAAATAAGTTATTTTAAGTAATGATATTCAAGAATTCAAAAGATGTGGTAAATAGGGCATGTTCTTCACTGCTAGTGAAAAGATAAAGTTATACTATATATGGAAGCCAATTTGACAATGCTTATTGCTTAACCCAGAAATATAACTTTTAATAATATGTCATTTAAAAGCTAATTGTGGTTAGGAAAAAGGTTTAACTATTGGGGTGGACACTGCTAAAATCACAATAGTTAACAATTGAAAATAAGCTATATGTATAATATTAAGTAGATTAAGATATACCTACACAATGGAATACCATTCAACTATTAAAATGAGACAAAAAACATCTGTAACTAAGAAACTGGATTTTGCCCTGTGGACTAAAATAATTTCCAGTACTTCACACTCACCATCAACCTTGATATCCTATTCTTCTAAATTGTTCAGTGTCTGTCTTTTCAGTAAAAGCTTCATGAGGAAAGGATATATTAGTTTTTCCCTCTGCCTGGGAGGTAACATTTATAAGCTACATGACATATGACTGGGATATAATATGTATCATTTACATAGGTAAAAAAGAAAATCATTTTTTAAAATGCACATCAAAATGGTGGCACTTAAGTCACATAATTGCAGGTGATTGTTATATATTTTTCTCTGCTTGACTTAATTTTCTACCATTAATATACATTACTTTTGTGCATTATAAAACCACCATTCTGTACCATTCTTTAATACTCCTCCTTCAAAAACACAGTGTGGGAGAGAAAGAAATATTGGGACTGGTGCTGGGAAGGGAAGACTGGCTCTTACAAAACAATTACACCATCACATCCTCACATATAACAAATGCTCTTATAAAAGTGAATATTATACTTAAATATGTTATCATAAATAGTAAACATTTCTGTTTTTAATTAAGAAGATAATTTTTAAATATAGAGGTCATTTAGATTTTTGCATAAAAAAATAACCCTCCAGTCATACTTACTCCCAAAGTTGCTTAATGTTAAATATTTTAGTTTATCCTATATGTGAAATGAATGTTTATGCGTATTATTTGTGATACTTTAGGGTTAATTTTTTCTATTGGCAAAGTTAACAATGTCACATCTGGCTTTATTGTGCTCTTTTCTAATTCAAATATTGGGTGTTCCTTGATAACACAAATACTGAAAAATAAATGATTCATACCATTATTGATATGTAATGTTAAGCCAGAAAAAAAATCCTTATCTATTCAAATAAATGTCACAAAACCAAAACTGAGGAACATTTACAAAGTAATTTGCTCTTCAAAATTGAAAACTAAATATAAAATAAAGATATGTTTCAAATTAAGGGAGACCAAGGAGACATCTGATCCTAAAAGAGAACCTGAACAAGATTTTAACGCTTATGCACTCCAACATTCATTTATTTCTGCATGCTATTAGAATGTGTAAAAGTGGGAGGGGGAGGAATAGAAGAAAATTATATGTCAAAAATGGGAGAATGCGGAGGAGGGAGGAATGGAAGAAAGTTATATATCAAAAGTGGGAAATTAACAATTGAGGAAAGTGGGTGAAGGGCATAGTGAAGCTCTTTGAACAATTCTAAAACTTTTCTGAAAATTCTGGAATATCAGATTAACAATCATCCCTACTAAATTATTCAGAATAGTTTTTCTGTATCTAATATAGTTTTTATTTTTAAATCAGATATTACTACCAATATAATTTCTAAAATAATCTGAGTTCAATAGCAAAAAGAATCACTAAATTTTAAAGATATCTATTTTGTTATTATACCACAAAAAGACAATAAAAAATAGGATATGTTTCCCAAAGAAAAGCATACTAAACATTAAGAAATCCTTATCTTAGTATAGTTATAATAAGCAATTTCAAATGAAATCCTTAAACATTGACAGATCACTATATGAGCCATTACTATTTTTAATATCATGAAAATATTAATATATCCCAATTAGATTTTTAAATAAGTTTGAATAATTTAAATTACATTTATCTAATTACTTTATAAATTTAAGGTAAGTTGGAGCATTTAAAGCACTAGAAATAGTAAATCCTATATAATAAAGAGCTAATATACAAGTAATTATCACACACTCATGCCCTTACAATGGCACCAGGCTGGGGGAATTGAGGCTGCACGCGCTGCCCTGTGGGGCTTGATGGGTGTGAGACTGACCAGGTCTGGGTCTGACGTGATTTTGAGGCACATGCGGGTGGGTGGGTAGGGACTTGACTCTGGGTACCATTGCATGCCCCAGATTCTGACACAAAGGAGATTTTCATATACATTTTACTAATTTTATCTCTGACACTTCTATTATAAAAGAAAGGGCAAATAGCAATATTAAAATATTTCCTCTAATTAAGTCCCTTTTAACGTGCACAAATTTTGTGCATCAGGCCACTAGTGTTTTATGAAATTCTTTGTGACAATAGCAATATTGGATGCTCAAAACCAACCATTAAGGTCAACATATTTAGTGTATGATAGTACCAATTTTCAACAAAATCTCAAATTATAAAGTTTTGTACACTTTCATCTATGTTCTCTAGAATATCAAAGTTAACTTACATTATAAGCCTAAAAAATTGTTTGATGAAGAGTTTTACTCAAAGAATTTGTACAAATGTTCAATAAAGATATAATGACTCATAATTTATTTTCCCATTAGGTTACTCATTTACTTTGTCTGGCTCATCTATTTTCTCCTCATCCCCAGCTTTATTGAGATATAATTGATACTGTGTTACTTTAAAGTATACCACATGCTGATTTCATAAACTTTTACACTGAAAAATGATTACAACCATAGCATTAGTTATCACCTCCAATGTCACATAACAACCATTTCTTTTGGGGGGTAAGAATATTTAGGAACTATTTTTTACCAAGAGCTATATTTTAGCAAGCATACATACTTTAACAGCTGATAACTCAATTTTGAAAATAAAATGTATTTTAATAAACACTGCCTTTATAATTATTAAAAATGTGAGTATACATATTTGGGGATACCCTATATATTCCAGTATTCATAATTATAATCACTATGCTGTACATTAAATGTCCAGAGCTTATTCATCTTATAAGTTTATTCTCTTTGATCAACATCTCCACTTTCCCTCCAATCCCCAAGCCCTGGGAACCACCACTGTACTCTCTGCTTCTATGAGTTTGGCTTTTTTAGATTCCATATGTAAGTTATACATGTATCAAACAGTATTTATCTTTCTCTCTCTGATTTATTTCACTTAGCATAATGCCCTTAAGGTAGAACATGTTGTTGAAAATGGTAGGATGTCCTTTTTCATGGCTGGATAATATTCAATTTTATGTGTAACTTACCTATAGTGAATAATGCTGCAACAAAAATGGGAGGGCAGGTTTCTCTTTGAGATCCTGATTTCATTTGCTTTGATAAATAGGATGTCCGAAAAAATGTATGTATACACTTTGAATAATTATAAATGTAGTGTTTATTAAAATACATTCCATTTTAAAAATTGAGCTATCACTTAGAGAGTGTACACATTTCGGGGGTATACTTTGTATACTCAGAAGTAGAATTGCTAGAACCTATGACAGTTCTATTTTTAATTTTTTGAGGAATTTCATACTGTGTTCCATAGTGGCTGCATGAACTTATTTTTCTACAAACAGTGAACAAGGATTCCCTTTTCTCTATATGGGCACCAATACATTATCTCTTGTATATTTGACAAGATATTCTTTTAACAAATATGAGATGTTATCTTGTGGTTTTGATTTGTATTTCCCTAATGATTAGTTGGGTACCTCTTCCTAACCTGGTAGTCATTCATATGTCTTTTTTGTGAAAAACTGTATTCAGATCCTCTGCCATTTTTTTTTACCAGATTATTTTTTTGCTAATGAGTTTTATGAGTTCTTTATACACTTTAGATTTTAACCTCCTATCAGATATATGATTTGCAAATATTTTCTCACACTCCATAGATTGCCTTTTAATTCTGTTCATTGTTTCCTTTGCTGTGCAGGGCTTTTATATTTAATTTATTCTCACTTGTTTATTTTTTTCTTTTGTTGACTTTGCTTTTGGTATCTAATCCAAAAAACAAACAAAAATATATTGCTGAGACTGATGTCAAGCAGTTTACCCTAAAAGTTTTCTTCTAGGAGTTTTATGGATTCAATTTTTATATTGAAATCTTTAATCTACTTTGAGTTGAATGTGAAATCAGTGGCCAAATTTATTCTTTTACATTTAGTAGTCAAATTTTCCCAACACCATTTAGTGAAGAGAATGTTGTTCCCCATTGCTCTTTTGTAATCAATTAATTGATAATATATGCATAGGTTTATTTCTCAACTTTCTATTCTGTTTCCTTGATGTATATGTCTGTTTTTATATCAATACCATATTGTTTTTATTACTATAGCTTTATAATATAGTTTGAAATCAGGTAACGTATTCCTCCAACTTTGCTGTTCTTTGATTTGGATATTGGAGGTCTTTTGCAGTTCCATAAACATTTTAGGATTTTTTTTTCCTATTTCTGTGAAAAATGCCATTGAAATGTTGATAGATTGCAATGGTTCTGTATTATCAATATGAGTAAAACATTTTAACAATACTAATTTTTCAAATCTATGAGTATGGACTATCTTTCTATTTATTTGTGTCTATAATATTGTCTTATAATTTTCAGCATCCAGATCTTTTACCACTTGGTTAAATTTATTCCTAACTTCATTTTACTCTTTTTTATGTTATTGCAAATGGAATTCATTTCTTAATTTCTTCAACTGTTTTCTCAATTTATGAGAGGGTAGGGGCCAATATGGTAGCATTTACTTGATCGAATGAACCTATTAATAATTATGAATATTGCCTTGCTCATTACATTTCTATATAAAGGCTATTCATAACTTATCAAGATGCCTCCTGATTTTCAGGAAGGTTCCCCAAAATTACCAAAAAATCCTTTTCTGTAAGAAGAATCCACTAACTCTTTCTGGAATTCATTTTGACATGATATTTAACCACCAAGTAAACATAGCTTATTTCTGTGGTCTGGTAACATCTCTAAACTATTTTCTAAAGCTCTATTTTAATCCAATAGCCCTGAAATTGTTTAACATACAATTATATTCTTACCTGGATCTTAATGGGGAATTTTTGGAGGGCTTACTTACTATGTAAGTTTGCATTAGTCCAGGAAGAAAGTGACATTTTGGGAAGTGAAGTCCTGAGCCAACAGGTAACTTTACTACTTCACACTAATGTTAATTTTAGGTATCAATTTGGAGGGTATTTATGAATGAGATTAAATATTTAAATTGGTAAACTTTAAATAAAACAGATTGCCCTCTACTATGTAGGTACACCTCATCCAATCAGTTAAAGGCCTAAGCAGAAGAACAGAATGGCCTCTCAGAGCAAAGGGTGAATTGTCAAACAGACTGACTTGTTCTTCATCTGTACCACTGGTTCTACTGTGTTAAAGCCTGCCAGCCTTTGGAATAGAACAGAGCTTTCCTGGGTCTTGAGCCTTGCTAGCATCCACAATTACACAAGCCAATTCATTATACTAAATATATTTCTTTATATACACACATCCTATTGGTTTTATCTGGAGAGCTCTAATATATCCATGAATATCTTATCCAACTTGGAATTCACATGAAAGTGTCCTATATCAAGTTAATGAACTTTTCAAAGGCAAAGAGTTTGTTCATGACATGGACCAAGGGACCCTGAGACGTTGCTGAATAATTCAGCTTTCTGTCCCATTCTGAATTAGGTAACCTAAAACCAAAGTTTCAAATTTCCTACTCTCATTAATGAATACAATATTTCAACAATGTAGAGGAAATTTACATCGCAAAAGTTCAAAAAAGTCTATTAGCTACAATTATGCAGTTACCCTAATCATCAGCCTTAATGCTTTTATTAATTTCTCAGACTAAATCAGTTATAGATCATTGAGAAAAATCAGTCAACAAACTAATTGAGCTTTAGGACTTATCTGTTATCAAGGAGTGTACAATAACATGACAGTTTAAATAATAGCAGAGAATTCCAAGACTTAATTTAATTGTTAGTCATCACATGGTATAAAGAGTAGGAGAGGTCATGGAAGTCAATTTGCTAAATTAAAATTTTAACAGAAAACCTTTCACAATCCAAAATGATACTCCATATAGAACAAGAGCAGAAACAAAGGCAAAGATATGAGAACACATTTTGAAAAGAAAACATTTGAGAAAAGGCTATATGCTTTTTTAGTTTACTTGGAAAACTCTCATCAGAAAAAAAAATTCCATTTGTAATTGGAACTCCCAAGCAACAAGCATATGTATAGTACTACTTCAGTTAAGGTGACTGAATTATCATTATCTCTGGATGCTCTCATGAATACACAAGGCTTGTGGGTGAGGAGTGGATTAAAATGGGCCATGAAATTCTCAATGGAATAAATATCACACTTAAAAGTCCATGCTGCTGCTTCCCCTTAGTGATTGAAAAGTTCAGGGCTAATCACCAATGCCCTCACTAAACACTGACTAAATATTTTGAAAGAACATACTATCTTATTGCTTACAGAATCATGTCCTATCTCAAACTGTCATAAGCATTAACTGATGTAGTCTATCTCTGAAGTCGTTCTTTTTTTCAGAAATTTCTATTTTATTTAGATTCTAACAAAGAATGTTCTTTACCCAGGGATCACACGAGAAAATATTGCCCCCAAGTAGCATTTCTTTTGAAACTGATTTACGGTTTGGTTATTGCTATACAGAAGTATTCAAATGCACACACTCATACACAAATAATCTACCACCCATTTGTTATCTAAGGACATTGTGACTTCTTCATGTTTGCACAGCATTCTTCCTTCAAAGTTAAGAAAGAGATTTTCACATATTTTATCTTAAAATGTTTGGTATTTTTTTAGGTTTAATTTCAGAATCAACTGGGATTTATTTTATTGTATGGTGAGAAAAAAGAAATCTAACTTTTTAAATTGAATGGCCAATAATTGTTTTAAACATTAAAGAAACCATCCTTTACCATTATTTTGAAATGCCACCCTTAACATACATCAACATAGAAGGTCTATTTGTATCATCACTAATAAGTATTTTAGTTTTAGAGTACTTTTTGTCATCATTTTAAAATAATATAAATATCACACTTGTACTCACTTTATTCTTTATAAACAATCTGTTCAATTTCCCTTACTTTTCAACCACCCCACCACACACACACGTACGCATGCGCATGCACACACACACACACACACACACACACACACACACACACACACATACCACCGTGATTCTGATTGGCTGTCAATGATCTACTGATTTTAGAAATAAAAAATTAAGATTATGAATTTTCTACAACCCATATTTATGAATGTATATATCAAGGTTATTTACTGATTTTCCTCGTAGGTATGATTTGTCATCCATCTTTGTAATTATGAAATCTTCGTAGCACTGTTTCTAATTTATTTTTAATTTTTCCAACTAAATCTAAGACTAAGTTATAAGTTATATTATCACTTGGTAGCTAGAACAGATAATAACAGTATAAACCACAAGCACTGTACTTTACAATATTGTATAGGTGTTAAATATTTTGTTGATTTGCTTATTAAATTCAAATTTGCTTATTTATGAATCTGAAAGAAAATCAAACCTGCTAATTATGTTATTCAAATTCTTCATATCCTTTCCATTTTGGGTCTACCTAATATGACAACTTTTGAAAATATATATTAATATCACCATGTGGATATGATTTTGTTAAATTTTCTTTCTCCTTACAAGAGTTTAGGAATGATAAGTTTTATGCTATGTTGTTTGATGTGTAAAAGGCCCTAACTATTAGAATGTTACCAAATTACATTATCTATCATTATAAAAACCTTTTCTTTATTTTCCTATGCCGGGCATCTGTGCTAAAAAATATATTCTATATTGGGGATAATAACAGTAAGTCACCTTAAGACAATACCACTTTGGAATTTAATAAACTTGGGTAATATCTATTTGTGCCAGGAAAAGGGAGGACAAGTTAACTTCATATTTACTTAATTAGTAAGAAGTTAGTGCCATTTATCTTTCAAACATCTCTCCATCCTGAAAAAAATAAACCTCTTACCGTTTCTTTTGAAATCTGCATCTGGCTTGGCTCTGCATTCTAGAAGAATTGAAAAAAAAACAACATAAATACAAAACTGACCAAAGACATGTTCAACACACAGCAATATAAAGCTTTAGTTGAAAGGATATTATGCTGGTTTATAAAATCCACAAAATAGAGTATGATTATATTTTGGCTGATGTATTATTCTGTCTTCCAAACTTTCATTGGGATGTTTATTTTATCTTCTGGGGGGGGGGGTGTGTATTAAGAAATTTTTCTAGATGTATGTTTTTAATTGTTCATTCACAGTATATCATCAATTTAATACAGAAATAAAAATAAATCTCAATGAAGAGCTCTTCTACCCACAGCATTATTTCTAATTTATTTTTAATTTTCCAACTACATATGTTATAAGTTATATGATAACTTGTTAGCTAGACCAGATAATAACAGTGTGAACCAAAAGCATTATATTTTAAAATATTATGTAGGTTTTAAATGTGATTTACTTCATATATTGTAGGATAGCTTTAATTACACAATTATAAGGTTGATTAATTTAAAATCTACATATTGATAAAAGTATTTCATTGTAGACACAAAATTTATACACAGACACCCCAAACCAAGAAAGAGTTTGGTGATTGGATTAAAAGATCATTTTATGTCCCCTTTAAGTTTTTAGAATTTTATTTTTCTAAAACTTGACAAGCAGATGCAAAATTAGTAACAGACTGATAGCCTACTGGTGCACTCCTTAATGAAACACTCAAAGGCAATAAATTAAATAACCAAGAAAAAAAAGTAGGTAGCAGAAGGGGAAAACAGAAGCCTATAATATAAAAATTGGACAAGAACAACCTAAATAACCTTAAACTGACTGTATGTTGGCACTAACTCTGGAAAGGCTGCTTACGAGCATGTGCCAGCTTTGGCAATATAATAATGCTATTTACTCAAGCTCACATACTGAGGAAGAATTAAAGCTTCATCAAAACATATCTAAATCTTAGTTTTACTTTAAATGCAAATTTACAACTTAATAAAGACATCTCCAGATTTAGTATCAGGTGGCATTTTAAGCCCAAAATTGGATAACAGTATAAGGGGAAGAGTAATGCATTAAAAATTTTAAAATAGAATTATTCAAAATCTACTTAAAACGAAAGTGCTCACTTTTTCATTTTTATCAAACTCTGAAATTTCCACAAAATCACTAAAAATTTTGGATGTTAGTAATCATGAGATGGGGCATTCTTATAACTAAAATTTATTTGATTTATAATAAAAGGGACAGTTTATTCACCATGACACATCCATACATGAAGTATCAGCTTAAGAGATTTAGAACTATAAAACAAATTAGGACCTGCATCCCTAAAACCTTGCCACTTTAGTATATATGATTTGTTTTATAGAAAAAGTTATAAAACTAGCTGAAAGAGATGTCAAATGTTATAAAATGACACAACTAGAATATTTTTGAAATATTTAAAATACCATTTGTACTTGAAGTAAAACAATTCTCACCACATCAAAAGATAAAGGTGATTCTTCCAATTATGTTGTTTTTATATATAAACTAGAGGCCCAGTGCATGAGTTTGTGTACAGATGGGGTTCAGCCTGCCAGTCCTGACCAGTTGGGGCAGATCAGGGCTGAGCCTGTAGGGAGGAGGAGGTGGTAGGAGGTTGGGCAGCTGGCCAGCCACTCCCAAATGGGGTGGAAGGTACTGATCAGAAGCCAGCAACCTGAGGGAGGGGACATGAGTGGTTGGCCACCTGGCCCTACCCCTGATTGGGGTGGGTGGGCCTATCTTGGGCGGGACCAGGTGGGGGGAGGGGCTGCAGAAGATTGGTCAGCAGCGCCACCCCTATTTGGGTGGGAGTGTGATCAGGGGTGAGGCTATGGGGAAGGGCTGCAGAAAGTTGGCCAGCCAGCCCCACCCTCTATTGGGGTTCAGGTGGGTGTGATCAGAGGCTGGCCTGTGGGGAAGGGGCTGTGGCTTATCGTGGTAGGGTGGGCTGATGGGGGCAGGGCTGGGGAGGGTAGGGAGGAGTGGCTTGGCCCGCCCCACTCTTGATCATGGTGAAAGAGTCCAATCAAGGGTACGTCGGTAGGGGGGAAGGGCCACGAGTTTGGCTGCCAGCCCCACCCCCTGACTGAGGTGGTTTGCTGGCCACAGCAGGCACCATAACAACAGGTTATTAGGTCACTATAGCTATTATGGTTGCTGGCTTCTTATATTCTATCTGATAAAGAGAGAATATGCTAATTGACCCTTATGCCATATCAAAGATAGCAGTGTCCCAGCCAATAAGGAGGGAGTATGCTAATTGACTGCCTCACCCTCAAAGATGGTGGTGCCCACAGCCACAAGATGGCCCCACACAGTCCCCTCAGCCACGCCTCCCTCTAGAGTCGCCCAGTCCCCTCATATCCCCAGCCTCTCAAGGCCAGCCTGAGGTACAGGCAAGCCTCAGATGGTGGCTGCCCAGCCGCCCAGGGCCACCTAAGGCTCAAGTAACCAAGGCCACTTCTGGCAGTGGCAGTAGTAGAGGTGTGATGGAGCATTGCCTTCCCATTTCTGAGGGCTTCTGGACTATGAGAGGGGGCAGGCCAGGCTGAGGGACCCCCCCCTGAATTTTCATGCACCAGGCCTCTAGTATATACATAAATTTTGCCCTTTTTGCAGAAAAACACTTAGAATTATGTTAACTTAATATACATATTTCCTTTTCACCAGTACAACATAAATACCCTTATATAATATGTAGATGTGTTGATATATGCACAAAATTGAAACAGGCCTTAACCAGTTTGGTTCACTGGATAGAGTGTTGGTCTTGGACTGAAAGGTCACAGGCTTGATTCCAACCAAAAGCATGTACCTTGGTTGCAGGCACATCCCCAGTAGGAGGTGTGCAAGAGGCAGCTGGTTGATGTTTCTCTTTCATCAAAGTTTCTAACTCTCTATCCCTCTCCCTTCCTTTCTGTAAAAAAATCAATAAAGTATATTAAAAAAAAGTGAAGCAATTTGCAAAAAAAAAGTTTTTCATTTCATTTATGTTATTGGCAATAATGTTTATGTTAGTAACTAATGAACATGGGGCTTACTGACACTCAAGTCTTTTTATTTTCAATAACAATATTTTAAAGGTATTCCCTTTCATTAAAGCAGCAAGCATCTTTATTTGCTTAGCTACATGGACCATGAAAATCTGAAATCTGAAGGTTTGTCATAGGTAGTAGAGAATACAGCAAGATTTCAACAACAGCCTTTGAAGTGAGACAGTAGTGTAATAATCAACATCTCTGTATTCAATCAGGCCATCTGAAATCATTCAGTAATAAACATTTGCTGTCCTAAAAAATATCTCTGCAATCTGATTTTTAAATAACCCTACACTCAACATTGTAGATATCTATTTCTAAAACTGAAGAAATTTGAGAAAAGAATGCCTGTATTAAGTTAAGGTTGAAAGAATGCCTGTATTAAGTTAAGGTAGAAACTGCTTGGAAAATATCCCAATAAACAATGGTGGTTAAGTAGGTAGCCCAGACCACTGATGACTCATATGCATCAGAAATCTTTCATTTGCTCTCAAATTACACACCAGTTCCCTTGGATGAAAGGCATCTTCTTGGCGAAAGACCAAAAGGCTCACCGTCCCTTCCATCTTGGTGCTTCTCAACAGGGAAACAACTTCCTCTTGGGATTTGCCTGCTAAATCTACTCCATTTACCTAAAACAAACAGAAAGTTTTCAGCTGCAATCCTGTGCAAACAGGTAACAGAAGAAAAGACACACATTGTAGAACTGATCAGATCTGCTATAAAACATAACTCATTTCATGATAAAATTCTTCATAATTTGGTAACCACCAGGCTGTTGTGCTAATAAAGAAATGCAGAGAAGGATTCTAAAAGTGAGACATGAAGTAGTAAACCTTTCAGTGCTTATCAATAAATCAAAAGCTACAGCCACCAGAGCAATAACAAGTAATAAGTAATAAACAAATAATATAACATGTCAAGGTAACACAAAACTTCCTGGCTGTGAACTGAGATATCTTGATGGCCTATGCAGCATAGGTTTTCTTATCCTAGCTAACAAAAGAGTAATATGCAAATTAACCATCATTACACTATACCCACAAGCCACGCCCACCAGCTAATCAGGAGCCGATATGCAAATTAACCCCAACCTTGGGAGTGAGCAGGAGGGAGGCTTAGGTTTCCCCAGAGATGGAGGAAGCCAAGCTTTCAGCACACCCTGGCCTACCTAGGCCTCCCCTTAAGGCTACAAAGTTTCAATTATAGGTGATAAATAAATCCCAACAGAAATGGCTGCTGCCACAGAGTGAGCAGGAGGCTTGGCTCTGTTCCTGGCTACAAAGTTTCAATTGTAGAAGATAAATAAATCCCAGATACCAGAGCCTCCATTTGGGTCACTGAAGGGGCGGGGCTGGTCTGCTAACCACCACAGGCTTCTTGCCAATAGAATCCCCACACTGATCCAGGAAACTGTTCAGGGCAAACCTGCTGGCCTCTAACCTTGCACCAGGCCTCTCTCTCTAATAAAAGAGTAATTGACCATCACTCCCACACACAAGATGGCTGCCCCCATGTGGACACAATACGGTCGACACAAGACAGATAGCAGGAGAGGGCAGTTGGGAGGGAGTAGGCCTGCAAGGGAGGGCAGTTAGGGGTGACCAGGCGGGCAGAGGAGGGAAATTGGGGACAAGCACGCGCGACCAGGCATGCAGGAGAGGGCAGTTACGCATCAATCAGGCTGGCAGGGGAGTGGTTAGGGGTGATCAGGCTGACAGGCACAAGGGGTTAGGGGCAATCAGGAAGGCAGGCAGGTAAGCACTTAGGAGAGCAGTCCTACTGGGATCGGGTCTAAACAGGCAGTCTGGGACCTCTTAATGGGTCCCAGATTGGAGAGGGTGCAGGCTGGGCTGAGGGACACACCCTACCATGCACGAATTTCATGCACTGGGCCTCTAGTACCAAAATAAAAAGTTGTATTTTTTATAGAGGATAGTAAAAACATACTCAAAATATTTTAACTTTCAAAGAAATTCTACTAACAATTATAAAGATAAACTTTTTCAACTCTAAAACCTAACATTAAAGAAGAATCTTCACAAAATAATCCTCGGGATTATTTTGGAGGAATAGCAATATTTCACCTCAATATTCTTCAATGTTTAAAAAAATTCTACCAAAAGATTTAAAACAACAAAGTCCTGAGAATTGCATCATTTTCATTTTGTAGGAAATATAACATTATCGGAAAGCACTATATATTTAACAGAAATGTGAGTGGAATTTGCTTTTTAAAAGTACTCTATCTCATTTTCTTAGATGAAAATAACATCTTGTCCAAGCCAATTAAATATAGTATTTAAATTATAATATCAAAATCTTCCTGTAATTAGACTATGTTTTGGAACCTTTCCCCTCTTCTTGAAAACCATCTTATATAGTTCAATATACTACTATTAAGGAATTGAAAGAAATAGTTAAGTAATAATAGCTTAAAAGAAAGCAAAAAATTCTAAGTAATAAAAACATCTTTTCATAATTTTCCTATATGCTTCCAGATATCCAAATACTCATAAAAATTACAACCCATAGAATTACTGATATTGTATAGATACTAAACAATTAGATTTAAAACATGTGAAATGTAGTTTCAATTTTAAGAGAAAGCTAATAGCTATATAAAAATAAATAAAATCAAATTCAGAAAAAAAATTTTAGTAATGGGAAGGTTGCAACCCCTTCCCATTGTTTAAAAAAAAAAAAAGTTTTGTCATGTGTTGAAACAGTAGAGCAATTATGTGATGAAAGAGAGACTCAAAAATAAAAAAAGGACCTTTAGAAAGAAAGAATGTTACACAGGGACAAATTCAGGGAGAGGAAGAAGTCTGGGGAAAAAGGACATTTTTGGGGGGAGGAGAAGGGATTTAGAGGCAAAGATTCAAGTCCCAGCTGAGACTTCTACTAAATAAAACAAACTACAAATACAGACTAAACATAATATTCTAGTTGACCCTTGAACAACATGGATTTAAACTGCACAAGCCCAATTTTACACAGATATTTTTCAATAAATAAGTATAGTACTATAAATGTATTTGTAATTCCTTATGATTTTCTTACTAATATTTTATTTAGTCTAGCTTACTTTATTGTAAGAATATAGTATATAATGCATATAATGTGAAATATGTGTAAATCAACTCATTGGTAAGGCTCTAAACAATAGTAGAATACCAGTAGGTGTGAGTTTATGGTGAATCAAAAGTTATACCATTGGTTATTGGACACAGATAGTAGGGGGTTGAGGGCATATGATGGGGGATAGGAGAGGTCAATGGGGGGGAAACTAGACATATGAATATTTCAAACAGTAAGAAATTTAAATTAAAAAAAGTTATACTCAGATTTTCAAATGCAAGAGTGTCAGTGTTGTTCAATGATCAATTCTACACAATTTATATACCAAGGACAAGTGGTCCCTTTTATAAACAACATCTTAAATATAATTTGTACTCCAACATTTCCTTTTATTTGGCCTCTTCTATCAGTATCTGTTTAAAATACAGTGTCATATGAATGAGAAAAGAAGCATAAGAGCTTAAGATTTAAGTAATCTAGGTACAAAATGTAGGCATGAAAAAATCAAGAAATATTTAAGACAGTTAAATAAATATGGAGAGAGTTCAAATAACCCAGTGATTCCTCCTTTGACAATTTTTCTGAAGAAATTCAAAACACTGATTTGAAAGAATATATGCACCCCTATGTTCATTGTGGCATTATTTAAAAGAGCAGAGAATTGGAAATAGCCACAAAAATCCATCAGTAGATAAGTTGATAAAAAAGAACTGTGGTACATTTATACAATGGAATACTACTCTGCTATAAAAAGGATGAAAATGTTATCCTTTGTGAAAGCATTGATGAACCTGGAGAGCATTATGCTAAGTGAAATAAGCCAGTCAGTGAAAGACAAGTACCATATGATTTCACTCATATGTGGCATTTAACAAACAAATTGAACTACCAAGAAAAATAGAAACAGAATCACAGACAGAGTGTGCAGATAGCTCTGGTGGGAGGGAGAAGCTCTTGTGGGAGAGGAAAGCAAGGGAGGGATTAAGAAAAAAAATAAGAGACATCATGGACAACAGTGTGGTGATTGCTGGGGTGCAGGGGGATGGATGGGTATAGGTGATAAGGGTATATAGGGGATAAAAGATGATGGAAAAATAAAATAAATTAAAAATGCATCAAGCCGATGCATTGGCTCAGTGGATAGAGCGTCAGTCTGTGTACTGAAAGGTCGCAGATTCGATTCCAGTCAAGGGCATGTACCTTGGTTGCGGGCATATCCCTGGTGGGGGACGTGCAGGAGGCAGCTTATTGATGTCTCTCTCTCATCGATGTTTCTAACTATCCTGCTCCCTTCCTCTCTATAAAAAAATCAATAAAAATATATTTTTAAAAAATGGATCAAAATACAGGAAAAGGGGTAATATAAAAATCTTAACATTGGATTTGAAACTATTTAATATCTTCTGCTAAGAATACAGAATGTTTTCTAAAAAAACACTAAGAAAAAATAGTAAATAAAGTATATTTTACTCACTATTAATCCCCTTTATTTCCATATGCACAAACATTCACATAAACAGAAATGCTGTATATTTATGTAAGTCAAAAACATTTCCCAAGACCAATGAACTGAAACTCATGAGGCACAGAAAGGAAACTTTGAAAGCTGTTTTTTTTTTTTCTTCTGACATTTGATTATTATCTCTCAATTCATTTTTCTTGCTGCCATTTAAAAACTTCCTGTTCCTCTCATTAAAATATACCGTTTCATTTACTTCAATTGTCTCTGTTCTGACTACAAAGTAGATAGCATTTCTATACTGCCAGATATAAATTTAAAGACATCTAGAATATAACCTCACAGACACTGTACTTATATAATGTCAAATGTTATGGTACTTCAAAAAACAAATGTCTGGGTTACTAAAACTTTGAGTACACTAAACAAAAAAGGTATTTCTTATCAAATAACAAGGAACAATATAAAAGTAAACCAGAAATGCATTGTTTCGTGATACATACTTCTGCTAAAATATGTTTCATATTGTATAAAAATATTTTTAAAATATAACTCCCAAGAGTTATGGAAGTTCTGACTTGGAAGCCTCTCACCTCTACTAGGCGGTCTCCTGCCTTCAGTCTCCCATCTTGGATAGCAGCTCCCCTGGGGAGGATGTTTTTCACATAAATGGGAGCTGAGCCACCTATTGTTACATCTCTGGAAGTGATGCTGAATCCCAAACCTTCTGTACCTAAATATATAATAGAAAATGAAAGCAAATAAAATGAGGTGTGCCAAAGTTTACAAGTATATTATACATTTTAAAAAAATTGTTATACTCTATACCAACTTAACATTTTGTAACTTTCACAATGGCCTACATGTCTTCTAGTATTTTAAAAGTGGCAACAGATTTTTCAAAATAGACTAAATTCTGAACGATTTATATGGGTTACATATCAATATTCATTATTTTGAGAAAAAAATTGGAATCTATCTAAAGAAAGACTAAAGATAATATACATATATCAAAATATGGTTGCTATAAGTTTTTAAATAGATCTAAACCTTTGATTATGAAAATAAACTTAATTTCTCTATAAGACAAAATAAAATTTCTGTTAAAATACATACTACCTCCAATAGCAAGTATTATTGTGGAATAATGGTATCTACATTTGACAAGTAGGAAGTGGAGAGGAAGAGCAATGTTCAGGAAGATGAAAAAGAAATAAAGAGAACTTTTTCTAGATACAGATAACAGAATCTCTCCAAACTATAATTAGTCACAGCAATTTGCCAACAGAATGAAACCCATTATAACTGCCTATTTCTCTTCTAACTCACCTAAATCTGACCATATACATTTGAAAAAAATAACCAACATGGCAAAAATACCCAGTGAAGAACCCATCACAGATCATTGATGGAGGGTTGAAAATCAACATATCATATTTAAAGTATTAAACTTAATGAGGTATTTAAAAATTACTATGCTTTCTTGACAGGCACTCTTTATAAGCTCAATATAGTATTCATATAAGGTGGTTATATGTCACTGGAACCAATATGCAATAGGCCAGAATAAGCCTAGAAAAAAATGTGAAGATAAAAACATTTCTAATGAATCAAAGAACTTTTATAATATTTTAATAATGACTAATTTCTACTAGCAGTTTTTAAAAGGTTACTTAAGATATTAGGTGGCATTTCAGTTAAAATTATATTTGAGCACATACTTGCTCATTTCAGAATGAATCAAGAGATGTGTAAAGGCAAAAAATTTATAATTCATTCAATTCAGTACTCTGTATAAAATTATGAGGAACAGAATATATTCTATAAGTAAACAAATAAACATGGACAAGTAAATATGAATGAAAAAGTGAGTTAAAGAAGAAACATAAAGTCGAAATGAAGAAAATATCAAATAATTATATCTGCATCAACATCTATTGTGAATATTTTCAAGTTCAAACAAAGTATTCATTTACTGCAAATCTAAAGTCACTTTAATATGCCTGGACTATTAATTTGTTAAGTCTAATGTGCTGAAGACTTGAATGGCACATCATCTTTATGAAATTTTCCTAATTATTCTGCTGGGACTTTTCCATATGTCTCGTGCTTTCATGAAACTCTAATAACTTACAATAACATATATTAAGAAAAAATTCTAAATTATTCTTCTTTTGCAATATTAATTTATATGAATTAAAAAGACTGGCTAAACCTTAATACTAATAAAATATTAGCAACAACCTGTAAGCTAATGGTTTAAGCAATGACCTTTAAGAGAAAGATAAATATATAACAATTTTCTTTTAACAAAGCCAACAAAATATTTTGCACTGATTGAAACAGATTACTGATCTTCCCTTCTGACTTTATTAAAAAGCTAATAAAAAAGAGCACGGTATTTGAGAATGCCAAAATGGCACTAAATATTAAGAAATCATAATTATGGAAGAAAGTACATAGGGGCTCCTCTATTTTGTGATGTTATATGGCATAATTCCAAAATTATGACAAAGAATTATTATAATGAAGGCTTCTTTTTTTAAGTACTTAAAACTGATCTCAGTTTATTAAGAGCTTCTGTTAAAGCATGTCAGGTTACTTAGAATTGAATTTAAAGTGTAACACTGACATACCCTAAGTATTTTATGTACTTCTTTAAAAATGTTAAATATGCTCTAGCTGGTTTGTCTCAGTGGATAGAGAGTCACCCTATGGACCGAAGGGTCCTGGGTTCAATTCCAGGAAAGGGCACATACCTGGGGGGTTAGGGGTTCTTCCCCAGCAAGAGCATGTGCAGGAGGCAACCAATCAATTTGTTTTTCTCACATTGATATTTCTCTCTGTCTTTCCCTGTGTCTTGCACTCCCTCAAAGTAAGTTTATTCAAAAAATGATTCTCTTAATAGCAAATAACATTTCACTTTATTTAAAAAGTTCATATATCATGAACTGCTAAAATATAAGAATTGTATCGCCAAAACCGGTTTGGCTCAGTGGATAGAGCCTGCAGACTGAAAGGTCCCAAGTTCGATTCTGGTCAAGGGCAGGTTCCTTGGTTGCGGGTACATCCCCAGTAGGGGGCACGCAGGAGGCAGCTGATCGATGTCTCTCTCTCCCATCGATGTTTTTAACTCTCTATCCCTCTCCCTTCCTCTCTGTAAAAAATCAATAAAATATATTTTTTAAAAAAAATTGTATCAAAAACTGTAATAATAAAATAAATATGCCTGTAACAGCATAAAAAGATCAAGATATTTGTGAACTAAATGACAATGACCAGGTTAAATGTTTTTTCTTTGTTGAGAGATCCCAAGCAGAATTTTATCTTTTTCACAGTTCTATTTGTGTTTCTTGATGTTTTTGCTTAAAAATTAGGGTCTGCCATTTTAGTAGAGAAACAGGAAGAAAGAGGATCTGCAATTTCTCATTTAGGAATTAACAGAGCTATAATTATGCTAATATGATTCTGTTTATAATGGGTTTCAAAAGTGGACTAAAGCTGTCAGATCCTACTCATGTCAACTAAGCAGTTAGAGCTTAAAAGTCAATAACTAGAAATAAGGAATCTGTGGTTCACATAAACCTCAAAGAAAGAACATGACTTAGAAAGTAAATAGAAACCTCAGAGCTTACAAGGTTGTAAACCTTACCCCAGATAGAAAGAAAAATTGTCTAAATGTCAAGGTATGGAATGTTCTAATAAGGAATTATTGCCAGCAGCAGGCAGGTGATGTCAGGTAATTGCTCAACTTTTTCTTCAGTCCACTTCCATCTAACTACAGGAATTGGTTGGGTTCATAAAAAGAAAAAAAGAAAAAAGGAAAAATATATACATATAAAAGCTAATATGCAAAGTGTCCCCTTGGGAGTTTGACCAGGAGTTCGAACACTGACTATGACATGTGCTGATCACCAGGGGCAGCGCAGAATGAAGGAAGGCCCCAGTTGCCAGCTGCTGGAAGGAAAGCCCTGGCTGGCAGCTGGAAGACCCCAATCGAAGCTGATCACTGGCCAGGTCTAGGGACCATATCCATGCACAAGTTTCATGTACTGGGCCTCTAGTTCTTACAATAACACTATTTTGAAAGACATAATGTACAAACATATCAGAATGATCAACTAAAATTGATGACTGATAGCAAAAGCATATGTGAATGCCTGGAGAGGACAGCAATTAAAAATCAGAAATTCTAGCATATGCTCTAAATTATGGGTCCTGTACCTCAGAATCCATGGTCTATAGGACAGGGATACTTAAAAGAAATATTGACATAATGTATATGTAATAAAGATATGTGTAAGGCCCATTATAATCCTCCTGTCTCCTTAAGAAATGAAAGCAGTGTAGGAGAGGGAATCCAAGATGGTGGCATAGGTAAACACCTACACTGCTGCGTTGCACAACAATTTCAAAACTACAACTAAGAGAAAGAATGGACATCATCCAGAACCACAGGAAAGCTGGCTGAGTGGACGGAAGTTCTACAACTAGAGGGAAAAAGGGGCTCGCAGAGACCCAGAGGAGCTGCAAAAAGTTGAGGTATGGAGACACATGTGTAGAGAGAGCAGGTGCTGGAGTGCCTGGCTGGTTTGCTCTGATGGGAGGGAGACAGAGATTCTCAAAGGCATTGAACCCCTTTTCCTACGACACTAAACCCCAGATCCAGCTGAAACTCATAAGGGGGGAGTTTGGACTGTGAAAAGGGAGAAGTACACGGAAATTTAGGGGAGTCACAAAAGATCAAAGGCCTGGTGGCGCGCACGGCACTGCACACAGGACAGATTGCTGATTGTGCCACTGGCTTTCGTGAGAGGGCGGAAGACAGACCCTTCCAACTGTGCCACTTCTGACTCCATTAAGCCCCTGGTTTGGGCGAAACCCTGGGGACCTAGTCTCGTGTGGTCCTGGTGCGCAGGGGAGCTGGAAAGGCAGCGGTCTAGAGGCACTGCAGGTGCTCGGGCAAAGGACCGCTCCAGCGATTACCCAGTCACGTGAGACCAGGGACTGTGGAGGGAGGGGCCGACTGGAAGGCAAGGCGGTCCCTTAAGCCCTGAGACTCCACCCATCCCAAGCTCAACAGAGGCTTCTTCGGTTTTGCAAGTCTGGTATCATAAAGCTGAATTCAACACAGAAGTTTCCCTGACATAGTGAAAATGCTGAGACAAGGGAAGGGATCACAAAGAAAAGAAATGGGGGCGGGGGGGACAACTGGATATAGAGTTCAAAATCACGCTTATAAGGTTTCTCAAGAATATGCTAGAAGAGTTGGATAAATTTAGTGAGACCCAAGAGGAGATGAAAAAGGACATACAAGAGACACTGACTGAAATAAAAAATAGTATACAGAGCCCTAACAGCAGACTAGAGGATGGCAAGAATAAAGTCAAAATTTTGAAATATAAAGAACCAGG
>PVJN01000580.1:121184-190019 GCA_004026805.1 Lasiurus borealis
AAGATAATGTAAGGAGCCTCTGGGACAGCTTCAAGCGTACCAACATCAGAATTGTGGGGGTGCCAGAAGAAGAGAGAGAGCAAGATACTGAAAACCTATTTAAAGAAATAATGACTGAAAACTTCCCACATCTGGTAAAAGAAATAGACTTACAAGTCCAGGAAGCACACAGAACCCCATATAAAAGGAATCCAAAGAGCACCACACCAAGACACATCATCATTAAAATACCAAGAGCAAATTAAAAGCAGCAAGAGAAAAACAGTTCATTACCTACAAGGGAGCACCCATACGACTGTCAGCTGAATTCTCAACAGAAACGATGCAGGCCAGACGGGAGTGGCAAGAAATATTCAACGTGATGAATAGCAAGAACCTACAACCAATAATAATCTATCCAGCAAAGCTATCATTCAGAATTGAAGAGCAGATAAAGAGCTTCACAGATAAGGAAAAGCTAAAGGAGTTCATCAACTCCAAACCAGTATTATATGAAATGCTGAAAGGTACTCTTTTAGAAGAGGAAGAAGAAAAAGGTAAAAACCAAAAATTTATGAACAAATACATATCTATCAACAAGTGAATCTAAAAATTAAGTGAATTAAAAATTTGATCAACAGAATAAACTGGTGAATATAATAGAATCAGGAGCACAGAAAGGGAGGAGACTGATAATTCTCAGGGGGACAAAAATCATAAAGCATCAAACAGACTGTGAAATTACACCAAAACGATTGAAGTTAGGTGAGGTAAATAAGTGATCAATCAAAGGACTTGTATGCATGCATATAAGCATAACCAATGATCACAGACACTGGGGGGTTGGGGTATGCCTGGGAGGGAGGGGGGGCAATGGGGAGATATGTATAAAAAATTAATAAAAATTAATAAAAAGAAGAAAAAAAAAGAAATGAAAGCAGTGTAATATTCTGGAAGAATGGATTAGTTTTTCCTCATTCTACAACAATGTCAAAGGAATGAATTACTTCCAATAACCAAAATGATAGAGTTGAAATGGAGGACATTTCTAAAATCCTCATCAAGAGGGATGATCAAAACAGTCAAACCCTCACTACTATTTTAGGTTTCAATGTAACATCCTGAAATCATTTTCCTTCATTGTTAAAAATTTTATTGCAATAGTAACTGCTACCTTTACATGAAACTTATTTTTTAAAGCCTTATTCTCTATCATTTGAATTTTTATATAGCCAAATTAATCTGAAAAGCACAGAAATATATTTTAAATATTTTTTTTAAATATATTTTATTGATTTTTTACAGAGAGGAAGAGAGAGGGATAGCAAGTCAGAAACATTGATGGGAGACAGCCGCCTCCTGCACGCCCCACACTGGAGATGTGCCCGCAACCAAGGTACATGCCCCTGACCGGAATCAAACCTGGGACCCTTCAGTCCACAGGCCGATGCTCTATCCACTGAGCCAAACCGGTCTCAGCAATTTTAAATATTTTTTAAAAAATCATTACATTACTTCTTTCACATAATGGAATAAAACATAGAGTGTTTTGGGTTAGTTGATTTAGTTTTAGAGTAAATCCCATCAAACAAAAACAAGTTAAGTTGTACCTTTCTTAAGCTGGATATTCAGCCTCTTGCCTATTTTTTTGGTGTTATAACCACTGCTTATACTTGTTCCAAATACACTTTGTGGTGCTGGAGCTGGAGCTGCCGGTGGCTTTCCAGAGGGCTGTGTACTCTGAGGTAGTCGTGAGTGTGATTCCATCTGCTCGGCCTGGTGGGTCAATCTGGGTGCTCTCTGCGGTGCCTGAAGGCCTGCACTGTTCACACTCTTATTATCAATATGCTGGCTGTCAGGGCTAAAGCGGCCTGAATAGTCATTGTTCTTCTCACTTTGGGAGAGTTGTTCATATTGCTCTTTATTTGCTGCAGGAACCACATGGAACCAAATGATGGGTGTACGCATGGCCTGTCGAAACATATGCTGTGCTCTGGGTTTGAGAATGAATAGAAAATTAGCAAATGAAGACTTGCAGACTAGAAGATACTATGAGCATAATTAAGTATACTAATTAAGCAACAAGAAATCATATACTATGTTGAGACTGAAATCCAAAATTCTGATATCCCATTTATCAATCAAGTTTGCAAGCTCTGATGGAAGCATATTTGTTCCTCCAAACTTAAATTTCTCATTCTCTAAATAAAAAGGAGAAAATTATCATCACTACAGGTAAAATACCATGCTCTAAACTATAAGCCACTAAATAATAATTTTAAGTACAATGGAGGCATTATAATTTCAATATTAATAGAAATTAAATACAACATACTCTCTACAACCGCTAATACCACTTTAAAAAAAATTATAGCTCAGCTGGTATTGCTTAGTGATTATGGGTGGACCTATGAACCAGGAAGTCATGGTTCGATTCCCAATCAGAGCACATGCCCAGGTTTCAGGTTCGATTCCCAGTGTGGGGCATAAAGAAGGCAGCTCATCAATGATTCTCATTTCTCATTGATGATTCTCTCTTCTTCCTCTCCCTTAAAAATTTTTTAAATATATTTTATTGATTTTCTTACAGAGAGAAAGGGAAAGGAATAGAGAGTTAGAAAAACCGATGAGAGAGAAACATCCATCAGCTGCCTCATGCACACTCCCCACTGGGGATGTGCCCACAACCAAGGTACATGCCCTTGACTGGTATCGAACCTGGGACCCTTGAGTCCACAGGCCAAGACTCCATCCACTGACCCAAACCAGTTAGGGCCTCTCCCTTAAATTAATAAAAATATATTTTTTTAAAAAAACAGAAAAATATTTCTAAATTATTTCTTTATAGGGAACCATTTGAGCTTTTAAAGAAATAAATATACTTAAAAATATACTTACAAAACAATAGAAAGCACATTATATATCAGCAAAATTAATCCAAGTCTGTGTGTGCAAAAATCCTAAGAACACCAATACAGCCTCAATGTTAGGAATCACTGGCCCCATGCTACTCCATGACCAGCCCGGGAATTGCACTGCCCCATACTAACTGCTCAGTCCTTATGATTTCTGCTCACTTTTGCCTTGTTTTACAAAAACTGAACAACTTTATTTTTGTATAAATGATTAAGATAAAGAAAATAAGGACAAACCATTCATTGTGGTTCAAAAAAGCTTTGCTTATTTGTCCTGAGAGACATTATATGAGACAAAGTTGGAAATGTGATTCACAGTATAAAACAAACTAGTTTCCTGGTAAATTTTCCAAAAGGTGAGAGTAGCAAAATTGTAAAACTTAAATTGGAGCCATAATATTTTAAGAAGCATTCTATCAGTCAGATGGCATTTTATATTTTTTAAATATATTTTTATTTTTATTGATTTCAGGGAGGAAGGAAGAGGAAGAGAGAAATAGAAATATCAATGATGACAGAATCATCAATTGGCTGTCTCCTACATGGCCCTCACTGGGGATCAAGCCCACAACCCACCAATGTGCCCTTGACCTGAATCAAACCTGGGATCCTTCAGTCTGCAGGCCGATGCTCTATCCATTGAGCATAACTCCCAGGGCCAGAGGGCATTTTAAAATACAGTCTGATGATAGTAATTAGCTCCAATTTCATTAAATGTTTAAAAGCTACATAAACCAGAAAATTCTACTCTCTAGTACAAAGACAGAGATTCCAGATTTGGTGTAGAAAGCATTTCGATGACTGCACTCTATCATGCCTAAAACATGGAAGCACAGCAGTGTCTCCAGCACACACTTACTGTTCAAATCTTCTGTTTCGAAGGTCGCCATCATTAATCCTTATAATGCAATCATTCTCATGAAAAAGGTTTTCTTGTTCAGCTTTACCACCTTTCTCCAATCGTTTTACTAATAACCCCAGGGTTCTGGAACATTAAGAATGCAAATCATTATACATGTAATGATCATGTTCATTGTCCCACTGCTTTAATGCTGGTATTATATTTATAGAGACTTCCTATAAAGAGACATATTAAATTGACATTTTAAAACAAAACTGCAGAAAAAGTAAAACAGTATAAATGATGTGTAGAAAGGAATCCTTTCAAAAAATATGACAAATGGTTTTTGGTTAGTTATTATTGTGTTTCTGGAACAAACTGTATACTTCTCTCTATGATGGCTCAGTGGATATGGCAGTGTGGGTTATGGATGAGCATGCATTTGTGCATAGATTTGTCAGTTTTCTGTTTTTTGCCAGCTGGTACCCTGCTAATGGCAACCTCCAAATTACCATGAAAGTAAAGGTAGGGAGGAAAGACTACAGGAGCACATTGAAATATGAAAGAATTAAAAGTAGAAGACATTCCATTCCTGGCATCTGAATTTGATCTGACCTAATATTCTGAATTTCAAGACTTGTTAGATCTCCCTAAAGTAACTTGTTACCATTACTCCCATTTGAGGAAAACCAGTAACAGATTCAAGTAATGCCATATACTCATCTCTTCAATTTATAGTCAAACTTCAGGTTGAAAGAAAAGCTTGAATAAACTTTTAGAAACCAATATGAAGGGGAGAAAAGTAAAAATTATTAGTGTACATGGTCTAGAATATGAACTAGGTGACCGACAAGGAAGAACATTATTCATTCCCCAGAGCAATCAGCAAAACTTTATAGGATCACAGTATAAGGAATACGAATTTTTACTTAGTTCTAATGTTGTGATTTACTTGATGGCTAGTATAAATTCTATATCAGAATCATGTTAAAATTTTTATGAACTTATTTTTGGCCCGTTCAAAGTTTGTGTTTTCTTTCATAATCCTAATATTTAGAGAAAAAAATGCCCAGATTGATAATACAATTTAGAATCCTGCATAAATTAAAGTTGAAGATACCATCATTTTCCAATAGCTTATATAAATATTTTCTAATAGCATACAATTTTCAGTGCCCTACATATCTTTCCAGTAGATCTATTCCCAAATAGTTTCTTCTTTTACAGTAAGTGTTATCTGTTCTGTGGCCATTCATCTTACTCCTCTGTTTCTCTCTGCTATTGCACTATAAGCTCCTGAAAGATGGAGAAGATGGGATTCAACAATATATACTCAAGCACTTAGCTAGTAGTAAATGATAAGTGAGAATGGAATGTATGGGTGACTGAATGTAGTTGAGGCAAACAAGCCCATTACTAATTAGCTTTTTGCAAAATGAACTGAAACTGAAGCTCAGATCCTTTCTTTCATGAAGGTGTCATTTATACCAAATATATAATTGAAGTGAAATAAATTATATTGCAGCAAAAGTTCTTTTTCAATTATTTTGCCATTTAATCTTCTTTCATGATTATTTATAGTCATCATTTAACTTCATTCTAATTTTTATTATTCAATATAGTAAAGAAGCATTGTGTTTTATTAGGCCAAGTCTATCAACTAGCAAGAATAATAAGAGATGATAACATTTAAAATGCCTATTGCAACTTTATTATTTGCGGATAAGCATTTACTAGTGTAAGAGTCTAAAAATCTAGTGAATGATATAAGTAATTTTAATTGCTTACTACCATACACTGCAAATAAATCAATATAAAAATTCTCTGAACTCAAGGTAAGAATAAAGTACACTGGCATAAGTGCATGAGCAACTTAACAGACTGAATCTGTATTTAGAAGAAAAGAGATTTCATAATATGCCACATCAATGATGAAGTTATTGTTAAAATATCATCATACCCACAGTTTACTTCCCTATGCTTCTCCATTGTTTAAGTTGTTTCTATGTCAACTGAACAGTGTTCTAGAAGAAGAATCAAGTTAAGACATATCTATGATTCTATTGAATGGGATAAAATAATTTGAGAAATCATATTAAATCTCAGTTACTGATAATAGTGGAACAAGTAAAAGACGTGTAGCTACTTTACCAACAAAGGAAAAGGTGACTCAATGACCCAAAGACCATCATGACATAACAACAAATGTGGTGCCACACCTGCTGCTACAAGCTGCTTCTACAGAGTGAGATTACTTAAAAATAAATAAAAATTCAGCACTGGCAGATGGCTCAGTTGGTTGAAGTGTTGTCCCATAAGAATGCAGGTTCCATTCCCTGTCAGGGCATAAACCCAGGTTGCAGGTTCAATTCCAGGACAGGGAACATGCAGGAGACAACGGATTAATGTTTCACATCAATGTTTATCTCTCTTACTCTCTCGCCCTTCCTTTCTCCCTAAATATCAATAAAAACATATCTCCGGATGAGGATTAAAAAAAAACCCACAAAAACAAAATATGGTTTTTGCAGTAAAAATACATGCTACCAAGAGTCACTCAATTTTTTTAAACATATTTTATTGATTTTTTTACAGAGAAGAAGGGAGAGGGATAGAGAGTTAGAAACACCAATGAGAGAGAAACATCCATCAGCTGCCTTCTGCACACCCCCTCCTGGGATGTGGCTGAAATCAAGGTACATGCTTTTGTCCGGAATCAAACCTGGACCCTTGAATCCGCAGGCCTATGCTCTATCCACTGAGCAAAACAAGTTAGAGCTCAATTAGTTTTTAATTGGTGAAATCATACTTATAGCATTTCTTCAGCCTAAATTGAGTAGTAATATTTTGATATATTCTAAAATAATTTGTGTATTTTAAAAGATTTCACAGAATATTTTTTTATTTTTTTTTAATATATTTTATTGATTTTTTACAGAGAGAAAGGGACAGGGATAGAAAGTCAGAAATATCGATGAGAGAGAGACATCGATCTGCCGCCTCCTACACGATCCCACTGGAGATGTGCTGGCAACCAAGTACATGCCCTTGACCGGAATAGAACCCGGGACCCTTCAATCTGCAGGCCGATGCTCTATCCACTGAGCCAAACCAGTTTCGGCCCACAGAATATTTTTTAAAAAATACATATAGACTATGTTTAACAGAAATTACTTAGCAGTTAACACTGATAATTTAAGTTTATAAATTTACATCTAATAGTATTAATTCAATATTTCTGACAGTTTAAAATAATATAACTTGGAAATTTATAATTTAACTCTATAGATAGTACCAATATTTTTCAGATAAATAGGTCTATGGGTTTATATTCATTTAGATAATTATTTTTCTTTTAAAATTTACTTTTTTCTTTCTGGGAATCACTCTAGATCAGTGGTTTTCAACCTTTTTTTAATGCTGTGACCTTTTAATACAGTTCCTCATGTTGTGGTGACCCCCAATCATAAAATTATTTTTGTTGCTACTTCATAACTGTAATTTTGCTATTGTTATGAATCATGATGTAAATATCTATGTTTTCTGATGGTCTTAGGCTCTACAGCAGCAGTTCTCAACTTGTGTGGTCGCGACCCACAGGTTGAAAACTGCTAGCAAGGTCACCTAAGACCAGCGGAAAACAGATATTTACATTATGATTCATTAACAGTAGCAAAATTACAGTTATGAAGTAGCAACAAAAATAATTTTAAGATTGGGGTCACCACAACATGAGGAATTGTATTTAAAGGTCACAGCATTAAAAAAGGTTGAGAACCACTGCTCTAGATGATAATCTAAAGTAAAAAGACATAGCATTCTTCATTTATAGCCAAATGCATCAATAATCCTAACAGAAAGCAAAAAAAAAAAAAGAAAGAAAGAAAGAAAAAGAGAAGAGAAAAATACTACAAATAATAAATAAAAATTCTTTGAGCTCAAGGTAAGAATAAAGTACACTGTATTATTTACCACACTTACATAAAATATAACTGAAGTTTACTAAATGAAGCTTTAGAATTCACAAAATATCAGAATCCTATTTCTTAGCAGGTAAGAGATAAGAGAACAGATGGGTGAGGGTAGTCAGCAGAGGATGGTTTTTAATGTGCCTAAAATTGCAAGTAATCAGGGAATGAAAGAACAGACTGAATTCAGAAGTTAGTAGCTTGATGATTTCTAAGTACTTGTATTAGAATTATTCTCTCAAAAAGAATGGATTCATTTAAAAGTAAAGTAGCACAATCTGTAAAATTATCTCGTTAGCTTCACTAGGTGAAAATGGTTACAAAAACAATCAGAATGACCTATCAAAAAAGCTTCACAAGAAAATTAAATTGATAACATAACATCTAGACTGAGAATGAAAACTATCCTCTGAAGGGAAATCAACAGGAAGTAAAAACAGATGCTTCCAGCTTCCTGGAAAATGTGTGTGCAAACAAATATATTTCTATTCCTCCCACATTCAATCTAAAGGAATCACAAATAGTATATATAATTAAAAACAATTAAAGTATATATCTTGCAAATTCAACCAGCAACTAGAACTTGACCTGAAGTAATAAAGAATTGACTACCTCTGGTATCATAGTTCCTGTAACACTTTTAGTAAAGAAAATAACTGAAGGTAATGAACTTAAAAACATTTTGGCATGTCAATATGCTGGAACAGAGAATAATTTTTCACCTTGACAATTACCAGGATTCCTCATTAGGAGCAAACATTTTCCATAAAAAGAAACCACTTTGCAAAAAAATAAAAGTCTTTCCAAATGGAAAGAAGACTCGGTGTACTGGTTACTGGAACAGCAGAATTATGAAGATGTAGCCACAGGGTTCTGGGGTATGTGATATACAACCTCCTTGACCTCCCACATGAATCTAATATAAACTCAACATGGCACATACGCTTTTTGAGAAAATAGGTATTTTTTCTTATAAATTTGCAACATCCCCAAACACAGCCCTCATCTACTGTTTCTTATATCTTTTTTCAAAATTGTATGTACATGGTTGGGGGTGAGGGGAGGGGATGGGGGCTGTGGGAGTGTGAGGGAGAATACTACATCCACCGTGTGTGTGTGTGTTCTCTGTGTGTGTGTGTGTGTGTGTGTGTGTGTGTGTGTGTGTGTCGGGAAAATACTATATCCACAAATCTCACTTCTAAATAAATTTCTTTAAAAAAACGTAAATGAAATAGGAATTTTTTAGGGGTGAAATAGGCAGATTTAGGGAACTTTTACAAATTAAAAAGTATCAAAGTAGAAGCACAGACTAAGAAGCTGCAAAAAGTTACATTTCCATAAGTCAAGAGAAAGGCAGAAGTTTTATTTCCATAAAATAAGGGAACGGGGAGTAACCAAAGGTTTATATTTTAAAAATAAAGAAGGAGGGCCTCACATATCCTATGTGAGGTTTGACCTTTGAGCACAGTAGTTGCTATACTGATCAAATCAAAAGGGAATAGTGGCCAATCAGAGGGGATATTGAGGCATAAAAACTGCAGCCTTTATAAACCGGGAAAAAGGAAGGCAGTGGGACTCTTTCACCTTCTCCAATTTCCACTTTTGCTATATCATCTTCAGTTTGTGGTATTATTCTTTGACTCCGACAGAAAAAGAATCTGAGGAAGCTATCCTGCCCAGAGGAACACCTCGTGTTCCAGTCCAAAAATCCTGTATCATAATGGTGTGTAAGCCCTCTTCACATCAAACAGTGAATATACCCACAGATTCTGTCCCTTTTCTGATCTTGAGGTTGATGCCCACCAGCCACTTAAACTTGGCTGCCATCTAAAAAGTGGGCATTTCTCTCTCTTTCACTGCTCCTTTCTGGATGTATTCTCCAGGGCCAAAATCACAGAGGGCATGGGTCAGACAAGTAAAAGCCACTAGGGCAATTGCCACTAGAAGAAAAAATCTCCCATGTCAGGATAAACTCTTGCTGGGTCAGGTTAAGCATTAAGCTGCTGCCAGTCTAAAGATAAAGCCCAGCCATCAATTGAATGAGTGAATGGGCTCCCATCCCAAGGTCCAAAGAATCAAAGAGGCAAATTCCTCCCCTGAGTTTGAGAATCAAGAATATTTTTAAGTGAGTAAAAGACCTTGCAGGAGTGCTGGAGAAAGGTCTCCATGGTGTGAAGGCAACCTCAAGAAACAACACATGTAATTAAATTCGGACCAGTCCAGGAATGCAAATAAGGGTTGGTCACCCAGCATTTCGGCTCCTTGCGGCTGTCTTAGACAGGGGAAAGAAACTGAGACGTTTCCAAAAACAGCACATTTCTGACACACTACATACGTCCACTCCTCTGGCCTAGACCGCAAGCAGGTTTTAATTGGAGAGTTATCTGCCTTTTTCTTCTGCTATCTCAGTCAGGTCAAATAGCATCCAGCCAAGACCACTGCCACCTCGGTCCAGATCTCATTAAGCTTAACTCCGCAGGTTCCATTTGTGCAGGCCTCTCTAGTAAGGGTCCCAAAGGAAAACTTTCAGGCAAGAGTTAACACAAGCTGAGCCACCCAACTGTTTTCCACTCCTGGCATAGGAGCATGGCCCCAGATATTCCCATTAGTCATAAAAGGAGTTAATCATAGCCCTTAGCCATTTCTGTCACCACCCATGTAGAAGCTTTAGCCTTTCAGAGAATTCAGCATTATAGCCAGACACAGCTAAGTTACCCATTAATTACTAGGTCGCTTGTCTCTTGACATTGTGATCCTATAAAATGGGCACCCACTCTCGGGAGTATTATTTAAAGTACCATTTTCTCCATGTTTTTGTTACATGGGCCATCATTAGAAATTTGGATAGGTGAACTATTTCTCACAATTTGGGAACATGCCCAGGAATTCTATATCCAAGGAGAGGGAAAGGCTGGTTTAAGGGGAAGGCACTCACCACCCAATTTTGGGTGGCCTCTTGGCCTAAGCCCCATCTCTTCATGGATGTATAGAATAGGCCCAAGACTGCTTATTTGGAAGATGGCAAAAATGACACAAGGGGGATACACACGAGGTAACCATGCAAGTCATATGCATGGGCTAAAATGGTAAATTGAACTAAGTGTCATTTTGGTGGTTAAGTACATGTGACTGGGAAATGTCTGGGACATAAAGTGAATGCAGAGTTCTAATTTGAGGTTCTGTTCTCCCTCAAGGGAAATGGCCAGAGAGGGACAAAATAGATCTCATCCCAGGGTTTGCACAATAGACACAAAAGAAAAGACCTGCCAAGGATGGAAAATAGAAATTCTAGACCTAGGGAATGCATTCCCAAAAATAATACATTGGGAGAATGCTGAGGTCCTGGGGAAGGTCATCAGGAGACATTGCTATGCTTTGGTGCTTTTTTAAATGCAGGGCATTCTATGGTGACTATGAGTTGTGCACACTTGTAAATATTGTGTACCAGTATAAGAAGTCTCTATTAATATTTTGTGTCTTGTTGTTTGGATCAATCTTTTTAAAGATGGGGCACATCCCACTTTGCTGGGGGCCCAGCTGCATGAGGACAGGCTGAACACATGGCAGGGATTTCAGGAATTTTAAAGTATCAGCAGTCAGAAATTGAGGGTTTGAATTCTCAGAGACTTTTTGTCCGTGTGTCTGGAATGTAACTTTGGTTACTAATGTTTTCTGCTATTTTAGTTTGCTCTTCGCCTTTTTATGAACATAGGAAACCTTCTGTTTCTGCACTATGTAGGCTTTGTGCCTGTCAGAACCAAAGATAATTTTGCTGTGCAGTGTTAAGATTTTAAGATTCTCAGAGAATCCAAGATGGCAGCATAGGTAAACACCTACACTGCTGCCTCGCACAACAATTTCAAAACTACAACTAAAAGACAGAACAGACATCATCCAGAACCATAGGAAAGCTGGCTGAGTGGAAGTTCTACAGTTAGAGGGAAGGAGAGGGGCTCATGGAGACCCAGAGGAGCTACAAAAAGCTGAGGTATAGAGATGCGCGCGTGGAAAGAGCGGGTGCCGGAATTACCTGGCTGGTTTTCTCTGGCAGGAGAAAAACGGAGACTCTTAAAGGCACTGAACCCCTTATCTTATGACACTAAATCCCAGATCCAGCCGAAACTCATATGAGGGGAGTTTGGATTGTGAAAAGAGAGAGGTGCACGGAAATTGAGGGGAGTCGCAAAAGAACAGAGGTCTGGTAGCGCACACGGCACTGCGCAGAGGACAGATTGCTGATTGTGCCACTGGCTTTCGTGAGAGGGCAGGAGATAAAGACCCTCCCAACTGTGCCACTTCTGACTACACTAAGCCACTGTTTGAGGTGAAACCCTGGGGACCCAGACTCGTGTGGTCCTGGAGCACAGGGGAGCCTGAAAGGCAGCGGTCTAGAGGCACTGCAGGTGCGAGTGCACAAGGACCGCTCCAACTATTACCCAGTCATGTGAGACTCAGGGGCCATGGAGGGAGGGGCCGACTGGAAGGCTAGGCGGTCCCTTAAGCCCTGAGACTCCATCCATCACAAGCTCAATAGAGGCTTCTTCGGTTTTGCAAGTCTGGTATAATCAGGCTGAATCCAACACAGAAGTTCTCCTGGCATAGTGAAAATGCCAAGACAAGGGAAGGGATCACAAACAAAAGAAATGGAGGAAAAAAAAACGATTGGATATACAGTTCAGAACCACGCTTATAAGCTTTTTCAAGAATATGCTAGAAAAGTTGGATAAAGTTAGCGAGAGTCAAGAGGAGATGAAAAAGGATCAACTAGAGACACTGACTGAAATAAAAAAAAATACTATACAGAGTCCTAACAGCAGACTAGAGGATGGCAAGAATAAAGTCAAAAATCTGAAATGTAAAGAAGCAGAAAACATTCAACTGGAAAAGCAAAAAGAGAAAAATATCCAAAAATGTGAACATAATGTAAGGAAACTCTGGGACAGCTTCAAGCGTACCAACATAAGAATTATGGGGGTGCCAGAAGAAGAGAGAGAGCAAGATACTGAAATCCTATTTAAAGAAATAATGACTGAAAACTTCCCACATCTGGTAAAAGAAATAGACTTACAAGTCCAGGAAGCACACAGAACCCCATATAAAAGGAATCCAAAGAGGACTACACCAAGACACATCATAATTAAAATACCAAGAGCAAAAGACAAAGACAAAGAGAGAATATTAAAAGCAGCAAGAGAAAAACAGTTCATTACCTACAAGGGAGCAACTATATGACTGTCAGCTGATTTCTCAACAAAAATGATGCAGGCCAGACGGGAGTGGCACAAAATATTCAACGTGATGAATAGCAAGGACCTACAACCAAGAATAATCTACGCAGCAAAGCTATCATTCAGAATTGAAGGACAGATAAAGATCTTCACAGATAAGAAAAAGCTAAAGGAGTTCATCAACTCCAAATCAGTATTATATGAAATGCTGAAAGGTACTTTTAGAAGAGGAAGAAGAAAAAGGTAAAAGCCAAAAAATTATGAAAAACAAATACATATCTATCAATAAGTGAATCTAAAAATTAAGTGAATTAAAAATTTGATCAACAGAATAAACTGGTGACTATAATAGAATCATGAGCACAGAAAGGGAGTGGACTGATAATTCTCAGGGGGAAGGGGTGAGGGGTGTACAGGGAGAGACTGGACAAAAATCATACACCTATAGATGAGATCAATGGGAGGGAGGTAAGGGCAGAGGGAAGGGTGGGAGCTGGGTGGAGGGGTGCTATGGAGGGGAAAAAAGATAAACAAATGTAATAATCTGAATAATAAAGATTTAATTTTAAAAAAAATTTTAAGATTCTAAGGATAATTTGAAAGTATAATGTTTGTGAAGGTTGTATATGTGATAAGTTTGAAGAGAAATGTGTTAACCCAGGAAAGTTTAAACAATGGCCAAACCACTAGCTAAAGCTGTAGACTACCTGAAGCTAACAAACCATTATCTCCTGCACCTGAGGAAAAACAGGGGCAGTTTTAATCTGAAAAGCAGCTTTTATGTTTCAAAGCAGCAGAATGAGAGGCTGCACTTGTGAAACCCTCGAAGGTGCTTAGGAAGGGGCAGGGCAGGGAAATCTGCAAAGCCCTGCCTAGAATCATGCCATTAAACACTGGGTTGGTACATAGCGTCAGTAGTGCCAGAACGGGATGGTTTATGCCTGCCTGTGACGCTCCAAACCCAGGCAGAACTGAGCCTGGCTATATGGTAGTCACAGGTTGGTGGCTTCTGTGCTCATAGGGGCATGGTGGCAAGGGTGGGTGGTAGGCGTGTCCTCCCAGCTTTTCTCCACAAAGGATAACAGTACAAAAGCATATGTGTCTGTGCTTCTGATGCATTACTAAAATACATAACAAATTATTAGCCAGATTGAAAAGGGTTAATTCTGCCCTAACCAGTTTGGCTCAGTGGATAGTGAGTAGGCCTGTGGATGGAAGGGTCCCAGATTCGATTCAGGTCAAGGGCATGTGCCTTGGTTGCGGGTACATCACTGGTGGGGAGTGTGCAGGAGGCAGTTTATCAGTGTTTCTCTGTCATCAATGTTTCTAACTATCCTTTTCCCTTCCTCTCTGTAAAAAATCAAAAAAAATATATTTAAAAAATAAAATGTTAATTTAAATGTTTAAAAAAGAAAAAGAAAAGGGTTAATTCTGTGGTCCCGACCAAATCTTTAATGTTAAAACTGGTTTAAGCTTTGATAATCTTCAGATTGAGTATATTTTGGAAACACTTCTGAGTGTATCTCAAGAATTTAACTGAGAGACAGCTTTGTGACATCCTGAGGGCTCTAGGCTGGCTCAAAGATCTATATCCTCTTCCTAAAAAGAAATATTTTTTAACTAAATCAGAGAGACTCAATATAATTGAAATTGCATAAAGAAAAAAACTAACAGCAGCCCTAATTGGTTTGGCTCAGTAAGATAGAGTATCTGCCTGTGGACTCAAGGTTCCCAGGTTCAACTCCAGTCAAGGGCATGTACCTTGGTTTCGGGCACATCCCCAGTGGGAAGTGTCCAAGGAGGCAACTGATTGATGCTTCTCACTCTCTATCCCTCTCACTTCCTGTCTGTGAAAAATCAATAAAATATATTAAAAAACAAAACAAACAAACAGAAAAAAAAACTAACAACAGTGTTCTATTTTGACAAATATACATTGAATGTTATAGAGGTTTCAATCTGCTTCAGAAAAGAAGTCACACAGATTCAGAGCCAAGTTCAAAAAGGAAACTTAGAAATAGCACATATCTAGTCAGGAACATAGGGCAAGAGTGATAATTATGCATCTTTTAATGACACTCTGGGTGTTTTGTGTTTCATTTATTGGAATTTATAAACTGTTTTCAATGTTTGATATACTTTCTGCAATAAACCATGTGCTGTGTTATCTTTTATATACAAATTGTTTGTTGTACTAAAAGGTTGTTGTCTATAGAGTAAAGGTTTTATCAATTGTACTATAACCATATATTTTGTCATATTGAACAGTATGCTTTACTTTGGTGCATTTAAGTCTTTAGAAAAACTAAAGGAAAGGACTCTGATTTGCTCTAAATTCCAGGCTTCTTAGCACGTCCTATCTTTGAACTAAAAGGGGTTTGTAGAACTTCAGGAATTTATTAAAAGTATATATAGAAGCTGGTACCCCCTTCGAGCATACCTGAGTGAAATATATAGATGAGTACTAGACATTCAGGGGTAAATTTAAGCTTTAAAGGGAGAAATAAAAATCTCTCCTACCAGTATTCACCATTAATAAAAACTAAGAAAGTGTGCATTTTTCCTAAACTATTCCCTGCACAGTAACTAGCATGTCCCTCTTCCAAGCATTTTCGGGGAGCAACCAAGTTGGTTGCCTGCTTTAAAAGAAAATGAAATCTCTGAGATAGCATTTTTAAGGATTGGAAGTAAAAGAGCAGAAATTCCGGTTCAGTAAAAACTAAGAGTTAAGCCAATAAGCAAGGAAGTTTAAGATGCTAAATTTGGCTAGAAATAGATTCCATCCTTTCTTCAGAAATCAGGTAGAGGATAAATCCTTTGATGATGAAGGGCATACAAGGGCTGGGGACTGGAATTGTTTATACTTTCCCTGGATACTGGCTGAACCAGGGTTCTGGGTATTGTATATGTTCTCTTAAGTCCTTATCCTAGAGTAGACCCCTAGGGAATTCAGTTCAGCAGGTATTTCAACCCATCCAGTTCAATGGGTACTTGAAACAAATTACAGCCATCCCAGGCCCTTTTTAATCACAGGCAAGGGACCTGAGAGCAAGACATGAGGTACGCTTCCCCCACGAGATAGGGAAATACAGTGGTGAGGTTAGTCCACCCAGCAGTCTTGATTGTGAATGTACGTGGGCAGAGTCCCCCTCACTCCTAGTTTGAGAGTGGGATCTCCCTTTTCCTTGGCCAGGAGGGGGACACCCCACTGGCAAGGACATCCTTGTGTGACTAAAATGGATACAGAAATCATCCTTGTGCAGGGGAATAGTGGCCAATCAGAGGGGATATCCAGGCATAAAAACTGCAGCCTTTATAAATCAGAGAAAAGGAACTCAAAGGGACTTTTTCCCCCTCCCTACGTGGGAGTCCATACTTCTCTATAATAATAAAAGGGTAATATGCTAATTAGATCAGATGTCTTTCTGGAAGAACTTCAGGACAAAGCAGAGCTGCAAGGGAAGCCCTGGTCCTGGATGCCTGCCAATGGGCAGAGGGAAGTCCCAGACCTGGATGCCTGCAGTGGGAAGCCCAGGTCCAGGTGCCTGCTGGCGGTTGGAGGGAAGCCCGGGTCCCCGGTGCCAGGGGAAGGCCAGTGCCAGCAGCCAGGAGAAGGAAAGCCTACTCCTGCACACATTTCATGCATTGGGCCTCTAGTTCTTCAATAACTTTCCACCTTTGCTATACCATCTTCTGTTCATGGTTTCATTCTTTGACTCCTATAAATAAAGAATCGGGGGAAGCCATCCTGCCCAGGTGAGCATCTCCTGTTCCAGTCCAAAAATCCCGTATCACAAATACAGTTCAACTGGTGTGGCCCAGTGGTTGAGTGTTGATCTGTGAACCAGGAGGTCATGCTTTGATACCAGGTCAGGGCACATGCCCAGGTTTTGGCTCAATCCCTACTGGGGAACTTGCATGAGGCAGCCAATTGATAATTCTTTTTCATCATTGATGTTTCTATCTCTCCCTCCTTTTCCCTTCCTCTCAGAAATCCATATATACGTATTTTTTAAAATGCAAATACAGATATTTCTTTTAAGCCTTTCCTCGTGGCTTCTGAATAAGTTTTCTTACAAAACATAATTCAAATTCCCAAAATAGGAAAAGAGATAGAGTCACAGAAAGCATGCCATTGAAATAGTGCATCTTTGCACATGATCTTGGATGCATAATTAGAAATTTAACTTCTTTGATTATATTAAGGATTATACCACTACATTCTTTCAAGATTCATTTGCCTAATTAGACAATTAAATAAACTCAGTCACACATGTTAACATTTTTAATTCTAAGTATAAATTATAACCAATGATAAAATTGAAAATAAATAAGGAATGTTTTATTGACATCTAAATTGCTGAGCAAGTCTTAGTTTTGCTTTGATAATGCAAATTCCCACAACTACCGCCCAGCTGTGTGAAAATCATCACAATTTATCTTGATAAAAACTGACACAGTATAAACACGACAACTTTAGTGAAATCAGAGTAGGAATGGATAGAATGGATCCCATCAACTGATCCTCTCACCTCACTGAGTGAGAAACAGAAGGGGCTGGCAATTAACTACAGTGGATAACTGAGAACCACAGCCACTGTCTTAGCCTACACCAACGGTCAGAAAACTCATTAGTCAACAGAGCCAAATATCAACAGTACAATGATAGAAATTTCTTTTGAGAGCCGAAAACTGACTTCTGTGCATGGGCCATGAAGTTTCAATCCCACTGTATGTGAGCCTGCATGTGCTATTTTGTGGAAGAGCCACACTCAAGAGGCCAAAAAGCCATACGTGGCTTGAGAGGCGTAGTTTGCTGACCACTGGCCTACACAAACAAACAAAAGTTTAAAGGAATTCCAAATTAAAACAGTATCTTGATTTTTTAAAAATGTTAATGGATGAGATTAATTAGATCCAAAAAAGAATAAGTAAAATTAGAGAATTTATTCAGATTAAGACAGAAATGAAAGGGCATCGTACTACTACATTTAAAGAAATAAGTTTTATCTAAGATATATGTAAAATATATCTTTTCTTTCAAAAACAAATTCATTTACTTTGTCCTTTATTGGAACAAACAAGTCTGCAACTGAGAATGTACAATTGAAAACTTTCTGAAAAAAATCAACAGGTGCAGTCAAGTTAAATTGGTTTTTACTAAAGTAAGTAAATTAAAACTGTGTTCAAAGTTCAAGAGAATTTTTTTAAAGGTAATATTCCATTTTAAAACTGAAACATAAAAACCTCAAATAAAACTTTCTTTTACACCTGAGGTAGTAGCATAAAATCCAAATTTGCTGTATTTCTATATTTTTTTATTAACATAACTAATGGCACGGTGCACGAAATTTGTGCACTTGGGGGCAGGGAGGGGATGGGGGCGGAGGAGGGTTGTTCAGCCCAGCCTATGCCCTCTGGCAATCAGACATCCTTAGCACTGCCTTGAAGGTGGGAGAGCTCCCACTACTACCACTGTGGTCACCAGCCATGAGCCCAGCTTTTGGTTGAGCAGCACTCCCCATGTTAATCTGACCACCATTTGCATTGAGCATTTACCCCAAGGTGGTCAGTGGGATCATAGCGACCAGTCATTCCACCATTTAGTCGATTGGCTTATAACCCTTTTATTATATAGGGTAAGTATGTATTGATATTCTCAAATTTATGATATAACAGTAAAACCTCATATTAGATTCATAATAGAAGAGTGATAATTTTCTATTATTATATACACTAATCAGCAATTACTTAGAAAACCAGACCACAAAGCAATAAGGAGGGAGTTGTTATATATATATTTTGATTTTTTACAAAAAGTGAGAGGGATAGAGAGTTAGAAACATCGATCAGCTATCTCCTGCATGCCCCCTACTGGGGATATGCCTGCAACCAAGGTACATGCCCTTGACTAGAATCAAACCTGGGACCTTTCAGTCCACAGGCTGACGCTCTATCCACTGAGCCAAACCGGTTTCGGCAAGAAAGGAGTGTTAATGCACATACAAGCAGATAAAAATCATCCTTTTTTATTTCTAAACTAAATTTACTGGGCGGACAATGATCACATAGATTTCAAGCATACAGATAATGTATCATGATTTTATATAAAATATATGATGATGCAAGAAGATTTAACATTGGGTGGTGGGCACTCAAAAATTTCATTCTCATTAGTGGCCTTGGCCACTAATTTAATGTATAATTATAAGTATAAGTATTTTCTTATTTAAACCATACAACGTCATAAAAGTATTTATCTTATCCCTCAGGTGTGAAGAGTGGGGATGTAAGTGAAGTAACTTGCCCAGGCCACATTTACTAAAACGAAAGAGGCAAGCTCCATTCAAAGGTATCCCTGGCCTCAAACTGTAGACTATTCTACCAATAAGATAGAAACTTCACATCTGTTCAAGTGAGAACTTATTGACACAGAGATGTAATATATTTCTAACTAGAAATTCTGAAAAGAAAATGAACATTCTATTTTTGATGTGCTGTAACTAATAAAGTATAGGTTAGATGAGCTAAGTTATAAGAAGAATAATTATGATCATGTTAATCTTAGGAGAGAAAACCAAGCTCAGATTTTTTACTAAATAATTAAGTAAATGAGCACAGAATTTTCAAGACTTTCCAAAGACAGTTGCTAACTACTTTTGAAATACTTTTCATAAAGTATTTAACTAGACACGCTAGTTAAATACTTTATGAAAACTTTGGTTTTTATTTGAGAGAAAATTATTATGCACATCTGATGCAGAAAACAAGCGTTATATTTCAATCATTTTCTATATTAATCTGATAACATGAATACATATTTTTCGAGAAGTTCTCTTATTTTAACTCTAATCTTTTTTTTTTTGTTAATCTTTATTGGATGATATTTTTTCCATTGAGCTCTATTTTTTAAATATATATATTTTATTGATTTCAGGGAGGAATGGAGAGGAAGAGATAGAAACATCCATGATGAGGGAGAATTGTTAATGGGCCGTCCCTACACACCGCCTTCCTAGGAATGGAAAACACAACCTGGGCATGTGCCCTGACATGACCTCTTGGTTCACAGATCCACACTCAACCACTGAGCCACACCAAGCTGGTTCCATTTAGTTTGAAAGAGAGGGAGGGAAGAGAAAAGGAGAAAGGGAGAGAGAAAGAGGGAAGGGAGAGGAAGAGAAAGAGTGAGGGGAAGAGAGAGAGAGAGAGAGAGAGAGAGAGAGAGAGAGAGAGACATTGATGTGAGAGCAACACATTGATTGCTTCCAGAATGTGCCCTACCAGGCTGAAGATCCAAATATCAACCCAGGTATGTGCCATAGGAAATAACATTTTTTTCTTTCTGAAAGTAGCAATAATTGTGATTTAAATAAGGAAGATTTTTTTGACAAGTAAATAAGGATGAAATGAAACTATATGTATGAAGTGAAAATTAATTTCTAGGTGACAAAAATAATAAATAGTACTGCTTTGGATCAATTAACTATTTTTTAATAACATAAAAGATGATGATTAAAGAGAAATGGCAGCAAGGAGAGGATAAGACTGCCTTTTCTATGCATCTGTAGGGAAAACTCCAAACACATATACCCACTTTAACAGCTCATAAGTTACTTAATTTTCATTCCTTTTGAGGTTTAACTGATTTGAAATAATGAGTGTGGCCAGACTAGACTTTGAACAAAGAAAATTTATCCTACTGTACCACTAGACTACTTTTTTAAAAAATATATTTTATTGATTTTTCACAGAGAGGAAGAGAGAGGGATAGAGAATTAGAAACATCGATGAGAGAGAGACATCGATCAGCCCCTTCCTACACGCCCCCCATTGAAGATGTGCCCACCAAGGTACATGCCCCTGACTGGAATCAAACCCAGGACCTTTTGGTCCGCAGGCCGACGCTCTATCCACAGAGCCAAACCGGTTTTCGCAACTAGACTACTTTTATGGGAATACATAAAAAAAGTTTATGGTACAAAACCTGCAAAGTAGATGAATTAAGGGCACAAAGATACTGAACAAAATGGTTCCTGTCGTCTCTAATTTCATTGATTTGAGTTATCAGCAGTACCTGGACCAGAACAGTCATCAGTTTGAAAACAGGCATAGATTCTTCTAAATTTTGAAAATGAACTGCATGTTAATAAACACTGACTTTATAATCATTCAAAGTGCATATGTATTTTTGAGGGGACACCCTGTATTTGTCTCTATTTCTGGAAATAAGAAGCATTGGCTTTGGGATGAGCAACTACATGCCCATTGTCATTGGTGCACCATTCAAAGACCAACACCAACCTACTCTAGGCTCAGTATGATCTTTATTGAAAAAAAACAAATAAACAAACAAAAAAAACTTAATTATACCTCAGGCCATAATTATACCTAAGTGGCTTTAAAATTTTCTCTAACATGGACTTCACATTTTTCCTATATTCCTAATTATATTTTATATTTGACATATTCTGCCTTGTTTTGTTTCTTTTTGATAAATAATTTCAATCTATATTGTTCCCTAGACTCACTGACTTTGAAATCTAAACTCGAAAGTCACCCTGACATATGTGTCACTTTTATTAAACGAAGGGCAGACTTCAGAAATACTGTAGGGTCAGTTACAACCAAAGCAATAATGCAAATATCAAAATATAAAATGAGTCACATATTTTTTTGGTTTCCAAATGCATATAAAAGTATTTACACTGTATTGTACTCTAGCAAGAAAGCATTAATGTCTTGAAATGTATATAATTTACCTTAACCAGTTTGACTCAGTGGACAGAGCATTCAGCCCTTAGACCAAAGGGTCCCAGATTCTATTCCAGTCAATGGCATGAACCTCTATCATTGGCTCTGGTCAGGGCATGTGTAGGAGACAATCAATCTATGTATCTCTCTCTGTATTCCCCCCTCCCACTTTCTCTAAAAAAACAAACAAACAAACAAAAAAAAACAGAAATATATTCCTTAGGTTAACATATCCTTATGATTAACAACAAGAAATATTTACATACCTTAATTCAAAATAATTTCTATTGCTAAAAATGCTAATATTCACCTCAGCCTTCAACAAACCAAAAACTATTTATGGGTAAAGGGTCTACCTTAAATTTGTAAGGAATGCTATTCTCACAAAATTCAAAGTGAAATGCAACAAAACCAGGTGTAGTAAACCTTCACTTAACATCATAGATACGTTAATGCAAATGTGATTAAAACAACATATTTTACCACAGGCTAATTGCTAAATATGAGTTAAGTTCCATCACATCACATCAACATTATAAAAAACTAGTGGCCTGATGCACGAATGAAGATTCATACAAGAATGGGCCTTTGTTCCCTTGGCTGCCAGCACCGCCCTTGCTCTGAATAGAGCAGCCTTTCTGCTCTGGCCCAGAGCCACTTTTCTGCCTTCCCATGCTGCCCAGAGGCCCCTAGTGGCTGGGGTGGTGCAGAATGCCTGTGTTGTTGTTATGGCAACCATGAAAGTGTCCTGCCGCACCCCCCTCAGCTGGGCACCTGTGTATGCAAATTAACCCACCATCTTTGTTGGGTTAATTTGCATACCCACTCCTGACTGGCTGGTGGGTGTCGCGAAGGTGTGGTCATTAGATAGACAAGGTTGAACAAAACTATCTTATATAATAAAAGGAAAATATACAAATCAACCAAATGGCAGAATGACCAGGGGCAGATGCTCAATGTAGGAGCTTCCCATGGTGGGCAGTGTGCTCCCACAGGGGGAGCACCACTCAGCCAGAAGCCCAGACGCTGGTGGGTACCTTTCCTGCATTGAGACAATGCTAAAACTGACAGCGTAGGCAACCAGGGAACCAGGCCTAAGCCATCAGTGGGACATGCCCCAAAGGCTCCCAGAATGTGAGAAGGTGCAGGTAAGGCTGAGGGAAGCCTCATCCCTGAGTACACGAATCTTGTGCACCGGGTCTCTAGTGTTATATAAGGATCTGCAATATTCTTATAATTACTTGGTGTTATTCAATTACTTATATCACCAAAATGGAGATGGCCCAAGTATAATTGGAATTTCTTAAAAGGGAAGTTATTTTTGGAAATTTCACCTTATATCCTATGAATATGCAGTTTTACATTCTCACTAGATATATGTGCAATTTCTTCACAAGTTCCACATAATTTCTTCTTTACTCCAATACTGAATTGCCTAATTTGCCCTTACATCCACCATGAAGATGAGGAGGTTCCCTTTATAGCAATCATCACATTTAAAATTATCTTTTCCCACAAGCCAGTTTCAATTATCTAATTTAGACAATACTTTATCAGTTCATAGAGTAGCTATTATATAACAACTAGAAGCCAGGTGCACGATATTCATGCATGAGGAAGGCAGGAGGGTCTCTCAGCCTAGCCTGCACACTCTATCAGTCTGAGAACACACAGGGAGTGGGCCTTAGCCATCAGTTGGACATCCTTAGCATTCAATTTGCATATTAGCCTTTTATATCTGCAGGATCGGGCTGAAACCCACTCTCTCATATCCCTCCAGGGGTCCTGGATTGCAAGAGGGCACAGGCCAGGCTAAGGGGATGCAATGGTTCATGACTGGGGCAGGGGAGGGACACAGAAGGTTGGCCAGCAAGGAAAGGAATGCAAGAGGACTCCAGGGCATGAGCCTGTCTTGCTCAGCCCCAATTGGCCAGACCCCAGCAGCAAATCAGCCTACTGGTCAAAGCATCTGCCTTCTGGTGGTCAGTGCACGTCACAGCGACTGGTCAACATTCAGTCCTTTGGTGGTCAGTGCACATCACAGTGAGTGGTTCAGCAACCTTAGGATATCCTATCTAATAAAAGAGTAATATACAAATTGACAGTACCCCCTCTACACCCAAACCCACGCTCAACAGCCAATCAGAGCAAGTATGCAAATTAACTCAACCAAGATGGCTACAATCACAGAGAGAGCAAGGAGGAGGCTTGGGTTGCCCCTGGCGATGGACGAAGCCAAGCTTTCCACACACCTTGGCCGCCCAGGCCTCCACTTAAGGGAACAAAGTTTCAGTGGCTGCTGCCAGGAAATGAGGCTTGGGTTGCCCCTGGCGATAGAGGAAGGCAAGCTTTTTGCACACCCTGGACCACTCAGGCCTTCACTCCAGGCTACAAAGTTTCAATTACAGAAGACAAATAGGGAGAATCCAAGATGGCGGCATAGGTAAAGACCTACACTGCTGCCTCGCACAACAATTTCAAAACTACAACTAAAAGATAGAACGGACATCATCCAGAATCACAGGAAAGCTGGCTGAGTGTTAGTTCTACAGCTAAAGGAAAGAGAGGGGCTCACAGAAACCCAGAGGAGCTGCAAAAAGCTGAGATACAGAGACATGCGCACTGAGAGAGCGGGTGCTGGAATACCTGGCTGGCTTTCTCTGGCAGGAGGGAAATGGAGACTCCCAACAGCATTGAACCCCTTATCTTATGACACTAAACACCAAATCCAGCCGAAACTCAAACGGGGGGAGTTTGGACTGTGAAAAGGGAGAGGTGTATGGAAATTTAGGGGAGTCGCAAAAGATCAGAGGTCTGATCGCGCACGGCACTGCGCGGAGGACAGATTGCTGCTTGTGTTGCTGGCTTTCGCCAGAGGGCAGGAGACAGACCCTCCCAACTGTGCCCCCTGACTCCACTGGGCCCCTGTTTCGGGTGAAACCCTGGAGATCTAGACTCGTGTGGTCCTGGTACGCAGGGGAGCTGGAAAGGCAGCATTTAGAGGCACTGCGGGATCGCGCACACAAGGACTACTCCAGCGATTACCCAGTCACGTGAGATTCAGGGGCCGTGGAGGGAGGGGCCGACTGGAAGGCAATGCAGTCCCTTAAGCCCTAAGACTCCATCCCTCTCAAGCTCAACAGAGGTTTCTTCTGTTTTGCAAGTCTGGTAATATTAGGCTGAATCCAACAAAGAAGTTTCCCAGGCATAGTGAAAATGCCGAGACTAAGGAAGGGATCACAAACAAAAGAAATGGAGGAAAAAAAAACAACTGGATATCGAATTCAAAATCACACTTATAAGGTTTTTCAAGAATATGCTAGAAAAGTTGGATAAAGTTAGTGAGTCCCAAGAGGAGATGAAAAAGGACCAACTAGAGATGCAAAAGAGCCAACTAGAGATGGAAAAGGTCCAACTAGAGATGAAAAATGAACAACCAGAAATTAAACATACACTGACTGAAATAAAAAATATTATACAGAGTCCTAACAGCAGACTAGAGGAAGGCAAGAATCAAGTCAAAAAATCTGAAATATAAAGAGGCAGAAAACACTCAATTGGAAAAGCAAGAAGAGAAAAAAATCCAAAAATGTGAGCATAATGTAAGGAGACTCTGGGACAGCTTCAAGCGTACCAACATCAGAATTATGGGGGTGCCAGAAGAAGAGAGAGAGAGCAAGATACTGAAATCCTATTTAAAGAAATAATGACTGAAAACTTCCCACATCTGGTAAAAGAAATAGACTTACAAGTCCAGGAAGCACACAGAACCCCATATAAAAGAAATCCAAAGAGGACCACACCAAGACACATCATAATTAAAATATCAAGAGCAAAAGACAGAGAGAGAATATTAAGCAGCAAGAGAAAAACAGTTCATTACCTACAAGGGAGCACCCATACAACTGTCAGCTGATTTTTCAACAGAAATGATGCAGGCCAGACGTGAGTGGCAAGGAATATTGAACATGATGAATAGCAAGGACCTACAATCAAGAATAATCTATCCAGAAAAGCTATCATTCAGAATTGAAGGGCAGATAAAGAGCTTCACAGATAAGAAAAAGCTAAAGGAGTTCATCAACTCCAAACCAGTATTATATGAAATGCTGAAAGGTACTCTTTTAGAAGAGGTAGAAGAAAAAGGTAAAAGCCAAAAAATTATGAACAACAAATACATATCTATCAACAAGTGAATTTAAAAATTAAGTGAATTAAAAATTTGATCAACAGAATAAACTGGTGAATATAATAGAATCAGGAGCACAGAAAGGGAGTGGACTGATAATTCTCAAGGGGAAAGAGGTGAGGGGTGTAAAGGGAGAGACTGGACAAAAATCATACACCTATGGATGAGATCAATGGGAGGGAGATAAGGGCAGAGGGAATGGTGGGAGCTGGGTGGAGGGTTGCTATGGAGGGGAAAAAAGATAAACAAATGTAATAATCTGAATAATAAAGATTTAATTTAAAAAAAAAAGAAGTTAAATAAATCCCAACAGAAATAGCTGTCACCACAGAATGAACAAGAGGCTTGGCTCTGCTCCAGGCTACAAAGTTTCACTTGTAGAAAATAAATAAATCATAGCTACCAGGGCCTCCGCTTGGGTTGCTGGGGGCTGTGGTCAGCCTACAAACCACCACAGGCCCCTTGCCCAGGCTGCCCCACGCCCCAAGGGAATACCTACCCAGATCTGGGACATCTTTCAGGGCAAACCAGCTGGCCCCCACTCGTGCACCAGGCCTCTATCTTATCTAATAGAAGAGTAATATGCAGATTGACCAGTAATACAACACACAAGATTACTGCTCCATATATTCAAAAGGTACTGCCCCCATGTGAAGACAAGATGATCAGCAGGGGAGGGCAGATTGGAGGGAACAGGCCTGCAAATGAGGGCAATTAGGGGTGACCAGGCCAGCAGAAGAGGGAAGTTGGGGCAACCAGGCCTACAGGGCAACGTAGTTGGGTGGTGGGGAGCCAAGCCTGCAGGGGAAGACAATTAGGGGTGAACAGGCCTGCAGGGGAGGGCAGTTAGGGGTAACCTGACCCACAGAGTAGGGGCAGACTGGCAGAGGAGCAGTTAGGCAACTATCAGACTGGGAGGAGAGTGGTTAGCAGGTGATCATGCTGGCAGGCAGAAGCAGTTAGGGGCAATCAGGAAAGCAGCCAGGTGAGCAGCTGGGAGCCAGCAGTCCTGAATTATGAGGAGGATGTCCAACTGCCCATTTAAGCCCAATTCTACCTGGACATCCCTCAAGGGATCTCAGATTGGAGAGGAGCAAGCTGGGCTGAAGAACAGCCCCCCCACCACGCAGGAATTTTGTACACCAGGCCTCTAGTCATTAGCATATTATGCTTTGATTGGTTGAATGGATGACTGGACACTTAGCATATTAGGCTTTTATTATATAGGATATCAACATTCTTCACATAATTATAATTCTGTGATTTCTTAGCTATTACTCCACCATGACTACAAAGAAGTGACAAAAGATTTAACCTTTGAGATAATTTAAAAGAGAAAGACTTAGTCCTGTTCATCTTTGTTTCCTAGGTCTAAATTTTTGGGAAGGTATGTAACTGAATGGGAAGAACCCACTGGTAAGCATTTCTGAGAACAAGGAAGATGGGTGTTTCTGGCTTCTGTGATTCTGAGCAACCTGCCTGCAACTCACTCCCATTGTCAGCCTACTACCTCTATGAGGCCATTACTAAGTCCAAAAGGAAGCTTAAAAATACAACATAGGCTTTGGAAAAAAAATTTGTTCTGTTCTGTTTCCCAATACATTAACTGATGATGTCTATAGGATTTGTAAAAAGTTTGATTTTATTAATCCCTTTGTCCTTTATAAAGGAAAGCTGCAGGAGATTTTCTTCACTGATTGTCAAATCATCAGGTATTAAAAATGACTGGGCTGAAAATTAATTTCGAGTTCTGCAAAGGGATACTGTACTTGTCTACTTAAATGTGTTCTGTATATCAAAATTAGACAGCACTGTAACCAGTAACTGTGGTGGATTCTGTGAAATGCCTTCCATTTAATTAATCTAGAGTATGTTTATTTTTCTTTTATTCCCCTTTTGCTTTAGGCTTTTCAACAATTTATTTTATCTTAATATCCTTTCATACTGACATAGGAAATAAATGATGACAGAAAATAATATGTGTGTCATTGAGATACTAGTTCAAAGCTGGTACATACACAATTAAGTCTCCTTTGTAGTAAGTTATATTCTACAGGTGGTTAAAGATACATTAATATTAAAAAGCTATAAGCCATAAATTTTATTTTTCTAGTTATGCTATAAGTGAAAAAATGATTTACTTTTTGAGATCATTTAAAATTATATATTTTAAAGGAAAATAAAAACATGAGCCATTTTGAAAATAATAAAGTTTGTTTAACTTAAAGTTCTTTGAAGAAATGCCAATGCTTCTCCAACATTTAAAAGTTAAAAGAGAAGAGGAAAAACTGAAAGCAATTACAACTCTGTGAATGTAACACTGCCCCCAAATTCAAGGTGAATTTCACATCTTGTTATTCAACACAACATTCAAGCCTCAGTCTCTGGGCTTGAGCTCAGGGTAACTTAAAGTTTAAGCATCCAGACATTCCCTAAAGAGATGAAATCTGTACTTGCCACAGATAGGAAGACATAACAGGAATGTAGTACAATTGTTCAAATACCCATCACATGCTTGTATTGAAATTACATCTGTTTTTTACAACATGTGATGCTTGTAATTCCTTGCCCAGAGTTTAAACTGTGTTCTGAGTCTTCAGTCACTAGTCTAAGGCAACTTTTCAGCTTCCCCCTCTCATAGTGTAAACAAAGTTAAAATATCCCATCCTATATTCTTCAGTGGTTGAGCATTGCCCTATGAAACAGGAGGTCCTGGTTTGTGGCCTTGATTCCAAGTAGGGTGCATGCAGGAAGTAGCCAATCAAAGATTCTCTCATTATTGTTTTTTCTATCTCTTTCTTCCTCTCCGTTCTTCTCACAAATCAATAAAAATATATTGGAAAAATATTGCTAGTGGGTAAGTAGAGATAATAGTGAGTGGCACTACTGCTACATAAAATAAATATTTCACCATGTAATCATTAGGTGGGTAAATAAAGGAGGATGTGATAAAACTTCGACAAGTTAAATGTTCATGGTTAGTGTCCCTGGGAAGTCCTGTCCATGGCAGAAGCCCATCAACCACTAGCTGCAAAATCAATTCATAATATGTATATGAGTATATTAAAACAAAATAATTATTTCACAGAAAAAAAACAGCAGAATGAGAGAAACTCATAACATTTTAAGTTTTTAAGAACATATAGTCTATAAGAGGATGAAGTGATATTAATAAACAATATAAATTTTCACATTTGAATGTGCAGATATTGAAAGGAAGAAACCACAAGCTACAGAGTAGAAAGTAAAGCTAGAGCTTGTCTTACTCTTTAAAATGTCAAACATAATCATAAAAACCTTATAAAATTACGGGTATAAATAAACATAAACAATAAGCTCTTGCCCTCAACTTTACAAATTCATCTGGAGTTCTGACACTAAAGTCTATCATTGATTTATAGCAAAGTAATATACAATGGGCAATAAATTTATTAGGATAACTTGAATGCTTGATTTCTTCATCAACGTAAGTGCCTTCTTTGATTTTGATATATACATATGAAGTAGCAGTTGCCACAAATGAAAACATTTTGAAAACTCTATATCTGAGCATAAATGAAGATAAAACACTCCACATTATGATTCAATTAAAAACCTCCAAGATACATTACCTGCCGCCTCGAGCACTGAAAGGCACTACATGGATTCCCAGAGGCCCTCCATCGTTGGGGACGTGTACGAGCTTTACCATATCACTGTGAGACAATGATGAATGAGGGAGCATGAAAATGGACTGTAAACAAAACAAACCGAAACAACAAAACAAAAAACATACACAATAACACAGACACACAATAAACAATAAAAGAGAACAAAACAAAAATCCCACCAAGCACACAAGCATGTATACACACATTCTGGAATATAAGCATGGTGATGAAGGCAACATTAAACACTACATACCCGAACACTAGTCTGATGGCATGGAAGGAGAACAATCATCAGAAATAACTACATTAAAAATGACACAGCACCATTTCTCTGGGCCTGTATTCTTCTGTGTAATATAAGTATGCATTTTCAAGTCAAATCTCTAGATTTCCAATGAAAATTTTCCATATCAATATCTACTTCAAGGGCACTGAAGATTAACTGAATAAAGGTGATACAAGCTATAGAGCACTTTATAATTTACAAAGAGCTCCTAAATATATCACATCATTGACCCTTCCAATAAACCAATAAAGTCAAAGTTTTTGCTCCTGTGGACAGGTGACAGTCCAGATGTAATCCAGCAATCCTGACTTTCCACCATTCCATAACAGTTTAAGTTTGCCATGTCTTCAACCACTGCGAGTACAGGTTTATGAAATTCCTTTTTCAAAGCCAATAGATTTCCAATAAAAAACAAATCATTTTCATAAAAGTGTTTACAAATGGACTTTAAAGTAATGAAGCTAGTTATATAAAGTAACTTCTATTATATAACTAAAGTAATTAACTATTAAGGTAATAAGCCCCAAGTTTAATGAAAGTTGGTATAATTTAGAGAATGCAAACTTTCTAAACCATTTAAATGAGATTTCACTTCTTTTGTAGATTTTGTGTGCTCGTGTATGTCTGTGTGTGGGGGGGGTGGGAGGGTACTGTATTGAAACATAAACAGTACTTATGTAACAAGCAATATTTGGAAGTAGTATTTTAATTAAATATCTAGTTTAAGCAACACCAACAACCATAAATGATTATCAATGGATTTGACAAAGGTCACAATATAGTTTTTATATAATGGAAAATGCCAATTCTTAAACTTCCTAAATAAAAGCCTAAGGTCTAAAGAAAAATAAAGATAGGAATACTGATTGAAAACAAAATTAAAATACATTTGTGCACAGATTTAATCATATATACTAATTAGGAAAAAATTAAAAATTAGCTATATTGAAATAATACTAAATGGATTTTTATTTTAAGAATATTTTCATAGAATTTTATAACATCCTATTTAGGATACTATTTAGCACTTACACAGTTTTTAATGATTGGCTTGTCCACTAAGAATAGTGTAGTTATTCTAATTATTGTTACTATTTTACATTTTCTCTAAAAAGAACTAGGACATGGCAAGTATTTCTTAAAAGAAAATACTTAGTGTTGGTTACTCTATATGCAAACATAATCTGATTCAAGTGCCTAATCTCACTGAGGAAGTTCTTAGAACCTTTCCTTGGTAGACCCAAAGAAGAAAGAGTTTAAATGTTAATGTGTAGATCGCCTAACTTTTACCCACAGTCAAAGAAAAAAATTCAAAGTGACTGATAACCCCTTCCATTTAATCATGCCAATATTTAAGATAATTGTGCAATTGTGATAATAATATAAGAAAATTTTACTCTGTTCTTTCATACTTAAAATCATGTTCAGGTTCCTAACCTGGGACCTTAAAATTTTCAAATGCCTTGAGAAATTCTATTTTTTAAATCAAAATGCTTGTATGATTCAAATAATTTTTCAGTTAAAGTATGTTTATAATCTTTTTAATTTAACTAAGTTGAACAACAAACAAATGAACAAAATACTTACATACAAATCAATCTGAAAACAATTATAGTGCTGTAAAATCAGCAAACACTTTTAATCAAACACTATTTTATATTATAATTTAATAGTATTTGCCAAGGCATGAAACTCGGGACAGAGACATGTGAATTTCCATGTCATTCTTTTTACATTAGTTAATAATTAACACAATTGAGGAAAGTTGCTCTTGGAAAACAAATTAATGCAAGGCATGTTTTTAACTTATGACAAACATCCCACATATGCCATATGTTTTTGGAACACTTTCTGCTATCAGTGATGCTGCAGGTATATTATATATTTAATTAAAACCATCAGTAACTTACTCCAGTGAAAAGTTGGGTATGTTCTCCAAACCACCATCCGCATGTCCAACAGGTTCAACACGACTATTGTCTTCTGTCCCATCCTCATCCTAAGAGTACGACACAAAGAATAGCACACTCTGATTTAGATCTATTTCTAAAATGGGAAAGAAAGCTGGATAAAAGTGGAGACTGGCAGTCATTATGATCATGTTATAATTAGGTATTTTCTCTACTGAAGATGACTTTTAATAATTAGATGGGTATGTATATATGAAAAGTTGCATTTCAAAGCAATAGTCAACTGATTTAGCATTTTCCATTTCTAATACAATAAGAAAACATTAGGCTGAAGCTGGTTTGGCTCAGTGGATAGAGCGTCGGCCTGAGGACTGAAAGGTCCCAGGTTAGATTCCAGTCGGGGGGCATATATCTTAGTTGCAGGCACATCCCCAATGGGGGGCGTACAGGAGGCAGCTGATTGATGTCTCTCTCTCTCATCGATGTTTCTAGCTCGCTGTCCCTCTCCCTTCCTCTCTGTAAAAAAATCAATAAAATATATTAAAAAAAAAAAACACATTAGAACTTCTACTTAATGTTAACTATCATTTTTACTTCACTTTTTGGTGTATATTTTAGGAAGTAATTATATGTTATAGTATATTAGTAATATAGTATCAATATATTAATAAATATATGTATATGACAACGGTTAAGACCATTATAGTCCTTAATGATTACCAAAATCTGCAGTCATATTTGTCAGTCCCTAAGTTTCACTAACAGCTTGGCAAAATGAGTATATGCAGTAAGTACAATACTTGATTCAAATCCTTCATCCTATGAAATATCATTTCAAGTTACTCTGAACCAATTGACTAGAGTTACCTGTAAAGGCATGAAGATCTTAGTTTTAAAGAATCACTTCTGCTTATTTCTGTTAATGAAAGACCAAGTAAAGGTAAAATACACAGTACATTATCAACTCTCACCTTGGTATCCTTACTTTTACAAAGGCAGTATCATGTAAAAATTATGTTCCAACATGTTGACAAATTGGGATTGGGTAAGATGCTAATACTCCAAAAAGTGTCACATGGAATAAATGTGATAGTTCATAAAAATAAATGAAATGTCACTCCAGACTATACCTTATTTTATATATAATCATGGTCATTGTTTTTTCACTAGGGAGTTCACTAACAATTAAGCTGCCTTCTCAGGATCATTTGAATAATGATAAACATACCTGACTGACATCAGTGGACTTCTTAACCAAATTAGAATGTTCAGAAAATAGTCCGAGTTCCAAACACAGTGGCTAAGAGGCTCTTCTGGGCTTCACCTTGGACCATAGTGTTTTGAGTACCCACTAGATACTCTGTAAATACTTGGCTAATGAAAATAATCCCATACCTAAATACAATTTACTTAATTTATTTCTTGGCAGTTTAGGTATATAATTAATGTATACAAATAACCTGTGAAATTTATCCTTTCTACCACATGAATTAGATAACAGAAATTTTATACATGAACTTATACAACCACCTATATGAGAGTCCATCATTAGCAAAAATTTTATGTTTAAACATGTGCTTGAGAGACTCATAATTGAAATGTGTATGCCGTCAACAGAGACATCAATCAATAAAATGAAATGCAAAGCTTGAATGTTTAAGACAGTGTCAAAAATGTTACAAATTATTAAAGAAATATTAAGGCAAAGTAAAGCAGTTGATAATGTTGAATGGACATTTCCTCTGAGAATCAATTTTTTCTGAGTTGCACTAGTGGATGGGACCACAGAGGCTCAGTGGTAAGTCACTCCATAAAGCCAAACTACTTCAAGACAGGATCCTATGCTTTTAGAAGCTCCTATATGCACTTCTTATTCATTTATCTCCTTTAAGCACCAGCTTACATTTCCAAAGTTAACTAGCATCTTGAACCTGCCTTAAGAACTATACTTTAAATATAAAGTATGCTTTTCCTTTGAGATTGGGAATAGAGGAGGAGAGCAAAGTGACTGTTATAAATCAGATGAAAAAGATAATCTTACAACTTAAAGACACTTTGTTTCAGTATTTATGAATAATTTAAGCACCATTGACAAAGGAACAGATTACAAACAAAAGAAATGGAGGAAAACAAACGACTGGATATAGAGTTCAAAACCATGGTTATAAGGTTTTTCAAGAATTTCCTAAAAAAGATGGATAAATGTTACAAGACCCAAGAGGAGATGACAAAGGAAAAACTAGCTGAAACCGATTTGGCTCAATGGATAGAGCGTTGGCCTGCAGACTGAAAAGGTCCCAAGTTCGATTCCAGTCAAGGGCATGTACCTTGGTTGCAGGCACATCCCCAGTAGGGGGCATGCAAGAGGCGGCTGGTTGATGTCTCTCTCTCATCAATGTTTCTAATTCTCTATCCCTCTGTCTTCCTCTCTGTAAAAAATCAACTACATATATATTAAAAAAAAGAAAAAGGAAGAATTAGAAATTAAACATACAGTGACTGAAATAAAAAATATTATACAGAGACCTAACAGCAGACTAGAGGAATACAAGAATCCAGCCAGAGATTTGAAATGCAAAGAAGCAGAAAACACTCACCTGGAAAAGCAAAAAAAAAAAAAAATGAAAAAAAGAAAAAAGAGAGAGAGAGAGAATTCAAAAATGTGAAGTTAAGTGTGAGGAGCCTATGGGACAACTTTAAGGGTACCAACATCAGAATTATGGGGGTGCCAGAAGAAGAAATAGAGCAAGATACTGAAAACCTATTTGAAGAAATAATGACTGAAAACGTCCCCACCTGGTGAAAGAAATAGATTTACAAGTCCAGGAATTGCACGGAACCCCAAACAAAAGGAATCCAAAGAGGACCACACCAAGACACATCATAATTAAAATATCAAGAGCAAAAGACAAAGAGAGAAAATTAAAAACAGCCAAGAGCAAAATAGTTAATTACCTACAAGGGAGCACCCATACAACTGTCAGCTGATTTCTCAACAGAAACTATGCAGGCCAGCTGGGAGTGGCAATAAATATTCAAAATGATGAACAGCAAGAACCTACAACCAAGATTACTCTACCCAGCAAAGCTATCATTCAGAATTGAAGGGCAGATAAAGAACTTCACAGATAATAAAAAGCTAAAGGAGTTCATCAGCACCAAAGCAGTATTACATAAAATGCTGAAAGGTACCCTTTCAGAAGAGGAAAAAAAAGCCAAAACCGATTTGGCTCAGTGGATAGAGCATCGGCCTACGGACTGAAGGGTCCCCAGGTTCAATTCCGGTCAAGGCACGTACATTGGTTGCAGGCACATCCCCAGTAGGGGGCATGCAGGAGGCAGCTGATCGATGTCTCTCATTGATGTTTCTAACTTTCTGTCCCTCTCCCTTCCTCTCTGTGAAAAATAAAATATATTTTAAAAAAAAAGAAGATAAAAAAGAAAAAGAAAAGATAAAAATTATGAACAACAAATACATATCTATCAACAAGTGAATCTAAAAATCAAGTGAATAAAAAATCTGATGAACAGAATAAACTGATGAAGAGAATAGAATCAGGGGCCTAGAAAGGAAGTGGAATGACAATTCTCAGGGGGAAAGGAGAGACTAGACAAAAATCATACACCTATGGACAAGGACAATGGAACAGGAAGTAAGGGCAGAGGGAGGGATGGGAGCCAGGTGGAGGGGAGCTATGGGGGGGGGGGAGAGGAACAATTGTTAATCATCTGAACAATAAAGATTTGTTAAATAAAAAAAATCAAAATAATTACCTCCAGAAACAACAAAAGAAAATGTGTAAAAATGGATTTATTCAGAGTTCTCACTTGGTTTCTCAGTGGGCAATTCTTACAAACCAAATTATGCAATGCCAGCTTATTGACTTACTTAGACTTTTGATGTAACAATACTGAAAGGATGTAAACATGGAAAGTTAAAGTGGCATAAAAGAAAAAGCTCTCATCTTCCATAATAACCAGTCAACAGAAGCCATAAATGGTTTATTTATAAACAAGCAAGTAAATATCCTAGCAAATACCTGCATATATTTAAACTTGTAGCCTGTAGGCAGAGGGTCCAGGAACAAGAAGAGTATAACAGAAACAGCTAGTTTTTATTTATACTATTCTGACTACATATTTGAAAACCTAACAAAGGTGGAAAGGGATCTATGATCCAACTAACCATCCAGACACTTGAGATCCCCATAGGGTACCTGGCATTAGATTTACTTCAAAGGGTGTAAGTCAAAAAACCCAACTTGCTAGCAAGGCAGCAGCCTACTTTTGTTCTTGGGAGGAGCAGTATGCACAGCTTCCAGGAGCTAGCTCTTCTAGTAGGTCTCCCTACTGACAGCTCAGGTGCAGGGAAAGACACATCAGCTGGTTGTAAGTGTAGCCCTAGTTGACAAGCCTCTTGCCTCTTGCCTCAGAGAAGCTAGTATTTTTCTAGGAATATTTTTCATATTAATAACATCATAGCCATAGCAGCTTGTCCGACATTTAGAGTTTTTCAAGTGCAGGTACAATTTATCAATCAGAGGTCACTTTTGCCACACCAAGGTAGTTGATGGAAACCTTTATCAGGTTTCCAGAAAAAGAAAGCCAAAGATTAACCAAAGTTTAAATTCTCATGCAAAGGGGAGAAAATAATTTTGTTAACTCTTTATACAATAGTATATTGATCTAAGCAATATTTTTAAAAGATGAAGGAGTCAAAGAAAAAAAACTAATGGAGAACAAGTGATCCTATCTAATAAGAGTAATATGCAAATTGTCCCCACATCTGCTATACCCACAAGCCACGCCTACAAGTAAATCAGGAGCAAGTATGCAAATTAACTCAACCAAGATGGCTACAGCCACTGAGAGAGCAGGAGAGAGGCTTGGGTTATCCTGGCGATGAAGGAAGCCAACCTTACACACACCCTGGCAGGCCCAGGCCTCAGCTTAAGGCTACAAAATTTCAATTATAGAAGATAAATAAATTCCAACAGAAATGGCTGCCACCATGGAGCCAGCAGAAAGCTTGGCTTCGCTCCAGGCTACAAAGTTTCAATTGTAGAAGATATACAAATCCCAGATACCAGGGCCTCTGCTTTGATAACCAGGGGCCGTGCCCAGCATGCAAACCACCACAGGCCCCTTGCCCAGGCCATCCCATGCCCCAAGGGAACCCCCACCCTGATCTGGGACACCCTTCAGGGCAAACCAACTGTGCACCAGGCCTCTATCCTATCTAATAAAAGAGTAATATGCAGATTGACCATCAATCCAACACACAAGATGACCCCCACAAGATGGTCAGCAGAGAGGGCAGTTCAGAGGGATCAGGCCTGCAAGGAAGGGCAGTTGTGGTGATCAGGCCAACAGGTGAGGGCAGTTGGGAGGGACCAGGCCTGCAAGTGAGGGCAGTTGGGGTGATCAAGCCTGCAGGGGAGGGCAGTTAGGGGTGACCAGGCCAGCAGAGGAGGTAAATTGGGGGTGACCGTGCCTGCAGGGATAGACAGTTGTGGGGGACCCAGGCCTGCAAGGGGGAGCAGTTGGGGAGGACCAGGCCTGCAGAAGAGGGCAGTTAGGGGTGACCAGGCCTGCAGCGGAGAACAATGAGGGGTGACTAGGCCCACAGGGGAGGGCAGTTAGGATCAAACAGGCTGGCATGGGAGCAGTTGGGCATCAATCAGGCTGGCAGGGGAGTGATAAGGAGGTGATCAGGCTGGCACACAGAATCGGTTAGGGGTAATCGGAAAGGCAAGCAGCCACAGTCCTGGATTGTGAGAGGGATGTCTGACTGCTCATTTAGGGTCCCTGTTTGGAGAGGGACCAGGCTGGATTGACCCCCTCCCCCCCCAATACAAATTTTGTGCACTGGGCTTCTAGTCAATAATAACCTTAAATGTAAAAGGGTAAAATCTCCAATCAAAAGACATAGGGTAAATTGATACAAAAAAACAAAAAAACAATTATATGCTATCTACAAGAGACCCACCAGAAAACTAAAGATTCAAATAAGTGAGAGTGAACAGATGAAATTTTTCCCACACAAATGAAAGAGGAAAAAAAAAAAAGGCATAGTAATACGCATACCTGACAAAATAGACTTCAAAATGAAGGCTATCACAGTGATAACCAAGGTCACTACATAGTAGTAAAGGAATAGATCCAAAAATAGGATATAACCCTGGTAAACATATATGCATCCGATACAGGAACACCTAAGTATACTAAACAACCTTCTAAAGGGCTTTAAGGGAGATATTTTTAATAATATATATACATATATATGTGTGTGTATATATCTTATTGATTTTTTACATAGCTGCCTCGTGCATGCCCCCACTAGGGATGTGCCCGCAACCAAGGTATATGGCCCTGACTGGAATCGAAGCTGGGACCTCTCAGTCCACTATTCACTGAGCCAAACCAGTTTTGGCAAGGGAGAGATTTACAATACAGTCATGGTAGGGGACTTTAATACCCCACTGACTTCACTGGATAGATCTTCCAGACAAAATTAACAAGAAAACAGTGACTCAAAAGTATACACTGGAGCAAATGGATTTAAATGACATTTATAGAACATTTCAGGACAAAGCTGTAGAACATACATTCTTCTCAAGTACACATGGATCATTCACAAATATAGACCACATGTTAGGACACAAAACAAGTCTCCACAAGTTAAAGACAACTGAATTCACAAGCATCTTCTCAAATCACAGTGTATTGAATTTAGAAAGCAATTACAGTGAAAACATGCAAAAACATGGAGACTAAATAAGATGCTATTAAATAATGAATGGGTTACCAATGAGATCAAGAAAGAAAACACTTCCTGGAAACTAATGGAAATGAACATACAACCCAAAATGTGTGGAACATAACCAAAGCAGTCTGAAAGGGAAGTTTATAGCACTCGAGGCCTACCTAAAAAAAAAGAAAAAAAGAATTTAAAAACAATTTAACATACAATTTAAAGAATTAGAAAGAGAATAAGAAAAGCCCAGAATAATTAGAAGGGAAGAATAAAGATTAGAGCAGAAATATTTGACATAGGGATTAAAAATTAATATAAAAATCAATGAAACCAAGAGCTGTTTCTTGGAAAAAATAAACAAGATTGATAAACAATTAGCTAGACTCATCAAGAAACAAAGAGAGAGGATCCAAAGAAATAAAATCATAGATGAAAGTACTGAAGTAACAAGTGATATAAAAAAATACAAAGGATTATAAGAAAATATTATGAACAACTATATGTCAACAAGCTGGACAATGTGGATGAAATGGACAAATTCCTAGAATCAAAAAACCTGAATAGGCCAATAACAATGGAGGAAACAAATGCAGTAATCAAAATACTCACAGCAAACAAAAGCTTGGGTCCTGATGGCTTACAGGATAATTTTACAGTTACACTCCTCAAACTATTACAAAAAATTAAAAGCAAGGAACATTTCCAAGCTCTTTTTATGAGGCCAGCATTATCCTAAACCAGATAAAGACACTACAAAGAAAGAGAATTACAGTCCAATAACCCTGATGAACATAGATGCTAAAATCCTCAAAAAAACAAACAAACAAAAAAACTAGCAAATCGGATCCAGCAATATATTCAAAAGATCATACATAATGAACAAGTGGAATTCATTCCAGCGGTGCAAAGGCTGCTACAATATTCCCAAATGAATAAGTGTGATATATCACATAAACAAATTGAAAGACAAAAATCACATGATCATATCAATAGATGCAGAAGCATTAAAAAAAAATCTGGGTTCCTAAATTATTATCTCCAACTAATACTGACCTAATGAAGTGGCAAACGTAGTATTTAATACAGTCCATATAATTTCTACTTAACACAGAAATGAAATATTGCCTATTGTGAAAACATACACAACATGATCCACACAATCCAAGGCAAAAGAAGTGTCTTTAACCCAGAGAGCAATCCAAAACCATCATGCTCAATTAATATTTGAGAAAGGAGGTAAGAGCATACAATGAAGTCAAGACTATCACTCTTCAAGAAATGGTGTTGGGAAAATTGGATACATGCAAAAAAAAATGAAACTAGACCACCAACTTATACCATACACAAAAATAAACTCCAAATGGATAAAGGAAAAAACATAAGATGTGAAACCATAAAAATCCTAGAAGAATCCATAGGCAGCAAAATAGCAGACATTTGTTGTAGCAATATCTTTACTAATACAGCTCCTAGGGCAATGGAAACTAAAAAGAAAAACAAATGGGACTACATCAAAATAAAAAGCCTTTGCACAGCAAAAGAAAGTATCAACAAAACAACAAGAAAGCACACTGCATGGGAGAACATATTTGCCAATGTTATCTCTGATAAAGATTTAATCTCCAAAATTTATAGGGAGATAATACAATCAAAAAATGACAAAGGACCTCAAGAGACACTTTTCAAAAGAGGACATACAAGAAGGCTAAGAGACATGACAAAATGCTCAAAGTCATTAATCATCCCAGAATGCAAATCAAAAGAACAATGAGGTACCATCTCACACCTGTCAGAAGGGCTAACATCAACAAATCAACAAATGACAAGGGCTGTGGAGGATGCGGAGGAAAATGAATCCTTGTGCACTGCTAGTGGGAATGCAGACTGGTGCAGCCACTGTGGAGAACAGTATGGAGTTTCCTCAAAAAATTAAAAATGAAACTTCCATTTATCCAGTAATCCCACTTCTACGAATATATCCCAAGAAACCAGAAACACCTACCAGAAAGGATATATGCACTCCTATGTTCATAGCAGCACAATTTAGAATAGTTAAGACTTGGAAACAGCCTAAGTGCTCATCAGCAGATGAGTGGAATAAAAAACTGTGTTACATCTACACAATGGAATACTATATTGCAGTAAAAAGGAAGGAATTCTTAACATTTGCAACAACATGGATGGAACTGGAGAACATTATCCTAAGCGAAATAAGCTGTCCAAAATCAGCACCATCTGCTTTTTTTTCCCTCCCTACTAGAAAAAATTTTTAAATTCTTTATTGTTTAAAATAATACATGAGTCTCCTTTTTTCCCCACTGACCTTTCCCCGGCTGCCCTTCCCCTATCCCTGTTATGCTCATAAGCATGTATACAAGTCCTTTGGTTGATCTTTTACCCCCTCACTCCCGGCCTTCCCTCATAGGTTGGAGAGTCTGTTTTATGCTTCTAAGACTCTGGTTCTATTTTTGTTCATCAGTTTACGTTGTTCATTATATTCCACAAATGAGTGAGATCATGTGATATTTATCTGTCTCTGACTGGCTTATTTCTCTTAGCATAGAGCGGAATATGAAAATTCAGTTCCAAATGTAAATCTGCTTCTCATAAATTATTAAAATTTCAGGGCAAGAAGTTACCTTATTGCCCTAACCTGTTTGGCTCAGTGGATAGAGCATTGGTCTGGGGACTCAAAGGTCCCAGGTTTGATTCTGGTCAAGGGCATATATCTTGGTTGCAAGCACATCCCTATGAGGGTATGTGCAGGAGGCAGCTGATTGATGTTTCTCTCTCATAGATGTTTCTAACTCTTTATCCCTCTCCCTTCTTCTCTGTAAAAAAATCAATAAAATATATTTTAAAATGTTATCTTATTACAGTGGTTCTCAACCTTTCTAATGCCATGACCCTCATGCCATGACCACAGCTCCTCATGCTGTGGTGACCCCCAACCATAAAATTATTTTCGTTGCTACTTCATAACTGTAATGTTGCTATTGTTAATGAATCGTAATGTAAAATCTGTGTTTTCCAATGGTCTTATACTCTACAGCAGTGGTTCTCAACCTGTGGGTTGTTAGCACCTCACCTAAGACCATTGGAAAACACAGATTTTACATTACAATTCATTAACAGTAGCAACATTAGTTATGAAGTAGCAACGAAAATAATTTTATGGTTGGGGGTCACCACAACATGAGGATCTGTATTAAAGGGTCATGGTATTAGAAAGGTTGAGAACCACTGCGTTATTAGAAGATATCTATTCCAATATTCAATCATATAGTAGAGTCTCTTTCTTCTCTTCTTTTCTAGATGTTTTACATATTAATGCTTATTGAAAATGGCTGATTTCAATACCTAACTAACACCAACAGGCCACCTAGTATCATCTGCCTCACTCCTTTCCATATTTATCCCAAACAGAAGCATATGCAAGGTTCTCCATTTCAGCAATACTATGGCCAGTTGTTTTGCATGAAGTGCCTGTTGCAACTATTCATAGTTCCCCCAAAACACTCTAATGATCAAGTCACCCATTAGATTTTTAAAATCAGATTTTTATCAGTCCAATTAATCTTATTTCAGATGTGACATGCTTACCATAATAACACCAATTTGTTGTTGTTGTTTGGAACATTCCTCAAAAATATTGACTTTTGAATTGTTAAACTGTACAGTTTTGTAATCTGACCCATCTCCCTTTTCTAATAAAATTCTAATCCTTATTGTAATGGCATTTTAAAATATTATTTTTTTTTAATTTTTATTTTTTAATTGATAGAGGAAGGAAGGGGGAGAGATGGACACATCAATGATGGAACAGAATCACTGATCGGCTGCCAACCCCCCTGTCCCTAGACTGAGAACAGAGCCCCATCCTGGCTGGGTGGGTATTGAACTGTGACCGCCGGTTCATAGATCCATGCTCAACAACAGAGTCATGCCAGGCAGCCATTCTAAACTGTTTTGGTTTTTAGGTAAAATAAGTAATAAAAGGGTACATACATAATAGTTACCTTACTAAGTGATCTAAAAGACCATTATTTTCATTTACTTTTTTTACTTTTTTTATTTCCCCCATTTTATTTATTTTTTTTTATTAATGTATTACATGTATACATATCTTCCCATTGCCCCTCCACCTAGGCATACCCTAACACTCTCCCCCGCCCCCTGTGTCTTGTGTTCATTGTATGCATGCATACAAGTCCTTTGGTTGATCTCTTATTTACCCCACCTCTTCCTGCTGTAATTTGACAGTCTGTTTGATGCTTTACTGCCTCTGTATCTATCTTTTTGTTCACCAGTTTCTAATGTTCTTTATTATCCACAAATGAGTGATATCATGTGGTATTTCTCCTTCATTGACTGGCTTATTTCACTTATCAAAAGACTCTCCAGTTCCATCCAGGTTGCTGCAAATGGTAAGAATTCCTTCTTTTTATGGCAGCATAGAATTCCATTGTGTAGATGTACGATGGCTTTCTGATCCACTCATCTGCTGACGGGTACCTACACTGTTTCCAAATTGTAGCTATTGTAAATTGTGCTGCTATGAACATAGGGGTGCATAAATCCTTTCTGATTGATATTTCTAGTTTCTTAGGATTTATTCCTAAGAGTGGGATTGCTGGGTCAAATGGAAATTCCATTTTTAGTTTTTTGAGGAGACTCCATACTGTTCTCCACAGTGGTTGTACCAGTCTGCATTTCCACCAGCAGTGCACAAGGGTTCCTTTTTCTCTGCATCCAACACTTGTAGTTTGTTGATTTGTTGATGATTGCCATTCTGACAGGTGTGAGATGGTATCTCATTGTTGTTTTGATTTGCATCTCTCGGATAATTAGCAACTTTGAGCATGTTTTCATGTGTCTCTTGGCCTTCCTTCTGATGACTTTCAAAAAGGTTCTATTTAGGTCCGTTGTCCATTTTTTTATTGGATCATTTATCTTCCTTTTATTAAGGTGCATAAGTTGCCTGAAGATGTTGGAGATTAAAACTTTATTAATGATAACATTTGAAAATATGTTCTCCCATACAGTGGGCTTTCTTGTTGTTTTGTTGATGGTTTCTTTTGCTGTGCAAAAGCTTTTAATTTTGATGTAGTCCTATTTGTTTATTTTCTCTTTAGCTTCTATTGCCCTTGGAGTAGTATCAGTGAAGTTCTTTTAGCATATATCTGAGATTGTGCTGCCTGTGGAACACTCTAGTATTTTTATGGTTTCCTGTCTTATGTTTAAGTTCTGTATTCCATCTGGAGTTTATTTTTGTGTAAGGTGTAAGTTGGTGGTATAGTTTCATTTTTTTGCATGTATCTGTGCAATTTTCCCAACACCATTTATTGAAGAGGCAGTCATGACTCCATTTTAAGTTCATAACTCCTTTGTCAAATATTAATTGAGCATAGTGGTTTGAGTGGATATCTGGATTCTCTATTCTGTTCCATTGGTCTATGTGTCTGTTCTTGTGCCAGTATCAGGCTGTGTTGAGAACAGTTGCTTTGTAATATAGCATGAAATCTGGTATTGAGATCCCACCTACTTTATTCTTCTTTCTCAGGATTGCTGTGGCTATGTGGGGGCTTTTTTGGTTCCAGATGAATCTTAGGAGAGTTCTTTCTAGGTCTGTGAAATATGTCCTTGGTATGTTAATGGATAGTGCATTGAATCTATAGATTGCTTTGGGTAATATGGACATTTTAATGATGTTGATTTTCCCAATCCATGAGCATGGTATGCTCTTCCATCTGTTTACGTCTTCCTCTATCCCTTTTTTCAGTGTCCTGTAGTTTTCTTTGTATAGGTCTTTTACCTCCTTAGTTTGGTTTATTCCTAGTTATCTTAATTTTTTTGGTGCAATGGTGAATGGATTGCTTTTTTAGTCTCTCTTTCTCTAAGTTCACTATTAGTATATAAAAATGTCATAGATTTCTGGGCATTAATTTTGTATCCTGCTACATTGCCGGATTCAATTATTAAGTCTATTATTTTTGGATGGAGTCCTTCGGGTTTTTTATGTACAGTATCATGTCATCTGCAAAAAAGGACAGCTTTACTACTTCTTTTCCAATTTTGATGCCTTTTATTTCTTCTTCTTGTCTAAGTGCAATGGCTAATACTTTCAGTATTATGTCATACAGGAGTGGTGAGAGTGAGCATCCCTGTCTTGTTCCTGTTCTTAGGGGAAATAGTTTTAGTTTTTGCCCATTGAGTATGATGTTAGCTGTGGGCTTATCATATATGACTTTTAAGATGTTGAGGTATGATCCTTGTATTTCCACCTTGCTGACAGTTTTTAAAAAGCAATGTAGAACTTTTCCTTGAATTCCCTTTTGCCTTAAAAAAAGACTTCAAAATTAGTAATTGATTCATTAAAGTAGGAACTAAAATAATCTCTGAATTAAACATTTAAATCAATAAGAAAAACATACAAATTAAATATTTATTGCTAGTGATAAGTGCAAATCACTTCTTTAAAAGGCAAGACACATACAAATTTTAAAATGAATAAAATGTAATTGCTTGTATATTTTGAGGACATGATGTAGAACCTGCTTCTTTACTCCTCAATACAACCTCACTTTTGTTTTTAATCCTGACTTGAGGATATTTTTCCCATGGATTTTTAGACAGAATGGATGGGAGAAGGGAGGGGGTAAGTTGAGGAGAGAGACAGAGAGAGATCTCCATGAGAGAGATAAAGCTATTGATTGACTCCTGCTCATACCAGACCAAAGCTGGAGATTGAACTTGCAACCAAGATACTTGCCCTTGACCAGTAATCAAACCCAAGATCCTTTGGCCCACAGGCCAATACTCTAACCACTGAGGAAAACTGACCAGGGCTACAACCTTACTCCTTACTTTCATCTTCACCACCATCTTTAAACATAGTTCACTAAACAACATATATAGGATTTTTAATGATGAGTAATATAACCACATGACAGGTTTCCAATGATTTGGGCACAATGTTCTTTGGATAACAGAGCTGTGTTTTTGACATGCAAAGTATTAGTTTACTAGGCTTATTGAACATTTTCCATGAAATTATATTTAGAAATATACTGGACCCATCCAGCAGGTGCAGAGGTATAAAGAACAACTTGCCTCTGCCATGTCTTTATTTATCTCTCCAAGTTATATTTTCTTAATCTGAATTTTAAACATTAGTTTGACATAATCCCATTCATTTCTTTTGGGGGGTGGGTGGGTAGAGGAGGTCTGTCTTTACTTCCTTTGCCTTTGGAGTCAAGTTTATAATGTGTTCTCTAAGACCAAGGTCCATAAGCTTGGTATGTGTATTTTCTACTATGTAACTTACTGTTTCGGGTCTTATATTTAGATCCAATTTTGATTTAATTTTTGTAGATGGGGAAAAACTAATCCAGTTTCATTCTTTTGCCATTTAATTAAAGAAAACTTATAATTTACAAAAATGACTTAATCAATCTAATAAGCTTACTGCCGTGCACTCCTGGACGGCATGCAAAGCACCTTACTTATAAAAATGAATTTCTGAGGACCGAAACCGGTTTGGCTCAGTGGATAAAGTGTCAGCCTGCGGACTAAAAGGTCCCAGGTTCGATTCCGGTCAAGGGCATGTACCTTGGTTTCAGGCACATCCCCAGTAGGGGGCATGCAGGAGGCGGCTGATCAATGTCTCTCTCAAATCGATGTTTCTAACTTTCTATCTTTCTCCTTTCGTCTCTGTAAAAAATCAATGAAATATATTAAAAAAAAGAAAAATGAATTTCTGAGGGAAAAGAAAAAGAACTACTTTTACTAAACATCTAGAAAGTACCACAAACTATAGGCACTGTTTCATTTAATCATCACAAAAAGCTACAATTCTTATTATGAAGAAATTAGGCCTTAAAAAACATTTCACATTTCTCTTTAGTGTAATAGTTGGGATTTTGGAAAACTGCATCAAGTCCTGTGATCCTTCAGTTATACCATGTCTGTTTAACTCAATTTTACTCAGAAAAGAGTGAGTTAACTTATCCTATACTAGAGTTGCGAAGAATGAAATTCGTGCACAGGTAGGCCTTAGCAGCCCTGACTGCTTCGCAACCCCATTCCCTGCCCACACCCAACTATGCCTGGCACTGGCCATGTCTACCACCACATACTCCTGGTACCCCAGTTCCATGGAGCCCCCAACCCCCATCAATTGCCCTGCAGAGGGTCGTCTGGGCCTCGCTCTTTGAGGCGATTATGGAGCCGTCCGCCTCCCAGGTGGTGGCCTGGGCCTCCCTCTTGGGGGTGATTGATCATGGAGCACTTCTTCCCCCCCCCCCCCAACATCGAGCAGCCCACAAAGAGTTGTCTGGACCTCCCTGTTTGGGGTGATTGTGGAGACCCTTGATTGATCAGCCCACTGGCCAGTGGCCTGGGCCTTCCTCTGCAGGGCAATCGTGGAGCGATGGTGGGCTCCCTGATCAATTGCATCACACCTGCCTTGGCTGGCCTGGTGCCACTGTTTCATAGTATGGTCATCCAGAAGGTCGTACAGACAGTTGTTTGTTTGGTCATTTGGTCAATTTGCAAATTGACTGAACAGAGGAACAACCCGTGGAATGACCAGTCACTATGACGTGCACTGACCACCAGGGGGTAGACGCTAAACACAGGAGCTGCCCTCAGACCACAAGCTCTAGGCCAGCCAAGTTAGAAGGAAGTATGGGGGGGCCCATATGCCTTGCCAGTCATCCTGCAGATTAGCCCAGATCACCAGCCAGCCCTAGGGTCCCTACTCATGCATGAATTTCGTGCATTAGGCAACTAGTTAAGTAATAAAGATGACCCTAGCTAACTAGTACATGTGAGGGACAAAATTTATGAGAAGAAAATATAATAAAATTTATATTGTAAAAACATATTAAATTCTGAACATATAAATATACTTTCATATAGAGTGAAAATTACTAATCAAATATTTGTTTTGCAAATTGTGATTTTAGGAGAAACATCAAGAAATCTTACCAGTGGTTATATTTGGGTAACAGGACAACAAGAGATTTTTTTATTGTGTGTTTATAATATTTAGAACTTACACACTGAGCATAGAATATTTTAGAAATAAAGGCTATTTTAAAAATAACGCACCTTGCGATACTTTTATAAATTACTTTCTTTTACTAGTACATTATATTATAATTTCTCTAAAATGTAACTGTGCAAAGAACTAAGGACCTAAAAAGAAAATAAAACATTATAGGGAAGTACAAAGATGGAACTATATTATTAATACTGATGCATTATAACACATTTTGTTCTAGAAGACAAGCAGAGTAATTTTTTAATCAATATTTTGGTATAGTATTCAAGTAGCAAAAAAGTTTAAGACAACAGTCAGATAAATTGCTATATCAAATAAATTAGATAATTGTAAGAAATTTCAATTCAACAGAATCAAAGAAAGAATAAAGTTCAGAATGAAGAAACATCACACAGAGCAAGTTCATCATCAAGCTCTGTGGTCCACATAAACATAAGGCACACATTTTTAGTGTTTTTCTTGATGATAAAAACATATTTCACCATTATCAATTTTGAAGGGACTTATAAGAAAACATTTTGCAGTCCAAAAGTCCTACACCTCATTGTTAAATATCAAGGAGCAACACATGGATTCTATAACAAAATCCACTCATGTAAATATTTATTCAAGTTTATTACTGTCCAATACAATAATTATGATTTCACAAACCAATGATAATTTGGATAAAGTTAAGTTGCTTTTTAAAAAATATTGATTTCATTCCATTTTCTAGTTGAATTAATGAAGCAAAAGCCAATTGATAGATTTCCCAAGGTTCAACAAGTTATATTCTCTCTTCCTAGCCAGTATGGCTCAGTAGATAGAGCCTACAGCTGAAGGGTTTCAATTCCATTCAGGACCAGGACACATGCCCAGGTTGCAGGCTCAATCCCCTGTAGGGGGTGTGCAAGGAGGCAGCCCATCAATGATTCTCTCTCTTCATTGATGTTCTATTTCTCTCTCCCTTTCTCTTCCTCTCTGTAATCAATGAAAAATAAATGTTTCCTTTAAAAAAAAAAAGGTTATATTCCCTCAAACAAAATGAAAGTTAATAATATGTTTGAAACAAAGTACATTGCAAAGATAATTAGCCTAAAATGCTCAATTTTAAATCATTAGTCTGAATGCTAATTTTTAAATCATGGTTCAAAAGTTTAAAGTAAATTTAGAGATTAACATTAATAAAACTGATTTGCTGTGTATTACTGCACTGTCCCTTAATATCCAGAATGTGATACAAATGCCAAACAAAAATAAAAATTATTAAACAAGTACACTAATTTGAAGTATTAAACATACATTGTATTTGGTATGGCAAGGTAGCCTAGATTTTAAAAAAATGGGTTCTGCCTACTAAATAATTTTGAAAATTATAGAACCTTTCTATCTCAGTTTACTTATTTATAAGCTGGGAGAATAATAGTATCTATGAGTTTCTATGAGGATCTTATAGTTAACTAATAAAACATTTGAAACATTGTCTCAGAAGTATTAGGTGATATATGGGTTTTCAATACTGCCTTATACATAAATTATAAAGAAAGAAACACCTTGCCTGGCTAGTGTGGCTCTGTGGTTGAGCATCGATCTATGAATCAGGAGGTCAGGGCACATGCCTAGATTGTGGGTTCAATTCCCAGTAGGAGGCATGCAGAGGGCAGCCAATTGACGATTCTCTCTGATCATTGTGTTTCCCTTCTTCTCTGAAATCAATAAAAATAGATGTTTTTTAAAACTTGATGTATATAACATGTCATTTGGTTTTAAAAATAAGTCCACATCCTAGCCAGGTAACTCAGTTAATTTGAGAGTTCATTCTCTGTATGAAAAAGGTTGTGGGTTTGATTCCCCAGTAAGGGCATGTACCGTAGGCAACCAGTTGATGTTACTCTCTCACATCAATGTTTTTCTCTCTCTAAACATATCCTTATGTAGGATCAAAAATAAACAAATAAATCTATGTCCTATCTTACATGGACAAAAGCTTGATTACATTAAGTCTGCCATGCTAAGACAATAATTTGCTGATAAGACATGATTCTTAACTCTACCACCTTTGCTTTGACATTTCCTTCCAGTTTTTTCAAATCATAGGTTTTCTTTGTTTATATAGTAATAAAATATATTTTAATTAATGTGTGATTTTATTTCAAAGTTTACAGAAAAAACTACTTTTAATGATTTAATATTTCACAAATTCACTTATTATAACACATTTTTAAAATTCAGTAACTATAGATTTCTAAATGAAAATATCTCAATATTTAGGTTATTTTCTTTGAAAAAAAGTAAAAAATAGAATGTTTAAGTAAAGATTATTTTAAGGGACTAAGTGCCAAACTATTATTATTTTTTTTTTATCCTCATCAAAGGACATTTTTCCACTGATTTTCTGAGTGCAAGAGAGAGGGAAAACAGAAACATTGATTGCCTCCTATGTGCACCCAGACCAGGGCCCAGGCCAGGGAGGAGCCAGCAACCAAGGTACATGCCCTGACCCAGAATCGAACCAGGAGCCTTTCAGTCCTCCTATCCACCAAGCCAAACCAGCTAGAGCCCAAATTACCTTCAAAAAATTCCAAACCATTTGGTATTACCATAAATCATAATATCAGCATTTATTATCTGTATTGGAAGAAAACTGTCCATCAAACTCTTCCTTTAATATAACCCACAGAGTGTGCAGACTTTCATGTGTACCCACTGGTGACACTTTCAAGGATTTGAGGAGTAAAAGAAACTGAATGAAATATTCTGAGGCTTGTGCTTACAATTGCTGAAGTAATGAAATCTTTCGCCACTGACCCAGAAGTCTCATGTCTTTGAAAGCTTGCAACATAGTAGTACATCAGACACAACCTCTTTATAACAGGTTGGACCAACAATTACAAGACATAGTATTACAAACCAGTGATCAACCTAGAGAAAAGGGAAAAAAAAACAAATGCAAGATTTCTATAATGAAAAATGTCTAGAAGTACCTAAACCACAGCCAGTCCCTTCAAGCAAAGGAAGACCTAAAAAAGGCTTGAATTCCATCTAAACTTGTTATGTCTTTAATACTAGAATAATGAAGGCATGGGATATTTAAACCATAGGTAAAGAAGTTTGTCCAAGTTTCAGGAAAAACAACTACTGCAATTATTTTTCTCAGAATAAAAATAGATCTTGATCCAGCTTGACAGATAGATATTATCTGTGGCAATCATTCACTTGTTGGTTCATCCAGTACCAAACTATAAGGGAAATTTGATAGGCAATAAGTGATGCAGCAATGCAGGCTGGTTTCTGGTCTTTCCTTATGGACTTCTAGTTTCTATGAATTTTAGGAGGGAGGAGGGAAAAAAAATAAGAAGGCGTCTCACCAAAGATTTTCATGAAATGTAATTCCTACCGTTATTTTCAACAACAAGCATCATTTATAAGTACAACTTGGAATGATGGGATGCATCTGTTTTAATAGCAACTATCCATAAAAAACCAGGGGGAACATTTTAAAGTATCAAATTTTTTAATTCCTTCTGATTTTAAATACTTGGATAAGGATTTTGGTTCCCAATCTTTAATGTAAACTGGTTACTATTTTCTTCATTGAACTATATCCCATCTAAGTTGGTTTGGAATCTGTTATCTGGAATGGTATCAGGAAAAAAGTATGCTTTTGAAATGAAGATTCAAAGTCAGTCTTTGTTAAATTATACAGACTGTACTCCTCAGATAAAGACAAAAACTATTGGCCAGTATGGTGTGCTGACATCATATTCTGCACGTGTGTGTGTGTGTGTGTGTGTGTGTGTGTGTGTGTGTGTCCCAATGCATGAAAATTCTTGCAAAAGTAAGCCTTCCTTCCTCCAGATGACAGCTCTGACATTCTTCTGGCACCCGGGACCTGGGCTTCTCTTTTCCAGGTGCCAGCAGGCACCCAAGACCCAGGCTGCTTCCCTCCAGCCCTGGCTTCATCTGGAAGAACATTTGGACTGATGTCTGGAAGGATGTCTGGTCTAATTAGCATATTACACTTTTATTACTTACATCTAATTACACACAGTTGAGTATTTTCTGCTTCTTTGTAATTCAAATCTCTGATTTGATTCTTGCGTTCTTCTAGTCTGCTGTTAGGTTTCTGTATAATATTTTTTATTTCAGTCACTGAATGTTTAATTTCTAGTTCTTCCTTTTACATTTCCTCTTGGGTCTCGTTAAATTTATGCACCTTTTCTAGGAAATTCTTGAAAAACCTTATAACCATGGTTTTGAACTCTATATCCAGTCGTTTGTCTTCCTTCATTTCTTGTGTTTGTGATCTGTTCCTTTGTCTCCACATTTTCAATGGTTCCCTGAGTTGGTAGAGTAGCTTTGTGTGCTGGTGTCCTATATGGCCCAAGAGATCCACCTCCCCAGTTACCTGAGGTGAACCCTTTTGTGGACTGTGTGTACAGCCTTATTGTATTTAATTCTTGATTGTTGTTGGTATCAGTGAGGGAATTGACTTCCAAGTCAATTGTTTGTGAGGATCAGCTGTATCTATGCAGGAGCACTTCAGTGCTGAAGTTAGCCATATGATACAAGACTTGCAAAATTGCAAAAGCCTCTGTGTTTGGCTTGGATGGGGTGGAGTCTCAGGGCTAAGCAGACAGCCTTGGCTTCCTGTCAGTCCTGCCCTAAGCGGCCCCTGGGTCTCACTGTCCCTCAGTAATTGCTGCAGCCCTCTTTGTGTACATGGATGTGCCTCCAGACCTCTGCTTTTTGCATCACTCCTGATTTTCTGTGCGCTCTAGGAACCCATATGAGTCTGGGACCGTAGGATCTCGCCCAAAACTGGGCTTCAGTGTAGTCGGAAGTGGAGTTCAGTGCAGTTGGGAGATTTGGTCTTCCTCCATTAGAGAAAGCCAGTGGCACAAAGAATAGTCCTCTCTATACGCACTGGTGCATGTGCCTCCAGACCTCTACCTTTTGCAGCTCCCCCGAGTTTCCCTGCACTCCTCCCTTTTTTCGAAAGTCCAGACTCCACCTGTATGAGTCTCATCCTTAACTGGGGTTCAGTACAGTCAGGAGTTTGTTGCCCTCCTGCTAGAGCAGCGGTTCTCAACCTGTGGGTCACGACCCCGGTGGGGGTCGAACGACCAAAACACACAGGTCGCCTAAGGCCATCAGAAAATACATATTTCCGATGGCTTTAGCCACTGAGTAGTCACGCTACCATCTGCAGTAGTGCTATTCACCTGGAATGCACGCCGTTATGGATGTGCATTCCAAACTGAATGCCTGCACGCATGCGCAGACATGATTGCATCATCCGTCTGGGGCCTAAAAGGCAGGGGATGCAGGGGGGGTTGGGGGGGATGCTCCACAGTCCATAGCATTGCATTATGTGTGTCCAGCGCTTGCTGACGTCATCAGTGGGCGGACGCAGCAAGCACCAAAAGGACAGAAGCCTAGGGGGCGGAAAGGCAAGAGAGCCTGCGAGACAGCCTGCTGGTGTAAAAAAGGTTAATAATGTAAAAACAGTACACGCACCATACACACAATACTGTGTAAGTGTAAGGTGCTTTGTGTGTAATCATTACACAGTACACAAAGCAGCTTACACTTACACAAAGCACCATACATTTACACAGTGTGAACTACATCAGTCTTAGACTATAAGAGACCACTATAAGATGTAGTTCATTGTTCCCCAATGTATAATTATCTCCCATATCTCCCACTATTTTCCCATATTCTGAATGAGGAAACTGCTGAAATCAGGGGTTTCCGGCATTGAATCCGCCTCCTATTGATTTCATTGTGAGTGCGGCAGATTTTGTGGAAGAGAGCTCCCGAGAATCTCGAGTTACCACACAATCCACTGCAGCCTCCTATTAATTTCAATAAGAGGCGGAGAAATGACAGTTTCCGACACATTTCTTCCTCTCCGATTTAAGTCAATGTGAGGCTGTTGCAGATTCCGCTCAAATATAGAGCACGTTGCTTAATTTTTCAAACTAGGCTTTTTCCTAGCACGGAAAAATTTAAGCAACATGCTCTATATTTGAGCGGAATCTGCTGCGGCCTCCCATTGACTTGAATAAGAGTTAGACACATGTGCCAGAACTGCCTTTCTGCGGTACAGGGGATCTCTCCTCTGCGGAATTCCCGGGTCTCCCATTGAAGTAAATGAGATGTGGATTCCACAGCAGAAACTGCCACTTCATAGTGTGAAAGAGCCCTGAAAGATGCCATGCTGTGCAGAAACTGCAGTGTATCCTATGATGTAGTTCACACTGTTCTATATAGAAAACTTGCTACTAATCTGGGAAAAAACAGATCCATTAGTTAAGCGTGTGAATACGACCCCCTGGTCATAGTAATTGGTGTGTAATAGAAAACAACACAGGGAATAGTAAATAATAGGAAACTTTCACAAACTCTTTAGATGCGACCATCTTTTATTTTTTTTAGCAAACTGTCTCATGACAATGGATCGTGTAGACAAGAATATTAGGAAAAGAAAATACACTGAGGATTTCTTACATTATGGTTTTACCTCAATAATTACAGCAGGAATTGAGAAACCACAATGTGTTATTTGTTGTGAAGTTCTCTCAGCTGAATCTATGAAGCCGAACAAACTAAAACGCCATTTTGATAGCAAGCATCCAAGCTTTGCTGGCAAGGATATTAACTATTTTAGAAGCAAAGCTGATGGACTCAAGAAATCTAGATTTGACACTGGTGGCCAGTACCACAAACACAATGTAGCAGCTGTTGAAGCGTCATATTTGGTGGCACTCAGAATCGCCAGAGCTATGAAACCTCACACCATTGCTGAGGATTTACTGTTGCCAGCTGCAAAAGACATAGTTCGAGTGATAATTGGAAATGAATATGTTCAGAAATTGAATGCAATTTCCTTATCTAACGACACTGTCCGCAGAAGAACAGAGGACATGTCTGCTGCTATTCTTGACCAGGTGATCCAGGAAATTAAATCTGCACCACTACCAATATTCAGTATCCAGCTTGATGAATCTACAGACGTGGCAAACTGTGCACAGTTATTGGTTTACACGAAGTATATTAATGATGGCGACTTTAAAGATGAGTTTCTTTTTTGCAAACCGTTTGAAACAACAACAACTACACATGATGTTTTTGACACAGTTGGTTCTTTTCTAAAAGCGCATAACATCTCCTGGGAAAAGGTTTGCGGTGTTTGCACAGATGGTGTTCCTACTATGCTAGGATGTCACTCAGGATTTCAATGTTTGGTACAAAATGAATTGCCAAAAGCAATCGGAACACACTGTATGATACATCGCCAAATATTAGCGACTAAGATAATGCAGCAAGATTTACAAGAAGTAATGAAAAGAGTCATAACGTGTCAATTTTGTTAAGCGCTTTAAACAGTCGACTGTTTTGGCAACTGTGCAACAAGCTAGATGTGCCAAACAATGCTCTGTTACTTCACACTGAAGTCAGATGGTTGTCAAGAGGAAAAGTTTTAAAACGTGTCTTTGAGCTTCATGATGAACTGAAAACATTTTTTAATCAGAAAGCAAGACCGCAATTCGAAGTACTTTTTAGCAATAAAACTGAGCTGCAGAAAATAGCTTTCTTGGTGGACATCTTTGTCATCTTGAATGACTTAAATTTATCACTGCAAGGAACAAATGCAACGTGCCTCGATTTGTCCGAAAAAATTAGATAATTCCAAATGAAACTTCAGCTTTGGAAAAATAAATTGGATAAAAATAAAATTTACATGTTTCCTACATTATCTGCCTTCTTTGAGGAACATGACATTGAGCCAGACAAAAAAATTATGATAACTTCTGTGAAAGAACATTTGCACATGCTTGCAGATGAAATTTCATCATACTTTCCTAATCTACCTGACACCCCATTTGCACTTGCCAGAAGTCCATTCACAGTGAAAGTTGAAGATGTTCCGGAGACAGTGCAAGAAGAGTTCATTGACCTAATTAACAATGATGCAGCAAGAACAGATTTCTCTACGATGCCACTGACAAAATTCTGGATTAAGTGTTTACAGTTATATCCTATTCTGTCTGAGACTGTGCTGCGCCTTCTTCTTCCTTTTCCAACAATATATCTTTGCGAAACAGGGTTTTCCAGCTTGCTGGTAATCAAGTCTAAATATCGAAGTAGACTTGTTGTGGAAAATGATCTTCGCTGTGCCCTTGCAAAGACTGCCCCAAGAATTTCTGAATTGGTAAGCAAGAAGCAACCACAACCATCTCACTGAATTTGGCAGCATACTGTTGCAAAATATTGCACTGTTGTTTACTGTTATATTACTATTGTTATATTTAAACCCATGCTATGCCATGGTGAAATGTTATTTATTGGAATTAGCAATAAATATTTCTCAAAATATTAAATATTGTTTTTGTGATTAATCATTATGTTTAAATTATGTTTGATTTGTAGTAACGAGAATACATAATGCATATCAGGTATTTGCATTCCGAATCATAACTGTAGCAAAATTACTGTTTTGAAGTAACCACCAAAATTATTTTTTGGTTTGGGGTCACCGCAACATGAGGAACTGTAATGCGGGGTCACGGCATTAGAAAGGTTGAGAACCACTGCGCTAGAGGAAGCCAGCCACACACTCCATCACCTGTACTCTCCATGCGCGTGACTCTGTACCTCAGCTTTCTGGAGCCCTTCTGAGTCACTGTAAGGCCCTCTCTTTCCTTCTTGTAGAATTTCCACTCAGCCAGCTTTCCTGTGGTTCTGATGATCATTTTGTCTATAGCTGTAGTTTTGAAACTGTTGTGTGAGGCAGCAGTTGAGGTGTTCACCTATGCCACCATCTTGATTTTTGTGGAGCAGTATTTTTATTCCTAGAAAGTTATCTTGACTAACATTCAATTTATTTGAGTATATGATTATTGATACCTTGTAATGACATTGCTTCTTAATGTATTAAAAATTTGACAAGTTTATAGAATACTTACTCATTATTTACTCTGTCAGTTTAAAATTCATTTTTCCATTACTTTGTCACTGGGATAAAGAATAAGAGTATTTGAGACCTCACTCATTTGGATACAGAGATTTCAGTTTTTAACATAATTTTGCCTAAGATTAGTTTTAAAGCTTTCTTAAAAGAAAGTATTTTATAGACCCTATTTCACTACAAAATTTCCAAGACTGCATAGAAACAATTACAATTTGGTAAGATTGGCAACTGTTTATAAAGGATTTGTTAATTGTGAAATTTCCTCTAACATTTAGTAAAAAATTTTAAATAAAAATTTAAAAAATAGAAATCTTGTTGCTATTTTTGACTTTAAGATTACTAGTGAGGTTGAACATATCATATTTGTGAAATGGTTCATTTTCATCTTATGTAAAATGGAGATGATAATACAAGAAAACAGTACTTTATATAAGCAATTTGTTTCTCTCATTGCTTTCCTTCTGGCTTTAATAAGGACACAAATTCACTTCCTACCACCTTTCCTTTCACTGATGTCCCAAAGGATAGTAACTATCTGCTCTTACATGTAACCTTTAAAACTATTTCCAACCAAAATGGCCCCCCAAAAAAGAACTGTTTAGGGATGGTGATTGTAGAATGTCCATCTCAACACAGCTTATTTCTGCCATAGTTTCTTCAATCAAAGAAATGAATTATATGCTGGGAAATCATTTCATTAGATTTAATAACCCCATCATTTGCTTTTGATTACACAATCTGATCTACTCATGTCAGTACTTATGGTTTCTTTAGGTTGTTCCCTTGGGATATAATTAAATCTGGAATACATTATTTGCAAATGCACTAAAAAAAAATCTCACCTCATTTTATATGAAAGATTGTTTCATCAATATTTATCAGAAAGTGCTGCCTTCAAAGTAAGAGATTTGTTATAATTTTTAGTATAAATGAATACAAAAAGTATATATAGGACACATAAAAATATAAAACACAACAGATGCTAGTTATTTTCATATACATAAATAAAAGATTTGAAATATTTATTTAGGTTATACTCAGGGATAGGAACTGCTTTACTCTTAAAATATTTATTCCTTAAAATGAGGATCATGTTATCTGCTTGTTTTTTAAATAGACCAAATAAAACTGGACTACTCATAGTGGGAATTTTCTCTCTTGAAAAAGTTTACCCAACAATACATCAATTCAGTAGAAAACAGGCTTTGTAACTAATAACAAACTAAAATAAAATTTCACTTATTAGACAATACGTCTAATTTTTAAAGCCACAACACATAGCCACTTAATGCCATCACTCCAGAGAATGGATGTGTTTATTAATGTGTCTGAACAATGCATAGTATCTGAAAATAATGACAACACAAAGAGAAATCCACTTTCCCTGTAAAGTCAGCTCAGTCTCTGTTATTCAGATTAGCTTCCTCAAGGGCCAAAGCAACCTCTTTTCTCTTAATTTTGAAATTTTTTGAATACCAATATTATTTCCTATTCAAATCCTGGAATTTGTGTTTAGGAAATTTCTAATAAAGCCTCCCAGCTCTTTTATCCTGGGTTCTGCTTTTTCTCTGTGACTCCTGTTGCCTGATTAATGCATCTATATCAGCTGGTTGGATTTCTCCATCTCTGGCAATCCCTTATTCATCCTATATAATAAAAGAATAACATGCAAATCGAACCTGACAATGGAATGGCCAGAACGACTGTTCGACAAGTCACTATCAAGTGCGCTAAGCATCTCTTGTCCCTTTCCCAGGCCGGCAGGTTCCAATTACCCAGTGGCAAACAGGGAACTGAGGTGGGTGGCAGTGGCGCTGGGGAGTGGGGAGAATGGCCAATTTTTCAGTCCCTTCCCCTGGCTGTCAGGCAATGGCAAATGGGGATCCAGAGGTGGGCGGAAGCCAGGGAAGATGGTCCTGACTGCAGAACAGGCTTAAAGACTACCCATGCACAACTTTGGTGTGCTGGGCCTCTGGTCCTATCTAGTTGCAAATTGATCATACCTCCACAACACCCACAAGCCATGCCCACACTTTAGTGTGCTGGGCTTCTGGTCCTATCTAGTTGCAAATTGATCATACCTCCACTACACATACAAGCCATGCCCACCAGCTAATCAGAGCAAGTATGCAAATTAACCCAACCAAAATGGCTATGGCCACAGAGAGAGCAGGAGGGAGGCTTGGGTTGCCACTGGCGATGGAGGAAGCCAAGCTGTCCACACACCCTGGCTGGCAGGCCTCTGCTTAAGGCAACAAAGTTTCAATGGCTGTGTAAGCAGAAGGCTTGACTCCACTCCAGGCTACAAAGTTTCAATTGTAGAAGATAAATAAATCCCAGATACCAGGGCCTCTGCTTGGGTCACTGGGGGGGCGTGGCCAGCCTACAAACCATCACAGGCCCCTCACCCAGGCCACCTCACGCTGCAAATGAACACCTACCCTGATCTGGGACACCCTTCAGGGCAAACCAGCTGGCCCCTACCTGTGCACCAGGCCTCTACCTATCTAATAAAAGAGTAATATACAAATTGATCATCACTCTCAACACCCAAGATGATGCCCCCATGTGGTCAAAAGATCCTGCCCCCATGTGGACACAAGATGGCCACCACAAGATGGCCAGCAGGGGAGAGCAGTTGGGAGCAACCAGGCCTGCAAGGGAGGGCAGTTGGGGGTGATCAAGCCTGCAGGGGAGGGCAGTTAGGGGTGATCAGGCCGGCAGAGGAGGGAAGTTGGGAGTGACCGGGCCTGCAGGGCAGTGAGGAATGACCAGGCCCACAGGGTAGGGCAGTTAGGGGCAAACAGGCTGGCAGGGAGTGGTTAGCATGTGATCAGGCTGGCAGGCAGAAGCAGTTAAGGGCATCAGGAAGACAGGCAGGTGAGCAGTTGGGAGCCAGCATCCTGGATTGTGAAAGGGATTCCGATTGCCCGTTTAGGCTCAATCCTACCTGGATCGGGCCTAAAAGGGCAGTCGGACATCCCTCAAGGGGTCCCAGCTTTGAGAGGGAGCAGTCTGGGCTGAAGGACAACACCCCCTCCCCCATGCATGAATTTCGTGCACCAGGCCTCTAATTAAATATAAAACCCACTTCTCCATGGCCACATCACTTTGTCTCTCTGATCTCTTTGGTCATTTTGAAAATCACTTCTACATGAGAATTCTTTTAAAAATACAATTTCAGGATTTATTTTTGTGCCTATAAATATCCTTGAGGGTAGCATGTCAGGTATTAATAGAAGTAGAAATTCTTTAAAAAAATCATCACACCATGTGAAATTTTGTGATACTAGTAATAATGTTGGTATGCTCAATGTGGTTGTCATGCAATTGATATTAATTATAGAATTCATTTCTTCTGACATTATAGAGAAATACCAGCAAGATACAAATCACAGGTTAAAAATAAAACCATATATACCACACCCCACATGCCTAACGAGATACTGTATGGTGCAGGTGTCTTCTCAACAGATAAAACTCTGACTCTGCTAACACTGATTTGCTTCTCTCACAGACCTGGAAATTTTGAAAGTGTCACTTACAAATCATATCCTCAGATCAAAATCCTAGGATTCATATCAATCCTCAGGCTTCATTTTCCCAGTGTTTTGTTAGTGACATTGCTTTGATACGAATCCTAGATGTTTTTTACTTAGAGCAGTGGTCGGCCAACTGCAGCTCATAAGCCATATACGGCTCTTTGGCCCCTTGAGTGTGGCTCTTCCACAAAATACCATGGCTCGGACAAGTCTATTTTGAAGAAGTGGCATTAGGAGAAGTTTAAGTTTAAAAAATTTGGCTCTCAAAATAAATTTCAATCATTGTACTGTTAATATTTGGCTCTGTTGACTAATGAATTTGTCAACGACTGACTTAGAGGAATAATAAACAACTTGTAGGAACTGGTGGGAAGATGTAATACAACCAGGACTGCACTGACAAATACCTAACCACTGGCTCTCAAAAAGGAAAAAACAAAAAACAAACAAACAAACAAACAACTGAGTGTGTAGCACTTGTCAACACCTGGGATACAAATTCCTCCCTCTCATGCATATTTCAAGCTTCTGGCATGTCACTGAACAGTTAGAAAGCCATTTAAACCATCAAGTGAGCATCAGCTTTGTAATGATTACTAAAGTTGCATTAAGTACTATTAAAAGAACAGAAAGAGCTCTTAAAATAGTAATAAAGAATATAAAAAATATATAAAGTATCTTATGAATATAAACCTATACACACATGTATATGTGTATAGATTATATGAATATATTTATATGCAATTTATAAAAGAAACCATACTGTTTTATCTTAAACTTTTAATAAAGCTATCCTTTGTTTAAAAAAAAAATAAAGTATCAACTCTACCTCTGTCACTTAATCATACTGTATCAGATCATTGCTTAGTTTTATTTTATATCTTAATAGGACTATTTAGATATTAGATGTTTAAATATTATTTAAATCAACTAATAAATTACTACCAACCCATGAATTTATAACCACCACCACCATTCTAACAAGAAATTACAATTCTTATGCAAAACTCTACCTGAATTGCAGTTAGGAAGGGATTAGGTAGCACAATGCATCTGCTACCTCTGAGAAGAATATGTGAGACTACAGAAAGGCATCTCCTTAGAGGATTCATAGCTTAGGGTATGGAGCACAGGCTGCATTTCACCCCAATTCTCCCCTTCACCAAGACACCTAAAGGCAGTGACATAAAGCATAAAATGGCTTTTTGGTGTTTAACAATCATTATACCTGTTAAGGGCATATATTCTAGAGAAGGCATTTTATTTTATCCTACAGATATTTTAAACACTGAATAGAATTTTATATGAAGCAACTGCCTCAGAGGATAAAGATGGACAGAGAAAACAAGAGTGGTATTAACATTAAACTTCGTCATACATGTAGCAGGAACTATGTATGTGCTGTTCCTGTTTACAAATAGAGAACTTCAGCTCTGAGTGGCTAAGGAACCTATTCTCACCACACAGCTACCAATCATCTGAATCAGGTGTGCATGTGAAAATCTACCATACTCAAAGGAGAGCCTCCTGAAAGCACACACATGACCAGTAGTACTACCAGGCATAAATGCAAAACAAGTTTACCAGAGTTCTCACAGGCAGGTAAGGAATAGAGCACCCAAAATCACCTCTCTTGTCCCTTTACCATGTCAGTCAGCTATGCTCTGAGGAGACACAGGTGGAATAGCTGCACCATATAAAGAGGTCCAGAAGAAGACCCCCATCCCATGACACTTTATACATTTACAAGGAGGGCAGGGGGAGAAGTTGCAGAAATTGTCATTACTAATGAGCAACAAAACTCCCTGGTTGAAAAGAGGCCAGGTCAGAAGGAAGCAGCCTGTAGAGATCAGAAGTACTTCCAGTGAGTATGCTCAGTGGAAGGATCGGGTCAGGCTTTCCGCCACCATCTTTGTGCTCAGTTCCTAACTGCAGAGTCCTAACCTTGAAGTTTAGTTCTCCCAGAATGCACTGCATTACTAAGGTAACAATGTAATGCAAAATGAAGCTGAAATCATGGCTGGATCCTTACAGACATTAGCATCAGGTGGAAACAGAATGTGAAAGGTGAACTTCTATTTGCAAACAAGAAGTTCAAATAGCACCTGAATTTGAGGCTTTATATTACTTAAGTAAAGATCATAAGTTGGGACAGTGAAATACTTTTTTTTTTAAATTTCATGAGCTACAATGGTCAATATTCAGATAATGATAAGTTTACATTGTAATTTAAAAGAAAATAAAAAAAGATCTTGAATTATATACAATTTCCTTTATCCAAAATTTTTATTTTGAAAAATTTCAAACCTTCAGAATATTGAATATACTCAAAACAACATACCCTTCACCTACTAGTAAATAAATCACTAAGTGCTAACATCTGTCTGTACTCTCTTACATGTTTTTTTCTTGAACCATCAAGATAATTTATTGGAAACTGATAAATTAAATGTCAATTTCTTAGATTTATTTTAAATTTGGAGAAATTTGTGTAAGGAAGTGATAGGCACATATATGTTAATCATTTCCAACTACATTTATTTCTTTTCAGCTTTTCCAATGTTTGAGTGAGGTCGGGTGGGGAAGAGGGGAAAGAGTCCTAGAAGAGAGAGAAGAGAGGAGAAGAGATGAGAGAGGAAAGAGGGGGAGGGAGGAGAGAGAGAGAGAGAGAGAGAGAGAGAGAGAGAGAGAGAGAGAGAGAGAAAGAGAAAGAGAGAGAGAGAGATTAAGTTAAATTGTGAAAGATTAGAAATTTAGACCCAGATATTACTAATACTTTTTCAATACAGTATAAATAAAAACATCCTTGTTTTAACAGAATATAATGCAATTTTATAAAAGTTTCCACAGAGGAAAATGAACAATCTAAAATGAAATTAAGATTTGGTTTTACAGGGACATGGAAAGTAGAAAGGCAGGTCTAAAATCAAATAACAGAGAACAAATATGTACCTTTTATTTAGTAAAGGCATATTTATAAAAATTTTTCTGAAGTCTATAAAAATTAATGTTTCTTACTTATACATTTTAAAAATATTAGATATACTAATTCCAAAACAAGGTATTATTCTACAAGCAAGATGAATAATGAACATCAAGAATTAAAAAGCAAATTTTTAGTGTTTCTCATGAAACTTTTCAAGACAGTGAAGTACAATGAATGGTGCTTATTATATACTAGAGGCCCAATGCACAAAATTTGTGCAAAAGTAGCCCTACCTACCCCCAACTGCTGACACTGGCTTCTCTCTCGCACCCGGAACCCAGGCTTCCCTTGCAGCCCCAGCTTCATCCAGAAAGTCTTCCAGAAGGATGTCTAGTCTAATAAATATATTACACTTTTATTATTATAGTCACTATGCTGTATATTACATCCCAGGACTTACTTACTTATAAAACTGGAAGTTCATAGCTTTTGATAATCTTCAGCTATTTCTCCAACTCCCATGCCCAATCTATGGTAATCAGCAATCTATTCTCTGTATCTATGAGTTCAGTGTGTGTGTGTGTGTGTGTGTGTGTGTGTGTGTGTTTATTCCACATAAAAGTGAGATCACAGTATTTGTCTTTCTCTGTCTTATTTCATTTAGTATTATGGCCTCAAGGTCCATCCAAGTTGTTGCAATTGACAAGATTTCCTTATTTTTTTATGGTTGAATAATATTCCAATGGGTGAGAGAGCATGTGTGTATGTGTGTGTTTGTACTTAAGTTGGTCACTTAAGTTGCTTCCAAATTTTGACTAATATAATCGTACAATGAACATGGAGGTGCAAATACCATTTTTGAGTCAGTGTTTTTGATTCATGGTTTTTAGTTCAGTTTATGATCATATAAATCACTACTCCTTGAGGTAGACACACGGTGCAAACTTTAAGTGAGAACTTGGTAGAATCTATAAACCCTTTTCCTAGGAGCAAACTTATAAAACAAATTATCTTCCACATGAATTCAAGAGTTCCCTTCTATCTATCCACTTATTTATTTGATGACTCAAAGCCTATGATGTGCTAAGAATTGTTTTAGGCATTTGAGAGCCCCACTGTGGGTCTCTCTCTATTCTCAAATCAATAATTAACAAAACAGATGGAATTTTTGCCTTCCTGGAACTTATATTTTAATAGGCAGGGACAGAAAATATACAGTAATATAACAAGGAATTTATATGTGCATAAGAAAGTGCTGTTAAAAAACAGAATAAGGAACATAATAGGTACATAGATTATATTGATGATTGTCAGATGGGAAGGGATAGGGGAATTTGGTGAAAAAGGTGAAGGGATTAAGATGTATAAACTAGTAGTCAGAAAAAAGTCACAGGAAAGTAAAGTATAGCATAGAGAATAGAGTTAATAATATTGTAATAACTGTATAATGCCAGGTGAGTACTTGAAATATCAGGGTGATCACTTTCTAAAGTATATGATTTTCTAACTATAATGCAACACACCAGAAGGTAATTCAAGTGAATATTGAATATAAACTGTAATTTACAAATTAAAAAAAAATAGAGTAAATTAGATAAAAAGCAAAAAGTGGGGATGTACTAGGGACAGCAATTTGAAATTGTAAACAGAGGTGTCAGAAGGTGAAATTCCAGCAAAGAAGTGAAGGGCTGTGAGTGGTAAGCAAGGAAATGTCTGGAGAAAAAGTATTCCAGCAGAAGACCAGAGCAATTGTCCCAACAGAGCCTGAGCATGACCAAAATAGAACTCATCAAATTCCCAAAATACATCCAGTAATATCAACCCCATCCCAGGGAATCTCACTTTAAGGAATCTATCCTTTTCTATACAAACTGGATAAAAGCATGGGTTTTCCAGACAGAAAAAAATTACATTTGAATGCAATGAATTGTACTTACTGTGTGACTTTTAACAAGTTATATGACTTAAAACTCATGTATTGCATTCACAAAATGGGTATAATAATGGTAAACTCTGCCTCATAGGTTATGTGTAAGGACAATGCATATAAAGAGCTTAGAAATGGGCAAAGAATAATGATTATGGCTAACAATACTGTATTATGAACCTCAGAATTGCTAAGAAACAAGATGTTAATTGTTTTCACTACAAAAATGAAATGATAATTATGTGATGTGATACAGATGTTAGCTAATGCTAACAAACCTTACCTCTGAGGTTTGTCAACCTATTGCCATATAATGTGTTAAATCAACACATACACTTTAAATTTACAAAATGTTATATATCAATTATATCTCAAAAAATAAAATAAAGTTTTAAAACTTTACCAGAGTAAAATTCAAGAAATGGTAGTGTGTTATTTTTCTGTGTCTATTGGTTATGCATATATGTTCTTTTTATTTATTTATTTATTTTTCTTTATTAAGGTTTTATATATATGTCATAACCCCCCTATCCCGAAACTGCCCCTGCCGTCCCTGATCCCCACAGACATGTCTTCACTGCCCCTAGTGTCTGTGTCCATTGGTTAGGCTTATATGCATGCATACAAGTCCCTTGGTTGATCTCTTCCCATTACCTCCACCCTCTCCTACCTTCTCTCTGAGGTTTGACAGTCTGACCAATGTTTCTCTGTCTCTGTATCTGTTTTGTTCATCAGTTTATTTGATCATTATATTCCACAAATGAGTGAGATTGTGTGACATTTATCTTTCTCTGACTGCCTTATTTTACTTAGCCTAATGGTCTCCAGTTCCATCCATGCTGTTACAAATGGTAAGAATTCCTTCTTTTTTTATGGCAGCAGAGTATACCATTTTGTAGATGTACCACCGTTTTTTAATCCATTCATCTGTTTTTGGGCACTTAGACTGTTTCCAAATCTTAGCTATGATAAATTGTGCTGCTATAAACATAGGGGTAGACACATCCTTTCTGATTGATATTTCTAGTTTCTTGGAATATATTCCTAAAAGTGGGGTCACTGGGTCAAATAGGAGTTCCATTTTTAATTTTTTGAGGAAACTCCATACTGTTCTCCAGAGTGGATGCACCAGTCTGCATTCCCACCAGCAGTGCACAAGCGTTCCTTTTTCTCCACATCCTCGCCAACACTTGTCGTTTGTTCTTTGTTGATGACAGCCACCCTGACAGATGTCAGATGTTATCTCATTGTTTTGATTGGCATCTCTCAGATGATGAGTGACTTTGAGCATGTTTTCATGTGTCTCTTCACCTTTTTTATGTCCTCTTTTGAAAAGTATCTATTTAGGTCTATTGCCCATTTTTGGATTATGTTTATTTTCCTTTTGTTAAGTTGTATGATTTACCTGTAAATGTTGCTGATTAAACCCTTATTGTTGATAACATTGGCAAATACGTTCATGCAGTGGGTTTATTGTTTTGTTGATGGTTCCCTTGGCTGTAAAGAAGGCTTTTTATTTTGATGTAGTTCTATTGGTTAATTTCTCTTTAGTTTTCTTTGCCCTAGGAGCTGTATCGGTGAATATACTGAGATTTTGCTGCCTGTGGATTCCTCTAATATTTTATGGTTTCCCGTCTTACATTTAAGTCCTTTATCCATTTTGAGTTTGTGTACGGTGTAAGTTGGTGATCTAGTTTCATTTTTTGCATGTATCTGTCCAATTTCCCAACACCATTTATTAAAGAGACTGTTTGGCTCCATTGTATACTCTTGCCTCCTTTGTCAAACATTAATTGAGCATAATGGTTTGGTCGATTTCTGGGTTCTCTATTCTATTCCACTGGTCTATATGTCTGTTCTTGTGCAAGTATCAGGCAGTTTTGAGAACAGTGGCTTTGTAATATAGCTTGATAACTGGTACTGAGATTCCTCCTACTTTGATCTTCTTTCTTGGGATAGCTGCAGCTCTTCAGGGTCTTTTTTTATTCCAGATTAATTTTTGGAGCAATCATTCTATGTCTGTGAAATATGCCATCGGTATTTTAATGGGAGTGGATTGAATCTTTAGATTGCTTTAGGTAAGGTGGACATTTTAATATATTGGTCCTATCAATCCAAGAACACAGTAATGTTCTTCCATCTGTTTATATCTTCCTCTATCTCTTTTTTCAGTGTCCTATATTTTCTGAGTACAGGTCTTTTATCTTCTTAGGTATCTTAGTATTTTGGTGCAATGGTAAATGGGAATTTTTTTTTTTTACTCTTTCTGTAAGTTCACTATTGGTGTATAAAAATGCCATAGATTTCTTGGCATTAATTTTGATGCATGCTACACTGATGAATTCACTTATTAAGTCTAATAACTTTTGATGGAGTGTTTAGGGTTTTCTATATACAGTATCATCTCATCTGCAAATAATGGAGTTTTATGTCTTCTTTTCCAATTTGGATACCTTTTACTTATTCTTCTTGTCTAATTGCTATGGCTTCAAGAACGTAGATGCCAAAAACAAAATTCTAGCAAATCCAATCCAGCATTACTCCAGAAAGATCATATACCATGACCCAGTAGGATTTTATCTTGGGAATGCAAGGATGGAACAATGTCAGCAAATCAGTAAATATGATACACTATATAAACAAATTGAGAGATAAAAATCACAGTCATATCAATTGATGTAAAAAAAAGCATTTGACAAAATCAAACATCCCCCTTTCTTGATAAAAACCCTCAGCAAATAGGGAATAGAGGGATCATACCTCCACATGATAAAAGTCTTATATGACAAACCTACAGCCAACATCATACTCAATGGGCAAAAACTAAAACATTTCACCTAACAGGAACAAGATAGGGATACCCACTTTCACCACTCCTGCTTGACATAGGACAAAAAGAAATGGTATTTTTAATTATTATTAACCAAAACTTACCCTAACTAAACACAAAATGGAGATGCAGACACACATATGCTCTGAGGTTAATTAAAATGATAATAAAGTAAAGCCAGCCCATGTTTTTATTATATCTAAAATTGTTTTTATGAGAACTGGAGTATCAAGAAATTGAATTATGCCCTAGTTGGTTTGGCTCATTAGATAGAGCATCAGCCTACAGACTGAAAGGTCCCAGATTTGATTCTGGCCAAGGGTACATGCCCAGGTTGCAAGCTTTATCCCTCAGTGGGGAGCGTACAGGAGGAAGCTAAAAAGTGGTTCTCTCTCATCATTTATGTTTCTGTTTCTCTCTTCCTCTCCCTTCCTCTATGAAATCAATAAAAATATATTTTAAAAATAAAAGGATAAGAAAAAAAATTTAAAAAAGAGAAATTGAATTAAATTATGTAACAATTACCCAAATTTTCCAGACCACCGTAAAATCACAATGATTTTTTAAATTCACAGAATCATAATTATAGTTCAAACATTAACAACCTGGCAAATTTATAATCTCCTGGGAAACTGAAGAAAAATAACCATACAATTTTGGTAAATTTTTTTTCTTCTTATTCATAGGAAGTCCCTAAGCAACATTATTCTAGCAAAAAGCAGCTCAACAAAGATTGAATATTAACCTTTAAATCTCTCTTATTTTGAAGCTCATGTACATTTTTATATTTGCAAGTGTTATATGTCATAAGATAAAATGATTTATACATTAATATCTTACCTAACAGAAAAATAACAACTGCCCCATCCATGGCAAACACTGGCCCAAACGGCTGCCACAGAAACACTGTGACTGATGGGCCCTGATCCTCTCTGTTGGGCCTCAGGGATAAATTTGGTTACAGACACCAAGGAGGAAGAAAAAGAAGAAAAAGAAAAAGGAAAAGAAAGAGAAAAAGAAAAAGAAGAAGGAAGAAGAAGAAGAAGAAGGAGGAGGAGGAGGAGGAGGAGGAGGAGGAGGAGGAGGAAGGAAGAAGGAAGAAGGAGG